>CM052218.1:13607144-13711297 GCA_028454225.1 Lasioglossum leucozonium | reverse complement strand
GGGAACGGCCAAAACCGGGGCGTGAGCACTCTCATTTCCTCTCTGCTATAACTAAATGTATATACAGTTCGATTCGCCTTTAGCAACACTAGCGACGGCTTTTGCACGATGGGATGGGATGTGTGACATTCGCGCTCGTGCATAGAGTCGTGAAAGGGGAATTTGATGGTGGAGGGGGATTGTAAAGACCCCATGCTGGCAACTCTGTCTTGTCCCCTGACCCTCTCCGTTGCTCTCTGTTTTAGTCACGATAGGACAGCTATTTAAATACATAGGTAAGATTGTTCAGGCGATAAGTTCGTTCGTTTTCGGGCAATTGTCAAATACTTGTAATGCAAAGTAGGGATATCTTCTCGTGGACGAACGATAAATGTACTATTTACGTGTAAGTACTCATCATTTATCATTGTGCTTGCGCAGACTACAGTGAGCATGTCAGTAATCGGTAATATGGCGGCACTGAAAAAAACCGGTTGAATTGTTGATCTTTTGAATAGTAGTACATATTCCGAAGAAATTATTCAAGATGATCAAAATATCAGCGTTAAACGAGGAATCCAGCGAAGAAAGCGAAGAAGAGGATGTACCGACAATTACGAAGGAAGCGCAAGTACGTATTGTATCTATTAATTTTTTCCCTTTCAAAAACTATAACCTACAAAGTTGTCATTGGTTCGAAAAATTCGATTATTTCGCATAACAATTGGAGAGCATGAATGTACTCGGAAAAAAGGAAAGAAAGTGTAAACTTTTCTATTGACAAAAACATTCGTAATTATGTATTTTGTCTATTAGTATAAATATGTATAAATCGATAGAACCGTGGGTAACTCATTATTTTGTAAACATCTGTTATAGGAACAAATAGCTCTTACCGAATATAACAAAGCCTTAGTGTTACTAAAAGAAAATAAACAAGAAGACGCTCTGAATATTTTTAAAGATCTATTAGAAACTGAACTATTGGACGAAGTAGAGAAACCCGAGGTACCAGATGGAAGATCTAGGCCAATGTTGTCGTTGAAATATTCTTGTTTTAAGAATATCGCCGCTATACAGGCAGCATCTGGCAATTATGACGAAGCTATAGAAAATTATTGGGAAGCAGCAAATTTAGATGATACGGATGTAACTCTATGGCATAGGATAGGCATGTTAGCTATGAAGACGTCTAACTTAGAATTAGCTTGTTCCTCGTTTAAACAAGGCTTGAAGTGTAATTCCAATCATTGGCCATGTTTAGATAATATGATAACTGCCTTGTACGCTGTTCCTGATTATATGAACTGTCTTTTGTACATTTCCATGGCATTAGAACGGGATTCGAACTATGTGAAAGGTTTGGCATTCCGTGATAAAATATTTAAAGACATTCCATGCCTTAAAGAATGTTATAAACTATATAATAGCGACTGGCATCTAGATCCACCATTGTATACTGAGTACGATCGTATGATGGGAGACAAATTGTTGGCAGAAGCAAAGGATGTCGCCGAAAGATGGGCAGAAGTATGTAAGATAGAATTTACCCCAAAACCCCTACCGGATTTAGTCCTCAGAAAACCTGTAAAGAATTACACCTGGTTAGACTTGGGAGAAAGTTTATTAGATATGCATAGATACGTTGTGGAAAGCGACTCGAGTTTTGTTAGTAGAATTAAGCTGATGGTTCTTAATCCAGACGAGACATCTTTAAAAACAAATATTGAAGCTGATACTGTAGGAAACAATAGCACAAATACAGATGAAACTCTACTCTCGAATACGATTACGAAAAACGAAAAGGATAACGATAACGATAACGTGAACGGTAACGGTAACGATGACAACGACAATGATGATGACCAGAAATTAATTAAAATGGACACTGATGAAATGGACTTTCCATTTGAATCAATTGATGGTGATCGCGGTTGTAATAACAACGATATAGTGATGCAAGCTGAGACAGAAGATGATAAAAAATCAAATTCCAGCGACATACAAATTATAGATGATGTGGATCCTCTGAGAATTTTGGACATAGATCAAGGTTGTTTGGAACAGAACCAGGCAAAGACCGAATTAGTAGAGCAAAATCATTTCGAAACGTATGAGACCTTAGAAAAATTACAATCTGAGAAAGTTGTAGACGATGTATACAATATTGGTGGAAATGAAATACAGAATGACAAAGTTAGCGATAAAGACAGCAACAAATCCAGTGAGAAATCATATGAGAAAGACTCTAAGAAAACCGATGAAATACAATCCAAGCCGGAAATAAAGTCCAATGAAAAGAACGAGGGAAAAGAAGAAGTGCAAAAAGTTAAAAAACGACGTAGGAGTGCTCTCTGTTTTTTTGCAACAGTGGGCCTGGAGTTGCAATAGTATGAGGCGATCGGCGAGAGTGAGAAGTTCAAATAGAAGAGAAGCTGAAAGGGATGATGTTCAGCTAGAGGAGACTCTTCGAAGAATATTCCCTAGCACTTTACTGTATGTGTCTAGAATATTTTTCTAAAGTAAGGTTTGTAAAGTAAGGCAGGAACAATGTGTAATTTTCGTTTTTTTTAGACCAGATTCGGTAAAATTAACTAAAGATGATCCTTCGAAAAGTATGGACGACTCTATGGACACAATGGATTTGTATCAATTGTTTACCAACCAAGAAAATAATAGTAACAATGCTACAGAGACCATTAAAAGCTCTGAAAGTTCAAAATCACCGAGTCCCGATAGAAGGTAATTATTTATTTATTCGAACATTCTACCGTTTGCATGTACCTTTTCGACATGGAATGTTCTTTTTTGTTTGTTTTTTTCCATACAGCCGACAGCAGAATTATTTTGGTACAGAGTATGAAATAGCTGATGTAAATATGTTTATTGCTGAGCACAGTGGTAAAAGCAATCTAATGATAATCATAGCAAGATATACTGAATTTTTATGTACCAAATGGGATCAAGAGTGGCCAAAAGGAATGTCCGAAGTCTATTTACAAGCGTACACGTTCATGAGGTAAGGGAAACCATTTATTTCTCCGATCCCAACCTATGAAAAAAAACGGTTTTTTCCTTTTGCAGAGATCACATTATACATCCATCGCCATTCGAAGAACACGCGAACAACAATATTTTAAAATTAGATGCTGAAATGACTTTATTATTTGGTGAACTTCACACCGATATGTGGTTAACTAATAAACCGGATATCGTACCTTCTTCGACGTATGGTTTCTTCTCATTTTATTTTTCTAGCTACACGAAAAATTCGTAAGAAAAGAAAAGACTGTAACAAAGAATACTTCGTTTTAGGTTAGATAAACTTGGCACAGGAATGCCATCCGAAGAGTTGGGTCATATAATATTTACAAGCGTGCGAAAAGATATTATAAACGAAGAAAATATTTTCATACTAGTGAGGGTTCTATGGCTTAAAGCCAATATTTTTTTGTGTCAAGGGGATACGGATATAGTCATTGAAACGTTAGAATTGGTGAGCGACTTTTTACCTGGACAAGAATATTACCGCAATATGTTTAACCGAAAGATATGTTTTCAGTTATTGTGCCACTTGCAAGAACTGGAAAAACGAAATCAAAATGTTTACCTGAAATTACCAAATTGTAAATACAATTCGCAGATCAGTATTAAAATTGTGGAGAAAAAATTGAAGTCTATTCAGAGGTAGGTGTCGTTTATACACCTGTACGACTTTCTATAAAATCAGATGAAAAAGCGGAACTTTTAAAGACGTAAAGACTGATATTCGATTATTCGATGTTCGACATTTGATATTCGCAGGGGACAGAAACTGGGCGAAATACAAAGTTTGCACGACGAGAAGAAGTACGCCGAGTTGGCCTATGTGTTACAAGATACGTTTAAATTCGCGAAACAAGGAAGTAAATTGTTGTCTGTCAATGACAACATAGTGGATAGAGTACAACAGTTGTCCATGTTGTTGGACAGCTTGTGGAAACTTCAGCAATACGAGGAATGTTACGTGTGGGCAGAGGCTTGTCTCAACGAAGCATGGCAGAATCATTTAAATTCGTCCGACGAAGTCGAACAAAAAAAAGTGGACGGGTTCGGTTTTAATGGCGCTAGAGAAATTGGAGACTTGCACGATCGAAGTGAGCACATTCGTTCTGAAATACCTGCCGGAGGTTCGTCTTTCCAGACTGGTACAAAACTTAGTGCACATTGTATGCAATCAATTGGACGTGTCGGAGACCACGGTAGAGATGCCTTTGGAAACTGTTCTTCCCTGGATCCTGTTGCATTATATTTTACAATACAAGGAGGACAAGGAAAGAGCGAAAGTTGAATCGGCATACAAGAACAAGCAACACAGTTCGAACAACTACTCCGAGTCGGACGACGAGGATGACGGTGTCCCGGCCTCCATCATGATTTTATTCATCGCCCATGAATTTATGGGCAGACATTCCTGGTGTTGTTACAACGAGGCGAAATTGTTATTCTTCACGTTGAACTTGGTCATCCCGAAACTGGAAACACCGCAATTCTCCAGTATTAAGAGCAAACTCTCGAAATATCTTGAGCAAATATTCTACTGCCTGTACGGTCATTACAACAAAGTGAACAAAGGACGACCGAAACACGTGGAGGAACACGGAGTGCCTCAAATGAAGGTTACGTGGGAGGGAGCGCAATTGCTCTTCGAGTTTTATAAGCCGAAGCAAATACCGGAGTACTGTTCGCCGAGGTCTTTGACAATCAGCGCGGACACCGAAGATTTGTTCAAACGCATAATCAAGCTGATTCCTTCGGAAAGCGATCCAAACCAAGTGATCGACGAGATGATGGCTTATACGATGGGCGAGCGAGACACTATGCCAACGATTAAAAAACCTTTGCCTCATTCGATGTCTACCATCTATTATTTGTTGGCTGATTTTTACTTCAAAAACTGCAAATGGAGCGTAGCGATACGGTACTATTTACTAGATTTGTGCTTTCATCCGACTCGATTAAGTTCTTGGACAGGCGTGGCGTTGTCATCGGGCACCGTGATAGACGCTTGGTTAAACAAATACAAGCCTATGTGAGTAACGTTAATCTTGCGTGGGTCCAGTTGCTCGACGATCACATCTGATTTTATGTAATTTTCTCGGATTTTAGAAACGAGGATAAACTTTTAGCAAAGGCGAAACTGACACAATCCAGTTACAGACACGCCGTTGAACTAGACTCTTGCAATCATATTATATGGACGGAGTATGGAAACTTTGCCTACGTTGTTCACTCGTTCTGCTCGCGATTGTTGAAACAGGAAACGGATACGTTGAGCATGGAACGATTTGAAATTCTGGAAACGAGGAAAGAAGAAATGCTGGAAATAGCGAATCAGTGTTTTCAAGCATGCGCGCGTTTGTTCATTGGGACCAAGGACGGGCCAGTACTTCACGACGAGAGGTGGCTTTACCAGTATATGCTTGGAAAGATTGCGGAGAAGAAAAATCAGGAGCCTCCTGTATTTTTAGAACACTACGCGAAGGTGAATTTTTATTAAATATTTTTAGAATAATACGCCAAAACAATTCAGTTCCGGTAGATAAAAAGTTGGGTTAGACGGAACGTACCGATAACCGATAACCGATTTCCATTCAATTGCAGGCTAGCGACTTGTTATATCACAACAACGCGCAATATCCACGCAGAATAAGCCACAAGACTCCGCAGTATCTCTCGGTCGAAGCGTTGGAGGTTCACTATCGGATTCACGCGAGCATATTAAAGTATCTGGAGCAGCACGAGGGTAAACCATTGAAAAAATCATTGGGACAGGTATTGCAGTTTCATCTAGAAAAAATGTGCCGAAGGACCGTTCATGAAATACAGCTCGAAGCTAAACGAGAAGAATAAAGAGGATGGGTTGTTCGCGACAACGGAGAAAAATATCGGTAGAGAAGTGGAATTCGCTGCCGAAGGGGACAGGAATGTCGTCACCGTTTCCCAGCGATCGAACAGCATCGAGGAGATCGAGATAGTCGACAGAACGAACAAAAGCTTCAACGTTAATAACCAGCGTACGTCGAACGAGAAATCGGAAACGCGTAAGAGGTCTCCTACAGATCTGCCGCACGACAATGCGAAGAAAATGAAGTTGGGCAACGTATCGCATTTGCAGCTGATGCAGGATGTCGTTGGTCTGATAGACGACGTGATCTCCAGGGTTTGCGATATGGTTTCGCAAAAGGAGAAACGGGACGACGTTATGATGCTGTCCAGCGACGAGAGCAACGAGTCTAAGCAGCAGCAGCAACAACAGCAGCAGCAGCAGCAGCAACAGAAAAAGAAAGTGAAAACGAAGAACATCGAAAGCAAAAAAACTCCCACGAGCGCGCTCAAGATGAGTAACGTGTTCGAGGGCGACGGGAAATCGGAGAACGTTCAAGATTTGATGGACGCGCTCATGAAACAGGCGATGGAAATCAGTCAGGAGACGAGGCAATCAACTCCGGAGGATGAAGATACGCGGAAATTCGACGGGAAGTGGCTGCAGAACGACGATTTACACTCGACGAACAAAGAGTCGAAAGATAAATCAGGGGAGAAGAAGAAGATTACCAATAAGGAAGAGGCGACCTTGAGTAGAAGAGGCTCCCAAGAAAGCACCACAACGACTCAAACGACTACAACGACCACGGAAACGAACAACTCCAGTTCCAGTAGCAGCGACGAGTCCAGCAGTAGCGACGACAGCTCCGACAGCGACAGTTCCAGCGACACCGACACCGAGACTCCGGCCGAAAGCGATACCGACGAGAAGAAGAAGAAAAAAGACTCGGATTTTGCACGAAAAGAAGAAAACATGAGGGACGAGGAAGTCGCGACTCTAATAGCATACTGTCTAGCTGGCCTAGAACAGTGCATTTTGAGATTCTCCGAACACTACAAGTCGTTCTATAGATTGTCGCATTTCTTCTTCAACAACAAGATTGCCAGGGACATCACGAAGTGCAGGAATCTCTTGTTGGACACCTACAGCTGCCAGTTTTATCGTGGCGAGAGTTTCCAAGGATTGTTTGCGGATAGAAAGAGCACCAATTTCTTCAGTGTAAGTACGCATTATATTTTTCGTTTATTTAATGTCTTTTTTTTTTTACGAGAAGGAGAGGTAAGTGAGGGGAGGGGGGCAAAATTAATCGAGTGACTTAGGAGAGGAGTTTCAGCAACGCGTCTTGGAAAGCCGTTACGTTGAAGTTTCGTATTATTTCCGCATTGTTTGGCTTGCCAGTCGAATGCGCGTAATCAACGAGTACAGAACCTCTAGCCATTCCGTCGATCACAGGACTCACATTGGTAATTATGGATGCCTCTATCGTTTTTGGCCATATCATAGCTGCAGCAGCCATCGCATCCGCCGAAATCCACTCGATAGAATGCTCCAGACTTACTCGTTCTGCTTTGTTCAGAAAATTCATGATAGTCGAGTTTAGCTTTCCAAGCACGTTGATACGCCAGTCCTGTTTTAACAAACAAGTACCATTGGAACAAGCAAATATTATTATTTCCATTATAAGCGTTTCCTTCAGTTTTCCCATTACCATAGATATACTGCTGCTCTCAGCTGTTTCCCATGGAAATATAATGCTCGTTATATTACTGCGATTCAACACGATTGAATTGCTCTCTGGATCTTGATAAAAATTAAACTCTACATTGGGTGAAATGTTACCGACTCCAGAAACACTGGAGCCTAGTATAACTAGTTTTTTCAAGTAGGTGGCGAACAACGGATCCAATGCCATCGCTGTAGCGACGTTCGTTAACGGGCCAATGCATAAAAGAGTTATCTCACCTGAAAAAATTGATCGGATATTACCGAACGAATTAATGATTAAATAATCGGATACTTCGATCGGTTTTCAACCTGGATGCGCCTTTGCTAAGCTCACAAGTGCCAGAGCCGCGTGTTTGCTTTCATCAACGCGGGCAGTAATTGCTTCGGTAAAGTTAAAATCCCCAAAACCGTCCGTGCCAAAGTACTTGGTGGGTTTGTACTCTTTTATGAATGCCCTCTGCGCTCCTTTATATATCGGGATCTGCAAAAATTGGTATTGAACAGTTACGCTATTTCTTGTAAAAAAAAGAAAAAGTATAATATAACCTTACGTCGTCTCTGTTTGCAATCGTCAAAGTTTTAAGTACATTGTCTGCCACATTGTCCACATACGTGTTCCCATATGTGCAAGTAATCGCCAAAACTTGGAATCTTTCGGATTTAAGAGTCAAAAGTATGGCAGCAGCGTCATCAGCTCCAGCGTCTGTGTCTATTATCGCTTTCTCTGAAGCGTCGGTAGACCTTGCGAAAGTTTTAAAACCAATGTCTCTATACTTTTTTACGATGAAGTATATACTGCTTGAAAAAAGTTCGAAGTATTTTTTATAATACGCGAACACGAAAAAAAGCGTATAATTTTTACCTAATACTGCACCATGCCAGACAAAGAAGTATCGTAGCGATACTGTTAGCAGCAACTGCTTTCTTCATCCCTCCAACTTTAAGGTCTACCTAGATTTCAATTATGGTTAACAATGATCGATAATAATCTTATTTTCTATGCTGTTCGGATATTACGAATATTTCGTAGGTATAAAAGATTGGTTAAAAAGTTATTTAATGGAATTTAGAAATTGTCAATCGGTATACTACGTCAAAAAGGAGCTTGAGAATACACGTAAATCTATAAAATTCTGCAGTCTTAGAAACATCATTTACTATTGTATAAGAGAAAGAAATTTCTGTTGTTGTATAAGAGAAGCGCCAAAAGTGATATTACATATTACCGAACGGTTCTTCTGTGAAATTCGTCTGCTATGTCTGGAATTCGAATGCTATTAACGCTGTGCTTAGCGTTGTAAATTTTTCACTGAAACTGCTGTTTAAAATGCTCATGATACCTTATCGTCGTCGAAATAATTCTGTCTTATCTTCCCAGGGCGTATGGCATATACCTAATCGGGAGGTGGATAGACCCGGAAGTTTTGCATTTCATATGTCGCGATGTGTGACGCTGTTAATGCAGGTGCTCAAAGAAACAAACGATGGCCGCATGTTAATGCAGTTGAGCGTACAATTAGGCAAAATACCGGAATCGGACAAGTACGTTATCCCTCCATTAAAAATTTAACAAATATTTTGCTAGTGTTGCAACCTTAACTGTGTTATTTTTCCAGAAAATACTTACGCGACTCGGAAAGGGAACAATTGTCCCGTCAAGCACTGACTCTATGTGCACAGTCCCTGCGAACGAAGGTGCAATTGATGGGAACAGCCACTTCTGAACCCGTATCTAACAAGAATCCAGATAATAGAACTCAAGTGCTTCTCGATACATTCTGGGTATATCAAAGAGCTTTGAAAAGTTTTCATCCCAAAGAGCAGGCTATCCAAATGCTTTCCGCCTTGCTGGTGGATACGTACAAAACGTACGTTGGTAATAAAGTAAGTTTACACGAATTCTCTTTCGCGTGATAGAAACTAGGGTTGGGTACAACGTTTCTTACATTTCTATAACTCTAACTCGAACTCTAATTTCAACTGTATGAAAATCTGTTTGTCGACAGAACTTGGAAGGAAACATCTTGGAGATTGCTACGAAATTTTGCAACGAGTACAATTATAATCGCAAAGTCTTGAGTAAACTACTCTTGAATCTCGACAAACCTGCCACCGACGGTCAAGCACAGCCCCAAGCTGTGTCTCCAACTCCTGTAGGTTTTATTTATAGTCTAAGCATCATACTATGACTACTCCTCGAGATCAAAGGATCGCTAAATTTTCATCGAAACATTACGCTCAAGCATGCACGCATATCAGTGTAAAATATCGTATGATAGTCCACTTAGGCTCGTTTTAAAGGGTGAAGCCTCTCCCCCTTCACGTCCCTGAATAAAATGTTTTAGAAGATTTTTTCATACAACGAAACGGTGTAGGGAAATTGCAGTTAGTTTTCATGGCTCTACCTTGAATCTTTGTCGTTTACAATAAACCCGGGTAGACTATCGTACGACATTTTTTTCCAGAAAGTTATAGCAGTTCAAAAATGTAGAATTTTTCAGTGACAATTTTAGCGACAATCCTTTTGTTCTTGTGGAATAGCGAATTTTGGAAATACATTCGTTGAAGCGATTTACGATAGAAACAAATGTTTCCGGTGTACGAGCAGGTGGTCACGGCGCAGACTCAAATTAGTTCTGCATCGCCACAGTCGTCCCAAAGTCGGAAACCGTACAAAAGTCTGACGTCGACTGGTCGACCACGAGGGCGTCCACCGAACGTGAACAAGTATTTACAAGCGATGCATCAGGGTGCCGGTACCATGAATCAGTTCAACGCGAAAACAAACTTTCCGAGTTACATGGGCACATCGGGAGGAAATCGTTCCTTGATCAATCCATACTTCATGCATCCGTTGGTCGACCCGAACATATTATCCGCCATTCTTACCAGTAGTTTGAGCGGTAGCATGATGGATCCTCTGTCGACCATGAACTACTTGAACCAAATGGGAAGCTACCAGGATATTTTTAGGCAGTATCAGAACAATCTTTCTTCGCTGTCGAACCTGGCAGGTGGTTTGAACAGTACCATCACTGGCGCATCCAGCATCAACAATGTACCGACAATGAGCACCGTCGCTCCTAACATGAATGCCACGCCCAACACCGGCGTCGGTAATTTGGGCAACATGAGCAATCTGACGGTGCAGCAGTTGTTGAGTTTAAGCAATACGACCAGCACGACTACTGCACGGTCTACGGCCATGCACCAGCAACAGGCAGCTACAACGACCACGTCGATCGCGAAGGACAGACCCAGCATATCTATAACGCCGGTAAACGCGGTGCCACCTAAAACAAAACCGCCATCGAAGCAAACCAGCTCGCAAAACGATTCGCAAACGTTGTTGATGGCTCAGCTTCCCAAGACTCTGCAAATATCGCAACCATCGAAGCAAACGCCTTTGCAATCACCGACCACTCAAGTTTCTCTACTGAAGCCATCGATTGTCCAACAACAACAACAACAACAACAACAACAACAACAACACGTTAAAACCAGCCCACCAAAGCAGATGAGCGCTCCACAAATTCGAGTCTCAAAATCTTTGACCGAGCCACAGCCGGCTCACAATCCTTCCTTATCACATTCCCCATTGAAAAGTAATGCTCCTGCGAGCTCAACCGCTGTACCTCAAGTCGCGCATTCGACGATAGGTGCAGCAATTGGTATGAAGCAATCCTTATCGATAAACGTTACCACTCCCTCTCACTCGGGGACTTCGCTGCAACACAAATTATTATCGAAAAAGAACTCTCAGCGATCGTACACGCAACCCAGCACGCACAATCCAGTCAGGAAGACGAAACCGTCGGCGAAAGCGATGCCTCCGTTGCCTAGCAATTTCACCGATTTATTAAACTCTATGCCTGCCGGCTCGTCCTCCATGACCCAACCCCCTTACATACCCTCCGAGCTGAGCGGGATTTCCGTGAGCCCGATCAATCCTCAGACCGGTCTGAAGGGTCCAGCCACAAAGTATTCCAATTACAAAAAATCTCCGGTCAAAACGAAAACACCGACCACGGTCGAGATATCCGCTCCTCTGCCCAATTCGTTTTCTCAGGCTAGCTCCTCCGTCGAGGCTCTGTCGATGCTTTCACAGCTGAAACAGCACTCGCACTTGGAGATTATACCTCAGCAAAAAGCGCAGATCAAACCGTCGATTGACTACTCAAAAAACTTGTCCTCCGGTGTGAGCGTGGTTCCGCAAAAATTGTCCGACCCTTCGAGGTCGTCTAACGTGGTAGACTGCATAACTATATACGATTTGCCTAGAGGAAAGTCGAGTAATCTCGCTAACAAAAAAGTGGAGAAACTAGTGAACGATAGCGTCGAGATTATAACTTTGGACGATTGAGAGAATCTGCAGCTATATTGATAAGGAGAGGAAAAGGGATAAAAAGATAAAGAGAAGATGAGAGTAAAGTTACTCGAAAAATACCATCGAACGCGTTTGCCCGCGTTGCGGGTTCACGTTCATATCGATTCGAGATGACTAAAACAGATTACTAGCTCTAAAACAGATTAATAGTGTCACGCGTTTTAGGCCTTCCGATTATCATAGATGAAAATAAATGACCATGATGGTATTAGACAGCGGATCTTCACGAGAATTTCCATTTTTTGTAGCTCATTTTATAAAAATGCAAATGAAGCAAACATTTATTTTGTCGACTACAAAGTACCTTGTGTACGGGTAAAACATTTTTTTTCGGTGTTTCACAAATTCACCATAAATGCATAAAAATCCGGAGTCTAGCGTAATGATAATAGTAACAACAACAACAAAATATATTCTAAATTATGAAAATAATGTGTCATTGAAACAAGGAGCAATGAAAATGTAATTTTTCATATTGTAGTGCTAGAGAGTAGTTAAATGTCGCTCACATGTCAACAGTGTCCTGGTAACGAATAACTTGTGTTCCACACAACGCATTATTTTTCTACCTTTTACATTTAGCAACTGATGAACTTTTCTTTTGTATTTAAGGTAAAGAAGTAAAGAAGATACAGCCATGTGTAATATTAGGTATTAGCGAGACTTGTACATTTTCTAACGACTAATTTATAAGAGCATCTTTTGCAGTGAATAACAACCTAAGTACGCATAATTACATGAAAAGTGTTCCAAATATCATTTGCTTCTGTGAGGTAAGAAAATCGAGTAATTATTTTTTCGGAAATTAAGAAATTTATTTCTTTGAAAGGCTTATTACAAAATACGAAATTTGATGTCTGTAATTATTATATCATTTGTTGTTCTTAAGACTTAGTATTAAAGAAATATATTTTATACATTTGTACAAATACGAAATATTTATACAATCGCGTCTATGTTTATTTCGATGTCAACTTGAATGAATTTGCTGGTAAGCCACGCACACCCAGACCTTTTATAGCAAACAGATAACCAGCTTGCGGTTGATTTTTCAACTGATCTTCGTTCAGCCCTACACGCGATGACGTTACGTATAATGTGTCTAAATCGGTACCACCGAATGCAACGCTGGTTATGCATTCAACATTAGGAATCTTAACGTAACGGAGTAATTCACCCGTTTCCGGTTTTACATTCAGTATCTGTAAATATTCGTTAATTTTTTGTTTTGGGAGACAAAGAATTTTAACAGAAATTTATTGTAATTGTAATACTTACGCCACTTCCGCCGTACACAGCTATCCAAAGATTTCCATTTGTATCTATAGTCATACCATCCGGAAGTCCGTTAATATTGTTTTCTCGAAGATCGAAGACAGTCTTTTTATTAGCTGTACGAAGAGATCGATTAAACGTTGTGTTGTTATAAATTCGATTCTTCGAACGAGAAAAGGTGTATTCAATATTGTAAGGTAAATTGTAAATTACTTACATATAGCTCCTGTCCGAGAGTTGTAATTGTATGCCACTACCTGATAGCTCAGCGAATCAATGTAATAAAGTGTGTCGTCGTTGAGACTCCAAGCTACTCCGTTACTTATACCTACAGGAGTTACTTGTTTTTTCAGAACAAGGTCAGCGCTAATACTGTAGAAAGATCCTTTGTCAGGAGCGAATGGCCCGTCTCCTTCGCGACACATTGTTCCTAAGAAAATTATTTTATTATGTAGCGATAGACTTTATAATAATACATTTACATGCGCATATGGTTCAAATAGTTTCCTACTAACCACCCCATAATCTTCCAGAGGAATCTGCTTTTGCGTCGTTCCACCTGGTTTCTGCAGGATCGCTATCCGCGCCGGTCAACATTTGAGTTGCACATTTTACAAGATTTTCCTGTCCGTCCCATGTAATTAACATCAAATCTGTACCAACTCCGGCTAGAAGTTTATCGGAAGCACCATCGACAGGTATGGCAAATCCAACAGTATCATTTTCTAAAAATCATAATTATGAAATCTGATTATCTATGCTATGCGTATTATGAAAAATACCAGCAAAACTGTACATACCTATGTAAACGGATGTAACGCTTGACGTTGAAGGGTCGTATCTAAGTATTTTTTTAGCATGTATATCAACAAAATACAGCGTTCCAGAAACCTGGTCCCAATGAGGGCCTTCTCCTAAAATGTATGGTCCTGCCAATGGTTCGATAGTCAATTCCGACATCGTTCTAACGAATAGTAATAATAAATAATATTAATAAGAGCAGAATCTAAAAACATGATCACGTATTTAAATACATTTGATGTAGATAAGAGTACAGACATGCAATACACGTATTATATAAGTTTGTCACATATGTCCATAATTTCCTTCTAAATGAATACTGAAAAACAGGATTGGCTTCATTGGAATATATGTAGTAATAATTATGTAGCATTTCATACCTTTCTTGAAGTGTCTATTTATACTTGTAGTGTTCAGCAAACTTGAATTTGTTTGAACATTCGTGCCGCTCGATGCTTTGTATGTAGAAATGTTAGAATTGTTATGATAAACTGGACTTATATAACCTCCCTACATATATATAACACACTCATGTTTGTCAGATAAAGGTATGTATTTACAGATACCTTATCCGTAACTTTTAATTACATTCATCCAATGGAAGTATACTTAAATACACATACTTGATTATACATGATCAGTTACATCACATGTTACATTAAAAGGTTATCAAAAAATAAACAGCAATATATATATATATATATTTTTAATTCAAGTACAGGAAGAATTAGTCCAAGAAATAAGAAATGCAACGGCTTCATTAAATTCTGCATTTTACTTCAGTAATTGGGAACATTAAAAACATATTCGATGTTACATTCGACGGATTTATCATTCGATCGCTATGGAGAATTATAGTTGAAATGAATTTGCTAGAAGGCCGTGTACACCCAAACCATGTACAGAGAAAACATAACCTGCATAGGGCTGTTTCGCCAGTTCTTCTGCATTTAAATCGCGCCTGGATGTAGTCACAAACAGAATATTCAAAAGAGGTCCCCCGAATGCGCAGCTGGTTACCTTATCTACGGGTAGCTTCACAAATTTCAGGACACGATCCGTACTAGGATCAACGTGGAGCACCTGTTTGTACGTTTGCTAGTTGTTATTTGTTATTCGTTATTCAATAAACATTATACAGTTTGATTTTTTTTTAGTGCATAAACGTTGTATAAATATGATTGATACTTACGCCGCCCCCGCCATACAAAGCTATCCAAAGATTTCCGTTTCTATCTATGGTCATACCATCGGGTAATCCCGAAATATTGTGCTTCTCAAGATCGAACGCGATTCGTTTGTTACCTATAAAAAATCGATTCCGATGACACCTGATTGTCGAGCGGGATTGTTAATGTTAATTGTATTAAATTTCATACTTATAGTTCCGCTGATAGGATCAAAATCGAATAGAGCTATTTTTCGTGTCGGGGTGTCTATGTAGTAAAGCTTGTCATCCTGAAGATTCCAAGCTAACCCGTTGCTGTTCGTAACAGGGGTCAGTTCCACCTTTGGTTTCAAGTCTGAGCCAATACGATAGAAAGTTGCTTGATCAGGTACGACAACGTCGTTCACTTCGGGTCCGATTGTACCTGGAAACGATGCATATTTTCTTACATCTACATCCGATGAACGTTTTACACGTTTCGCACGTTCATCCAATGCGTTCCATTAACTTAATTGATTGAAATTTGAAAATTTCCTATTATCTGCTCGCTGGTAACAATAAATGTGTATTTCGCATCAGTACTTTGAATCCGACGTTATCTGTTCCACACTATTTGCTGAGTTCCGATTGCCGATTGGCGACACATATTTATTCGATTTTGACTAAACAATTTTGGTAGCTGAGTCATTCTTGGGACCAGTATGCTACGATTTCTTCAAGGATTTTATCAGGTAGATAACAGGAAAGATGTATATATGTATAAACGTAAACACAAGTATACTTGTGTATTTATAATTCTACTTATAAATACCATATATACATATACATATATGTATTGTCACCTACCGCCCCAAAATCTTCCCAAAGAATCCACCTTTCCGTCGTTCCATCTGGTGCCATTTCGATTGATGTCGACGACGGCCAGTATTTCGGGAGTCGATCGTGTAACATTTTTATGGCTGTTCCATGAAATCAGAGCGAAATCTGTGCCAGTTCCAATTACAAATTTGTTTAGTTCTCCTCGAACAGGAACCGCGACTCCGACGGGGCCGTTTTCTATAATACAATATCATGTTCGATTGGTATTCAATCAAATACATATATATATATATATAAATTCGAAAAATCATTAATTTACCTATATAAGTACAAGTTAGATCTCTTGTAATGGGATCGCATCTGCAAACCTTTTGTTCCTCTATATCAACAAAGTAGAGTTTCTGAGTACGGTGGTCCCAATGAGGACCCTCGCTATGGTCGAATTGACCTACCAGCGGATCGATAATTACTTTGTCTCCTCCTATGTGAAGCGCTTTGCTAAAAATGAAACAAAGGACCACGTTTTCGATCAAAATATTCTATAACGAAATAACAGAGAAAACTCATGATCGAGTTTCGGCCGATACCAATGTGTTTCTCGTACAGTTTGCGCAGATCCTTTCACTTACCTATTACGCGTAAAGGCAGCAATGTTTATCAGTCCAATAAGGAAAACTTTATAAGCAACGATTCGCATTATTCTTTAATTACTAGGTCGAAATAGTTCGAAAAAGATGCACGCGCGAATCGTGGGGCGTGTAAAATTTGAAAAAATACGACTACTTCAATGCAATAACTTTCAAACAAGTTTTAGTAATGAGTGTTCAACGTCCGTTTGCACCTTATATGTATACGTACACTGTTATGCCACTCGGAAAATTTTGCAATTCTTATTCTTCTTACCCTATAATTAGTCGATTTATTTACACAATTTTACTCGAGATAAAGGCCAATAAATTATTTTTTATTATCGTGGTTCGTAGCATATTCAGCAAATTAATAATGTTTTTTTTTGTGCAATAATTCTCTACAAGCTTTCCATATTAGGACAATAACATGGGAGAATGACAACGCGTATATATCAATCCTCACATAATATAAGTATACTTATATACTCAACTATAATTCATGTAAGTTACTTGTCACGTTATTTTGAAATTTTATCATTTTAGATCATTTTCCTTCTGTTAGCGAAGTGACAATACGGATCATGTAATGTAGTATACCACTCATATATAAATATAAAATATATGTTCATTAAAAATGAAGTATCTTCGAACAGAGGAAATATATATTTATTTTGAAATAAACACAATAACGATGTACATATGATAATTTTTCAAGCGACTGCGAGATTGAAAATTTTACACATATTCTGTACTTCTGCAATAACTATATATTCTGCAATATATATAATATAATTACAAAATCTGTATGTTTGTTCCAACACTTCCAACACATTTTCGATTTTCAAACTGTTGCGTGTATAAAACCGGTTAGAAGTTAGAACTGGCCATAGTTTCGATCGAACGAATGAATGTAGTGATCCAATGTTTTGATTTTTTTTAATGAAGTTATAAAACCCCACATGTTGCTTTGTAGCGATATAGTGGAATAAAATTTCTTGATCGAAACGTTGTTAAATAATAATAATAACAATAATAATAATAATAATAATAATAATAATTAATTTGTATATACATATAGGCTGATATAGGTGTATTTCTGGTATATGTATGTGTTCCAGCCCCAAAGGATCAACAGCGGCATCTACGGTGAAATGCTGAAGCAATTCGCAAATCTATACCGATACGGACGTCTGCATTACCGTCGTAGATAATATATTTGCAAATTCCAAGTTCCAACCAGCATGTAATTGCGCCAAGTGGCGTTACTTGTCAGTTTATTTCGTGGCCACACTCTAGTACTAGAGTAGGCTGTGACCTTAGACCTTAGACCATATATACCTATAGACCCGGCATAGATAATTTTCCCTGTCCGAAACTTAGACCATATATTCTAAGGTCCGAAAGATGAAATCAGCTGAAGTACGCAATGACGTCACAATTTTAAAAGATGTACAAGCTATGCTCATCGACAGTGCCTACACTTGGTTTACATGGGGAGAAGGGGATCAGCGGTAGTGATGGGCATTATCGACTAAATTCAACTATCGACTAATTACTATTTAGTTACTACATACTATCGAATATTTAGTCGATAGTTTTTAGTCGACCGAAATTTTGTTTTAGTAGTTACGTCTAGATTGCGGGCTATAGTCTATGTCTATGTATAGGTCAGTATAGGTCTCATCTCATCCACGGTATACTAATTCTAGCTGTACAAAAATAATTTTTCTCATTTATTGGAAAACATATTTAATTGAGAAAATATCTTATTAGACATACTGAAATAATAAATCTAGCAATTATATCTCATTATTTCCATTTTTTCCAGTACATGGAAAGAATGAACAGGATAATTTCAAAGAATTTGGCATTTTATCATGAAATAATCAATACATTTTATATATATTCCACTAATATATAAACTGTATTTGAGATACAAATGTTTATTCTTTATGTTTTATTAAGGTATTACAATGAAAAGTATTTTGTTATCTTGTGACGTCATGGTGTCCGATCATCTTTCGGACACTGAATTCTCGGTTTCCCTATACACATACTATACCACCAAAACCCGAGCGTGAGCACGTGAGCACTCTCATATTCTCTCTGCTGTACATAAACTGATATTTTAGTGTTTTTGGTAATGGAAATAATATAAAATCAAAATGTATATTTTAAACATAATTTCAATATTAATCATATAATAGATCCAGTCAAGAATGTTCCAACCCCTTCAACAAAAGAAATTTATATTTTATCATTGAAGAATAAAAACGTAACATTTCTATAATATTATTTGTATAATAATAATCGTATATAAATCAGATATCTTATTTGTACCAAATAATAATCAATAATTCGAATATTTGCAATAACATTCTTATTCATTGACAAAACCTTACTCTCATTGGTATATGTCTAGGAAGGGGAAGTTATTATACCATGTGTGCTTCGTCTACTCCAAAATCAATCGTATGAACATAGTGTACATTGTAAGAAAATTTAAAATAAGATAAGACCTATGACAGCGTGTATTAATAGGTAATTAAGTAAACTTTATTTTCGACGAATCAAGTTTTTGTGTATTATCTTCTTTCGGTATGTGCTTCAGAAGTAAGGTTATATGATGAAATGATTATTTAAATTGTATTACAATTTACAACACAGTGATTCACAGAAATGTTTGTATACAAGAATGAAATACATTTAATTAAATTTTATCGGTGTTTTAATAGTATTTTTACGAAGAATTGTTATACAAAATTAACCTGAAAAATAAGATACATTCGCACCGAATAAAACAATTTTTCTGTTTCAAATATTTTTTATCCGCTCAGTGTAAAATTACAGTATTCGATTCACTCGCGGACTATTTTGAAAGTTAGAAATTGTACGTATGGAGGGCTCAGAAGCAAATCAGTACAAGTTCCTGAGTATGAAAACTAGGATGTAAAATATTACCAATGTATTATAAAGGTATTAGAAGATATATGTATTAGCAGATAACATGCAACAAACGATACAACTTAGCTACTATGATTCAATAAAAAAACATTCTGACACATGTTTTTGTTATTACTTTTTGGCTTGATTTCAATTTCTATTGAAAATACGTACTAATAAATATGCCATTTTGTTCTTTAAAATACTGTATAACATTTGATTTCTTTTTGTTTGTGACATAATTTCTTCAAAACGTGATGTTACAAATGAAAAATAACTTTTTAATCCAAAGTATAAAGTGAAAATAGATAAAATATTACATTAAACTTTTCTATTCATCTAAAATGCAATAATATATTTGAATTAATAATTATCCATAGCACAGTATAGATTTAAAAAATAAGTATTAGGTAAATATATGGAGATAAACTGTTGTTAAACAGAAGACATTTATTTTACTTTTTTCTTTTTGAAGAACAGGACACTTTTTCTGTTGCAGTAATCAATTATTTTGGTGGTAATGTTAAAACTTACTCAACGGTGCAGTAATTTCTATGCACAGTTTTTTCATGGAGGCATCAGACATTGTCACATATCGTCAGATACAGCTATAATTCCAAACGATTTGCAAGTGATTTATTCTAAAATAATAATGCAACAAAAGAAACTATTAAAGAAACTAAGTTTTGCAAATAGTACTACGTCAGTACAGGTGATTAAAAAAATTATGTACAAATCAATATCAATATCAACAATTTCATAATTTTTTTGAGATATCTTTACCACAATAAACTGTTTTGATAATAGGTTCTTGGAAGTGGAGCTAATGGAGCACCGAGTAGTCTATTTCTTACCACTGATCATGTTAATTATATCTTCAATTGTGGAGAAGGATCACAGAGACTATCCCAAGAACACCATTTTAAATTAGCTAAAGTAGAACATATATTCCTAACAAATAACTCCTGGAAAAACATCGGAGGAATTCTAGGCCTCCTTTTGACAATGCAAGAGATTGGTTTAGACAAAGTAATGATACATGGTTCAAAAGAAATAGCTGAATTTTTAAATAAATCTCTAATATTCACAACTTTCTCAAAGTTACAATTTTCTTTTGCTCCTATCAATGAATCTGAACCATATAAAGATAGTGTACTAACTATCTGGTACATTCCTATATCTAAGATTAAAAAAAATAGTAGAAATCATTCTTCAGGTACAAGCGAAGATCTGTACGACTCAAACATTAATGGAAAAAGAGTCATTGACAGTACAAAAACAAAATGGGAAGTAACAAATACAGAAAAAAGATTAAAAACCGAGACAGATGTATATTGTTACATTTGCGAAATTCATCCAAAACGTGGAAAACTGTCAATTGAAAAGTGTGAGGAGTTAGGTGTAAAGATTGGTCCACTTTTAAGCAACTTGAAGCAAGGATTGGACATCACGAAAGAAGATGGAACAGTTGTTCGTAGCGAAGATGTTTGTATGCAGGAAGGACCTAAAGTCACTCTAATTGGTATAGTTAAAAATGTTTCAATAATTTTAAGTTTTATACCATTGCAAATGGTTGTTCACTGCCCTTATTAATTTCTATTTGCAGTTGTAGAGTGTCCTGATGAGGAATATTTAGAATCTTTTGTAAATCATACTAAATTCTCAAAGTATCAACAGACTGCATCAACAGAAGAAGGAAATGATGAAAAAGTGTACTTGTTTCACTTTACACCAGAAAATATTTTCAACCATCCGAAGTATCAGAGTTGGATACAAAAGTTTCCATCGAATATGCAGCATATAGTATTAAATGATAAAAATACTTGCCTGGGCAGCGAAGCTGTTTTTAAGCAACAATATTTAATGAATTTACTGCATTCTGAAATATTTCCTTTACTAAGCGAAGACAGCTTGAAAAAAGAAGAGAAGGTAAGACATTTATACATAACACTGTCAAACAAAGTTTAACTTTTTTATTTTATTTTATTTTAGACGATAAGTGAAAATGTTCATCGAGCACAAACATTACAAACATTAAGGATTCATCCAAATCTTATGCCAATTAATACAACTCAACTCTGTCAATCACCACAGACTTATGTTGATACCATTTTTGAAATAGAAGAATTTTCAGAAATATTGACTGAACTAAAAGCACAAATTAATAAGAAAACAGAAGAACTTGAATTAACTAAGGCACCAGAATACCCGCGAATTGTAATGTTGGGCACTGGTTCTAGCACACCAAATAAAGTAAGAAATACTAGTGGCATTCTGTTGCGAGTAGATCGAAATCATAATATACTGCTAGATTGTGCAGAAGGTTCACTGTGTCAAATTATTCGATTATATGGGAATTCTGAAGCTCTAAACATTTTGCGCGACATTAAGGTAAATCTATCATTTTTATTTTAATGTCTGTTTTGTTCGATTATTTTAATTATAATTTTTCTCTTAGGCTATTTTCTTATCACATAAGCATGCTGATCATCATATGGGTGTTATCGGTTTACTGAAAGCGAGAGAAAAAATCACTACCGATAAAGTATATTTATTGTTACCTCAAGAAATTGCAGACTGGATGCACTTTTACAATAAGATGGATCCGATTTCACATTTATACACTCTGGTGAACAACAGACACTTTATGTTGAACAATCACAAATTGACTAAGTCCTTCAATCATGTATTCAACAAATACTTGAATATTAAACAGATAGATACTGTACTTGTTAAACATTGTAAGGAGGCATTTGGCATATCGGTTACTCTAAACAATGAGAAAAAGATCGTTTATAGGTAAGCTAAACAATATTAGAAATATTGAACAATAATAATTATTTCATTCACATTTTTATTTCAGCGGTGATGCTATGCCTTGTCAAAGTCTTGTAAATTTAGGTCAGAAATGCGATTTATTGATTCACGAAGCGACAATGGAGGACAAACTCGAGCATCTGGCATTGATAAAGTATCATTCAACAGTGTCCCAAGCAATTAATGTTGGGAAAGAGATGAATGCAAAATTCACTTTATTGACACATTTCAGTCAGAGATACTCAAAGATTCCTATGTTATCAGAAGTATTAGACAATGTTGGCTTAGCTTATGATAATATGGACATCAAATTGTCACATTTGCCATTGTTACCTCTTTTTTATCCATGTCTGAAAATCTTGTACAGTGAATATTATGATAAAATGGAAAAAAGAACAACTAGAAAATTTTCTTTAATAATGAAAAATGCTGTATAAACAATGATATTTTGTTAACTGTTAATAAATTTTTATGTAAAAGTCAGAATTGTATTTTTTGTAATGTTAGACAGCTTCTATTTTTAATACGGTCACAAATAAAACATTACACAAACTGTTTGGTTAAGTTTTAATAAAAATGAATAATATTAGGGAATTAAGATGCTAATAATTACGAAACCAATGTTTGACAGTAGCATTTATTGCTTATATAATACACTTAGTTTACCCCGCTTTCCTTAAAATAGTAAATAATGTAAAAATGGAAAAATTAGAATACCTCAGTGGTGACACTTTAGCTTCACAACAAGACAAATAAATAACCACTTCTTTGGCTGGTGCTTGCTTCAGCAAGAACGATATTAATAATCTTACCAAAGACTTAGGTTTGTCTCCTGCATTATTATTAGTTTTTATCAATCGGAGCGATGTGGACATAGCAATGTGTGCATTTATTGCTGTCACTCACAATGTTAAGAAGAAGTCTTTGAAAAATCTATAGTTGTGAAACTAATGAAACACTATATCGCTAAGGGGAAAACCGAATAAATATAGAATAAGAATAATTGCCAGGTATGCAACAGGGGGTATACCAAGTGAATTTTCTTATGAGAAGCTTACTGAATTGTTCACACAAGAGCAAGCTACTTTCAGCTTGCTCAAATTGTAAAAGGCTGTTAAATCAGTTGTAGATACACCTGGTGTAATTTGTGGAGCTGGTCCTTCTACTACAAGTAGTTTCGTTGAAATTACAATTTTTTGAAAATATTGTATTGCATAAAAGAAATGAAGCAAATAAAAGATTAATATCTTCCCCTGCGTCGAATCAAAACATAGGTGTTGATAGCGAACCATAGAATGTCGACAACAAAAGGTAAAACTTGACCTATTTTTTTATAAGTCCTTAATGCTACAATCGATAAGTTATATATCCATAAATTCCATATAAAACGATAGAAATTCATGTTTCCATTTATTTTGAAGCAGGCTATAGTATAAAATTTCTTTATAAAAAATAACTAAAAATGTTTCGATCATTGCACAGCTCGCGGAATGTGAATCCAGTTACGTAGAAAAAGCATGGTCACAAATTACATATATTTATTCGATTATTGCATCGACTTTATAAGGGTATATACACTAGATAGCAAGTTTACACTATTGATGTATTTGTGCGTTTTTCATGAACGCTTTACCTACTGGTATTTACATTTACCACTATTTAAATTGAACCAATATTTACAGCCAGTTCAGACGATGAGGTTTTTGTACCACCTTATGGTCGTCACCACGTATGTACTACAGCCCTGTCGAGAACATGTTAATCAAAGAACAGCATCGTTTGAACTGTCTATTTGAAATAGCTAGTCGAATTATGTAGCATGATTTATAAAATAGTCCTATAAAATGTAAAAAGATAAAAATGACAATGACTTTGATGAATTTGGACTTCTTAATCTTTGTATCATTAAACAGATTACTCAGATTTTGCAATCCTTTTGTACTTGCTAGCAGTCAATTTATTGAATAGATAATTGGTAAAGCGTTATTAGTAGCGTATGTTTGAGCAATATAAAGTATCTTTGTGTTATGGAATGATTAGGGATTGTTAACTAAGACACTATTTTACCTGTCGACCTACCATGTAAATGTGCTGTCTAGTGTAGAAAAGTTTTGTATAGGAATTCAAGCATTGGAAGTAGTATTAATATTAATGTCGAGACTAGAAAACTGAATTCTTTTTAATACTTAAACGATTGGCCAAATTAATACTTTCTATTTCACTGTATCTGTATGTATATGTATATATATGTATATACCTCGTTCTTCTTAGATACTTGCTTAACTAAATGATTAAATTACAAATTGTAAACAGCATAAAAATTGGTCGACGTGAGAAACAATCACCCGTTGGTTTAAAAGCTATTGCAACAAATTCTCATTACCAACTATACTTCTTTTGAAGATAAACCATAAGTGGAAAAAGAAAAAATTACAAAATATTTCATTAACACAGAATAAGATTGAAGACTTGTAAAATAAATTATTGTCCTTGGTGAGTAAGTTGTCAACCGATCGAACGTTAAGAGTTAACCCCTTAACGCTCAAGTCCGTGACATTCACGGGCACGCCGAACCGTCCAAAATGTGCATGCCCGTGGCGGTCACGGGCATAGCCGATACGCTCGCCGTTAGCGGTTTGTTTATTCTAGCCGTTGATAATTATGGATCGGTCCCGTGGTATCCTATACTAAAATATATACATTTCTTTCACGGTTTGTTCATTGTATATTAAATAGATAAACACTTATAAACCCCCAGACTTTACCGTCAACTCTTATTCGTTTCTTCAAATTTGTGCACTTTTGGACGGTAAATTTAAGAAAAATCTGAGCGTTAAGGGGCTAAGAAATAAATAATAGGTATATCGAGTAGAGATTCAAATTAAGAAAGGAGAAAAAGTTTAAATTTACATTAAACAGCGAATTCGTATCGATTACCTTTCTTTAAATTAAGGAACGTTATAATAGGCTTAATTTCTTTGCAAACATGCGAATGATCAGTCTTATACGATATTTCTCGAGTAGAAAAGTTACTAGAAGTAAAAGTAAAAAATCGTAGAAAAGTCAGTTCAATGATGCACAGTACTGTCCGCTTAAGTGTTCACATATTACGAATTTAGATATTGAAGTATTCAAATATCGAGTCAATAAAATTGTAAAAACAGGCAAGCTTAGGTATTGAGTTGAAGTTTCTTCAGAATTGAGCTCCAAAAATTGTAGGTGGTCACCACAAAGCGGGTAGTACTGCATATCTAATTAAGTACTCAATAGGAGCCCCTCCTGTACTTATAAATATGATAGTAGATTACATTCGAAGCTATAAACAGGGCAGTGGTTTCAGCTAAGTTCCTTTTAAATTTTGCAATTTTCTGTCTGGATGTGTATGTAACCAAACCATAAAATTTTATTCATTTAATTTTAATTTGTTTATTGTTTTACTTGTTTATTCTCTTTGAATGGTTTTTGATTTATTATTATCAGATATTAAGCCAGTTTGTTTAAATAATGCGAACAAACAATATTTCGGAATAAATTTAAAAGGAACACAGCTTTTACATTTCCATTTTATTAAAACTCCCATTTGGTTGCAGATTCGTAGTCTGTGTCTCCCAAACGTAATGCTCCATTCTTACCCGCTGTCAGGTATCTTCCTTCAGCAGTATGTTTTATGCATAGACGAGATGGTTCCCTCAGCTCCAAATAGAAGCCGTCTGAAGATACGTCGGAGTCCACATTAACTCCTTCGCTGTCTGC
Source organism: Lasioglossum leucozonium (assembly GCA_028454225.1). NCBI lineage: Eukaryota > Metazoa > Arthropoda > Insecta > Hymenoptera > Halictidae > Lasioglossum > Lasioglossum leucozonium. The sequence goes on along the minus strand of CM052218.1, from coordinate 13,685,132 downwards.
ATGCCAGTACTTGCCATTTTGACCTGTGATAAACAAGCATATAATACCTCTATCTAAACCATTCTATCTTCATAAGAAAAATTTACCTTTAAATCTAACAATGCCCTGTTCGCATCTCTCCACTCTAATGGTTTCGTATGTGGCTTTGTTACATTCAAGTTTTGAACTTGATGCACTCTTGGGTCCTACGAATCCCTGTTCACACCTCAGAACCAAGACAGGTCTGTTCATCAGGTAGAAATAATATTTCGTGGTATCGACGTCGGCTCCATTTACAGAGTCTGCATTCGCATAAAGGTGACCAGAGCGTTTTGTTGCCAAAAACTTTCCATTGTTAGCACGTAGAGCCACTGTGCCATCAGTTGATTGCCAAACCAAGTCGAACAGAGCATTCGAGGACCGCTTGTGCTCTGATGCCTGGATTCCTCCTCCAGCCTCAAGACTCCAATACCGGTCCTGCATGGTACGCACGTACCACCTCTTGGTGACACGGTCAAACTCCAATTGGAATGTCTCGTGTCCAGATATTTCATCTTGGTTGGCAGTTACATCAACTCCTGTAATGGAAGCGTTTTATAGTATGTAAACAGAGATTAATATATATATGATTATAAAAATACCTTGTTTCACAGAAACATAACGTTGATTCAATGCTGCGACAAACGAAGCTTGTGGCAGCGATTCTTCTAAGGAAAACAATTCATCCCGTGTTACCGTTGTGGATCTTGATTTTAGAACAGCTTTACTTCCAATAGGTGCCAAATATGCTCCATATAAATCCCTTTAAATAATTATACGCTTAATTATTTCATAAATATCTGTGTAATATCACAAGTTATATTAACTAAAATTCTCTCATGATATAGTAAGATAGCTAAAACAATATTATATCTAACCTGAGTGCAAGTAGTCCAGCATGGAACTCAGCCGCGTACAGACAATCACGCGAACAACAATCCAAAAGTTTACCATCGCGTGCTAAGTATTTGTTATTGCACGTATGAAGTGCATAGTGTCCACCTTCCGATTTTGTATTATCTTGGCTGTTGTCTTCCATGGAAGCAGGCCGAAATTCCAATGTAAAGAGCGTATCCTCACCCCAGGGAACTGGTGCATCCACATGAATTTCGTCCTGTGTTGCGCTCAAATGGGCAAAGCGCTTCCTTCCAGCCGATTTCAGATTAACCTAAAAGACAAATTATTTCATAAATTTTTATTCGTAAATTAGTAGAGATGTGCGAAAACCCAACATATTCGGGTTCTTGCACAGCTCTACAAATTAGTAATTAACTTGTATACTTTTTGCTAACTTACTTGAGGTCTTGCTGCGAGGTGCACAAGCCAATACTCTGCCTCGCTTGGAGCTTTGGCCATGCATTTCAGTTCATCTTGACTCGAACCCAAGAAATATCCCCGTTGAATGTTCTTTAAGGCCCATCTTCCACTTCCTTTGCAAAAATTAGTCAAAAACTTATATGCACATATAAATAACTCATTGTATGTAATAATCTATTGTTATTGAAAGATCTATAGTATTCTGCTTTAATGTTTTCTTGCCAACAAAAATTTTGCAACTACCATCGGAAGCCAATTGAATTTGAAAGGCACAACCAGGGTCAGCTGGCTCTTCTGCCTCACAAGTAACATTTCCAAACTGATCCACAGCCAAATAGCGATCCAAATGAGACCTAAGGAAGACTTGCTGTTCACTGCCCTCCAACATCCACAATTGTTTCTTTTTTAAACTAGACCCATTCGCATTGATCTTGAAACCAAAGGTCTCTGCTGTAAGGTACTTAAACTTTCCATTTATTAATCCAACCTGAAAATATATATGCATTTATTACATAAATATTTACAAAATTAAATTTCATTTTGTACTTCATTTAATTCTAACTTTTAAATATGTATCAAAACATGTAGTTTTAACCATTTTTCCTGGTACTAATCGAAGTACACAAAGACAATAAAAGGGTATACCACAATAAGATGGTCAAAAGTGCCTTCAAACCAAATTAATTTTTGATCACACCATTCGATAGGGTTTCCAAAGAAAACCCTTTGTCTAAAGTTTCATCTTATAAAGTGCATCACAGTTGAAAAAAAAATATTTTAATAAATTTTTATGAAATTGTTATCAAAATTTCAATACGAAATATGCATTTTTTCGAATTCGGTTTGGGGCACTTTTACCACCTTATTCGGCTATATTCTTTCTTATTTAATTTTAATAATAAGTATATTTCGAGAAATGGGAGTTTTAACAAATTTATTTGTTGTTAATACAAAATATATATAAAGATGTTAAGATTTTGTATTTTATTTAATTCTAATAACAAATGTGTTTCAAAAAATAAAATTTGAATTATTTGTTATTAATGTAAAATGGACAATGATATTTTTAATATTTATTACATTTTTGTATAAGATTGACGTAAATAATAATAGCTAGATTGATTAAAAGATAATAGCGGCTACATTTTTTGTTCGATCTTTTCCTCGAACGTTTTGTGCTGCGTGGGGTAGAATTCTACCCCAATCGATCTGTCCACGCCTCTGTTCGAGGACTAAATGGCTACCAAGGTCATTCACTTGGATTTCAAGCACTTAAATATATTATGAAAGACCATCAATCCAGTTTAATTTTTTCGCAGAATTTACGATTGCATTAAAAAGAAGTCTGTATGTCACGTGTTAACAAATTAATGTTTGAAATAATTAATTTAATAGTAGTCGTAATAAATTCGATGATTTAGATAAGAATGAAAAACCTCTAAATTGCACAAAAACATAGAGTTAAATAATTAAAAATTACCGTCCATCCTGTCTTCTCGTTTGCATTTTCGGAAACGATGTTTTCAGAACCGTTGGTCTGCATCATGTATTTCAATTGCTTCACGTTTTAAAGCAAAACCTATTTCGACACAGAAATAACAAAACATTACATAATAATATCGTTAATATTTTTTTAAACATCAAAATTTGTTTTCAAAATTTTTAAATAATTCTTTCGATACTTTCAGAATTTGGTGTAATTTTTTTAATATCATATAATTGTTTACGATATTTTTTACAAATTAATTTAAAACAACAAATTAAATGAGGAATTTTGGATTTTTGCTACTCAAAATGAAGGCAACGCTGACGCTGAAATGGCGGAGCATAGCTCCATTTCAATTAACATTATAATTTATCTCAAACTAAAATGTGGAAACTAATTATATTTTGTAACTGAAAAAATAGATTCGTAAGAATTTTAATGGAAGCTTCATTGTTTATATTTTTCAAAAGCGATTATCTTCCGAGGGTTAATATTGAATAAGTATCCGGAGTAACAGACTTGGGCATTATTCAAATACTATATTTATAAAATGAAGATTTAAATAATACATTATTTTATTTGGCTGTCATTATGCGCTAGGAAATGATTATTTCATTATTTTATATTTGAATCAATTTTTATTTAATCATTTTCCACATATTTTCTAATGGCAGTTTTTTTTACATGTGACATTGTACTGTAATAATCTGCTCTTACAATAGATTTTGTTTTCGTTAGCTATAATACTAAGTCTACTACAATATGGATGATCTTTTCAACGAAATATTCGAAGAAATAACAATTTCGAAACTAAAATTTTTTTCGGATCAAGTATAAGTAGTACATTCGCTCAAATAAAATAACAGTTCTTCCTTTATTCGAACGATTTAATTTACCCGTATAAGAAATGATTTGAAAATAATTTATTCGAATTTTATAAAGAATAAAGTTATGGTCCCTATCACTTATAAAATAAAGGTAATAAATTAGTTCCAAAGATTCGTTACTTTATTTTACGTCGCGCCTGATGCGTGGAAGTAGCAGAACATCATGACATTTTCAGGGTCAAGATCGTGTTACCATAGCGATGCAAGCCCGACCTAGCCAGAAAGTTTCTACGCAAGCAGCAACGATCGTTAACATGATCGAATATATTTCTATTTTTAAACGAAAATCTCTTCTCTCCCAAGGGATACTTTATTTTCAACTCTGAATTCGATGACTCATTTCTACGTGGCTTCCGTCTGGGTGGGGCCAACTCGACGAATGGAAAAGACGATAAAAGGACCTTTCGTCCTTTACCAAAATTCCCTCGTTCAACTCCCAAATACAATGAAATTTTATACCAAAATTTTGTTCTTTTTAACATTGAATAAATGTAAATTTTCTTGCACTGTTACTCCAATTCAATATAAAAATCGTCATTTCCCAATTATAAGAAAATTATTAGTTAAACTCGAAAGGGATAGGAAAATTAATTCATTGTTATATCGATAAGTCGATTTACAATTACACTACACAACAAAAAAAACCAAAACATAATATACTACATGTATATTTGTATTACAGTTTTGCTATAGACATTGCAACGAGAAAAATAAAATAAAATTAGTGAACCGGCAAAACAAGCAAATATGTATTCGATGTTAAAAGGCGATTTATAAAAGCGCAATGTAAAATCAATAACACCATGAGAAGACCGTAAGGGTCACTGAAACTTCATTTAGTCGATCCAAAATATTTACGTACATGTGTAATCAAAATTAATGATAAATTCGTATGTTATAAAAAGGTGGTCATTAAGAAGAATCTTAGAAAAGCAGAAACGTCACAATATATATTGAAAATACATTTTACGATATTAGAAGGTATATTCGAACCATTCAAAGGTATCCAATAACAAAAAAAAAAAAGAATTGTCAATATGCGTACTCGTACAACTGTTTCACGGTCACACGTCAACAATTAAACAGATGCATGTACCCTCGGACGCCGGTGGATCGGTCAATTAGGAGTCGTCATTTTAAAAACATAATATCCCAACTTCTAGCGGTCAACTTGAATTTTGATTCATCTATAGCATATCTGATTTACTTATTTACGGGGAGAACGTTAAAAAACAAATTTTGAAAATATTCGAGGCTATTCATTACCGGCCGAGTGGACTATAACAATCAACGAAACAAACGAAGTTTGTTACCAAGCAGATCACTCACCGACCAGGGAAATAGACCGGAAGTTGTAGATGTCGTCGAGCAGGAACGCCGTAAAACAGACAGTGCACGCAGGATGTGCGAGTCACGAGCAACAAATTATGTTCGTCACAACAAAGGTAGTCTGCGACTGACTTGCGTCGTTCACTGCCGGTCGTGGAAAGGATCCCGTAGGCAGTGTCGCCGGACCAGAGAAATTGAGGGGAATACTGTTACCCTTTCTCTGTCGGTACCGGATTAGTCACGTGACATTATGACACGTGCGCGACAGAGACGGAACGCGTCACGTGACCGAGCGGTGGCGCGAGGGTGGGGATACTGGCCGCCTGAAAATGGGGGAAGCGTATGCCCGTAGGATACGCGCGGCGCATGCGCGATGCCGGCAACCAGGACTGTGCATAGAGTACTACAGCGGGCAGCAAAAGTCATTTTCCTTTGCGGCGCCGCATTCGGCGACCTCTCTGACGTCACGCGACTATCCCCACCGTTCCGTTGCGCAGCCAGCAACGCGCAGCACTAGGTACTTCGATCGCTGCGGTAACTGCAGGGGCAGCTGTGTCGCTTCCTCGGCCAACTAGCGCGAAGAGATCTCCTCTCGCGCCCTCTGCGCCGGCGTGGGGCGGTGGCCGAATTACGCGATGATATGGAGGAAATACTGTACGAATTAGACGCTTCTTCCTCTGTATGTTTATTAGAATAATTTATTGTGAATAAATAGATCTAATCGCGCGACAATTTGCAGAAACGGCTGTACGAATCGTTAGACTAGAGTTAGAACAGATGTATATAATATTTGTAAAACGAGTTTACATTCAGTATGGTAGAATAATAAACGCTCGTCGCACGTTCATCACACGGGCGTGACAACCACAATTTTATATTTTAGGTAATGAAAATTAGGTTAATTTTGTGGATGTCATTTGAAATTGTAATGCATATTTATTATTGGCTATTTCTCGAAGGGAGATACCTGGAGTTCATTGGTATTTAGTTGTACAGTGGATCCTCGATCACTCGAACTTGAAAGGAAGGGAAAAATCTTCGAGTTATAGGGAACTTGAATCGATTGACTGATACGCGGAGGTCGGAGTTTTTTCGAATTCGGGTTGTAGAGGTAAAGAATGATTCGTGTTATTTCGAGTTGTAGACGTACCTACAGCTGAGCGGAAGTTTCGTCTCATAGAGGTTTTCGAGTTATCGAGGTTCTACTGTAATCACTGTCAATTTTATGTACTCGATATGTGCGCTACATAAGATATTGTAGGACTACAGTGGAGAGTATTGATCCCTTTCTCCAAAAAATGGCTGATCGTAGGGTGGAAAAGGTTTAGTTTCTTCGAGGATCCTGTACGGTCCTGCGGGATTCTGTAAGGATATCGCGCGTGCGCAGTTTTAATAAGAGGATAGCGATAGATAGAGGATAGAGAAGGAACGAAGAAACGGTGGGGAACAGACGTACACATTGAACTGTCGGCTTTCCGGAGGGCCGTGAACTGCAGATCGACGACCCTGCTTTGTGATCGCTATTTTCTCAGTCGCCGTTACAACACGATTTTTCTACTTAACCTACGAGACAAATATCGTAATAGCATAAATCTATATACCTTTTAAAAGAATTAATTAACTTTTTGCACTCGCACAGTTACGACAGATGCTATGCCTCACACAAATTAGGGCTTACACGCTGAATAGGTTAGCATGATTGTAAGTTGTTCAATAAATTAATAAACACATGCAGTTAAAAAATGTTTTCTTGCACTTTAATTAGCGCTTAACATTTACTTAAATCTGTGATATGAAAAATTTGAATTTTTTTTATCATTTAGAAAATACTGAAATTACAGAATGAAATGCAAGAAAAGTTCAAAATTGTAGAAGAAAATAATAAAATAATAATCAATTATTTCAATTAATTTATAATTTTTATTTTCGAAATTACATAGGAAAGTAACTTTATTCTATACGAAATTCAAATAAATAATTTTTCATGTGTAAATTTTTCTAATACAAAACAAGAAACGATTTCATTCAAACTAATGAAATAATCTATAGAAAAACCATTTTCCTAGGTATATAGATTAACGTACGACTAGTTCAAAATAACAAATAGCCAAATAAGATAATATACATAAGGTTAATCGCAAAATAACAGTAGAAGTCTTTCGTTTTGTGATTTATAAATAATTTTCTAAATGAATGTTATTGCTTATATTGCTTGTTATATCAAGTGTATCAATTTGAAGCTTATTTATTGTTTATCTACCTGTCTTCCTAATATTACTCGAATCTGTATTTCTGCAATATATGTATATTATTGTATAAATAACGATCAAGCCTGCCATATATTTGAACGGATTATGTCTACAAACGGGCAGATTCTATAAAGTTGGCAATTTAATCTTACTGCTACAGACAGTTTACAGTTAAACGATATACAGTTATTTCGTTCTATTTGCGCTATGATATAGTAGACTTTCTGAGATCGCAATTAACGTTTTTAGAAGAGATCCTGTGCCGCTTGAAGATTCACCAATCTAACACACAATAACGTTCGTATACCTTGCCTAAATTCAAATAAATTCACATCCAAACTATTTGGTAAATATGAAAAAATGACATGAATATTTTTGTTTGACTCTTTGTGTCTGGCTTTTGCAACCCGTAGCCTTGATCCTCGACGAAAGCGTTGCTTTTGATGCGCAGACACGCCCTCAAAGAAATCAATTCCGACGAAAAAATATTCTATACAAACTGCGCAATCGAAATTTCCGCTTGGCATTGCGTTTCTTTTATTGTCTGGAACAAAGGGGTGTTGCAAACTGAATGTGCACATTCCAAACTATCTTAAACTGTTCAGATATCTGTTTGCAGAACCTCCTCAAGAATTAATATTATAAAAACCAAGAAAATTTGAAATATATATATATCGAAGTTACGCAACGTACAAAAATAGTCAATCAAAAAAACATTTATTCAAATTAATTGGGTAATCAGAACTTATTTCTGCTTCGTTCAGGAAGTCTGAAGACCTTCGAGCGTGTCTAACGAGTAGCTTAGACTAATTTGGTTCTTTTTTCCCCGCAGATCGCGGACGCAGAACAATTCTAAATCTCATTCCTCTTGGTCGCAATTAATCGCAACCATTTATCCGCGCATTTTATGCTCACGACATTACGTATACTAATTAATACGATAATTGGGTGTAGACTGCAATAATTTTAATTGTTCTCGAGATTACGATTATGCATTGAACTACAAGATACAACGATACGTGCATGGTACAAGCATCGTTTCGTTTAACACAAGGTCCATGAACGATGTTTATTTTTACCGTTTTTGGCTAAACGTATACAAATTCGGTGTAATTTTTGATCATACGTTCGAATTTTTTCTTTTTTTCTGGTATGTTACAACAATTTTTTTTTATGTTACAACAAGAAATACATGGTCCATAAACGATGTTCATTTTTACTATTTTTGGATAAACGTATATAAATTCGGTGTAAAACAAGATCTGGGTAATTTTTGATCATACGTTCGAATTTTTTCTTTTTTTCTTGTATGTTACAACAATTTTTTTTATGTAACAACAAGAAATACATGGTCCATGAACGATGTTTATTTTTACTGTTTTTGGCAAAATGTATATAAATTCGGTGTAAAACAAGATCTGGGTAATTTTTGATCATACGTTCGAATTTTTTCTTTTTTTCTGGTATGTTACAACAATTTTTTTTTATGTTACAACAAGAAATACATGGTCCATAAACGATGTTCATTTTTACTATTTTTGGATAAACGTATATAAATTCGGTGTAAAACAAGGTTGGGTAATTTTTGATCGTACGTTCGCAGAATTGTTTCATCTTTCTGGTATGTTACAACAATTTTTTTTTATGTTACAACAAAAAACACAGTTGTCGTTCGCGGACTCTTAACCTTGTCAAGGACAAAAATTTCTGAGATAACCTAGATGCGTCCTTCAACGTCGTTATAGAAACTGTTACCGAGAGGAGAGGAGAAGAGAAAGACTGACTGAGAGAGAGTTCGTTGACCGTCGAATAGAAGTCAGGAGCGTGACTGTAACCGTACCCGTGATCGTGATCCTGATCGCGATCGTAGCCGTAACCATGACCGACTTGCGGATCTCAAGAAAGTTCTGCATTAGATGTTTGTAAGTACATCCGATATTATAATAATATCGAAACTATTAGGTTGTAACATAAATGGGAATGTAATTATGATTTAACACGAAGCGACGAAGCTACTCGTTGTCAGAGATTACAAGATTCATTAAATGCAATTCTGTATTTTGTTAATAAATAAAAGAAAGCGTTAAATATAGCTGAATTTACATATTTATATTACGATCCGATATACACAGTCGTTGTAAAAGTTTTATTTAATCGTTGAAACAGAGAGCAGACCATTTTTCTATAAGTGAAGCATTTCATATGCATATATAGGGTGTCGCAAAAATTTTGTACTTCCTTAAAAGGGGTGATCCTTGAAGTCATTTAAACTAACATTTTCCTTTGCGAAAATGTTTTCCGCGGACCAATCAGAGCGTCGCTACAGCGAACGTTACCACTGGCATTGGCCGAGCCGCAATCCGTCCGCCGTAGCAACGCTCCGATTGATCCGCGTTTTTCGTTAATAATTCCTTAAGGAAGCCGCGGCGAACATTTTCACAAAGGAAAACAATATAAGTACATTCGGTCATTAACGAAATTCAACGTATTTAGGTGTAACAACTAATAATATTGGCTTTAATGTCTATAACGGTATCGAGAAATGGCTCCTAATTATCACAATTCTGACGTTTTTAAGGATTTATCCAGTGAATATAATTTTGGGGTTACCCTGACCGCTGATTTCACTGACAATCATTTCAGCGACAATCGTCTCGCCGACTGAAAACTTGACGTCGATGTGAGTGTTGACGGGGAATTAGGTCCACGGTGAAACGACTGTCGGTGAGGTCAACGTAACCCATAATTTTGCACCTAATTTGTGGTGCCAAAAGAATGGTAGATTATAAACGCGGTAATGCTATAATTCGGCTCGGACTGTATCGAACTTCAGAAAAAATGAATTTTTTATTTCAAGCGAAATATTTTAAGCAATATACACAATAAAATTGATTAGAAAAATCATATTTGTAAAACACAACATGAAAGAATTCTGCCATTATTTCTGCACCAATCTAACGAAAATATCGGTCAATATCATTTTTGCCGCTATCGTTGAAATTACGTTCAAACGTAACAAAGGTAACGTAAAAAGAAATAAAGATAGGAGATATGTGTAGGTGAAGATTTTGGTCTATTGTCTTCCTTGATGTAGAATTAAAAATTCAATTGCTGTGAGATTTCAAAAGACTCTAACACAAAAAAGAGAAAACCTTAAAAAATGAGTAACTAAAAAGTTATTGAGATGTTACAACATTCAGTCTTCTGTAGGATGTACTGTATCATCAATATAAAATAGATAAATAACATACACAATGTTGATAAAGTAGGTGCATTTATATATTTGTAATAGTACCACACAGACTATAAGAAGAGGACGCTGCAATCAGGACAGTCCTTACGACCATACGACAGGATGGTCCTGGAAAGTAGAACAGATTACTGTTCTTTTTGAAGTAAAAATGTAAAAAAATGATAGAGGAAAAAATCATATGGCACAATAACTTCCTATGACCTCATTTCTTCTTTATTCTTTAATGTAACCCAATTTTTTTGTTAAACCAATCAATCCCTTGTATTACCCTGCGTATAAAAGTACTAACCCAAGGTCATCGAAATGCTAATGCTTTACGAGGTATTTGATATTTTGATAGAAAAGATGCGGTGACGATTCCCTTTTCCCCTCTAACGCTTTAGCATGCAATTTCTCAACAGATTATAGCAGTTTGCCCACAATTGTCTTCTCGTAGATGATTTAATCTTGGCTTCAAGGTAATTATTTGAAGCCGAATCTATAAGTATACATAGTCTAAGGTGCAATAAGTCGTGAAATATCGAATTTTAAATAATTAGACTTGGGTCACGAAATCTCATATAATGTTTAGTTTATTCATATATACCGTCTGTGATGAAATCTCATATGGTGATTAGTGTAAGTACTTCTATGGTATGACAGAAAAATATGTATATCCTAGCGTGATTGGTTTGCTCCTCTATTTTGTCTATAGTTACACCATTTTTGTTCCTGTAGACAAACTATTTTTTCAAAAATGATAATTAGCCATAATTGTGATAATCTTCAATACGCATTCGATGCGCAGAATTACTAGGCGTACTTCAAGTCTAAAAACATTAATTTTGCACACTTAGTTGTTTAAACATTCCGAAGTTTCATTGCAAGATGGCGCCATCGTATGCTTTTGGCGCAAAATTGCAATTTTATGAAATACTTATTTATTTCTAACGTAGTTTCCTATTTAGTATGAACACAGCGAAGTTCAATAAACTATTCACATATTTCAAAATATTTTTTATTACAGCTTAATCCTATCAATAACATTTAAAACAATTATTTCTTGTTAAGTGATTAACCCCTTGCACTACGATTTATTTTATGGCTACAGTAATTCGAATTTCAAACACTGTGTTTTTAAATGGCTCTATACTATATAACATACATACTTAATAGATTGTAGATTCGGTTTGAAATCTTCATCTCGTGTCTGACTTGATAGTGTAGTGGAAGGGATTAATCTATAAGGAAGGATCAGAAAAATAATGAGTATTACAAACTGATACACCATTTGCCTTTCAGCAATGTAACAAATGTGGCAAAATATATCTTGTATTTACATATACGTAAACTAATAAATAACCAACATCGTTAAAGCTTCTCTTATCTGAACCTTTTTAATACTTTTAATACAGTATTGTAGAGATACGTTTTAGAATCTCTGCCCCACAAATAATCTATGTGGTTGAATTTCGAATATTCGATCTTTCGTGTCTCTAGCACATTTGGTAATCTGTCAACGAGTTTCTTCACATCAGCGGGATCGGTTAGAAAATCGTTTTCACTGTAAAATATTACTATTGGTATCTTCACTTTCTCGAGATCATATTTTGGCGGTTGGGTCAATCCATAAATTTTCAAGTTCTCGGTCACTCCATAATCAAATTTACGGAACGATCCTGTTGAAAAAGAACGACACACAAGATTTATATAAAATTTAAAGAAGATATTGATGCGTGCGATTGGACAACCATTTCATGACATGATTTGCGCACTAATTAATAATTTCCACAATTTTTAATAAATGAAAAATTACCTGATAAAATGCTCTGACTATAGTGAATAATCTGCTTAGCGGAAGCACCAGCTGGGAAGTGCCCTAAAATTAAAGGCAACATAGACTTGTCCAGTTGGTCGCTACCAAACCCAGCGATCATGTAAAACCAACACACACAGAAACCCTTGGTAAGGCTACCTGGTGCATTTCGAATGATTGTACTTAGGGTACGGGCCTGTAACCTATTGCGAGGGAACCACTGATGTACATTGCAATAAGAAGATCCCCACTGAAACATGCTCATTATAGATGTGGCAAATCTAAACCATGGGAAATCCCCTGACCAGAGGTGGATTTATCTGTACACATCGCTTGAAATTTTAATTTGAAATTTTTCAAGATTTAGTAAAATAGTTTGTTTTACAAAGGTTACAGTCGAATAAACATGATAAAAGTTATATACAACAAAATTTTCACTTTTAACTATTAAAATCAATAAATTGTAGTGGAAATAGTTTTAATACGAATAAAAAATTAGTAATTAACTATTTCAACTTGTGCTTAAACTCTGGTACTTCACAATAATTACATAGTCGATTTCTCATTTTCGAGTAATTTAATACAAAAGAAAATATCAAATTTTCAACTTTAAGAAGCGTCTATGGGTTATCGAAAGCTAATTCAGGCATCTGTTAATTTCAAACATCATTTTTGATTTATATGAAAGAATTAAATTGATATAATTACATTTGAGTTTTAACATTGCTGCGGTACAACCACCTCCGACCATAATTGAAAAGTATTGTAAATCTTTATAAATGTAAGTACCTCCATTATGACCTGAAAGCGAACAATGAGCTTGAGCAAAGGACTCCTGTGGTTCGAAAGGAATGCTATTGGTGCAAGACTAATCATTCCTTTAATCTTGCGATTGTATTCAGGTTTCTCACTCGCCATCACATAAAATGCAGTTGTACCTTGACTATAGCCTATGTAATAAAGGTCTGTGTATCCTGTGTGTTCTAAAATATAGTCTATCGTTGCTGGTAAGTCGTAGAGTCCAATTTCATGCCAGCTGAAAAATTAGTGAAATTATTCATCTATTCATTTCACATTCTCCATTATTTATGAAATATTTTTTAATTTAAAAGAATACTCACCTAAAATCCCAAAATTCTTTATCCATAGTTGAGTACTTCTTATGTTTTTTGGAGTATGTATTCCCTCTTGCATTTCCCAACCAGACATCATATCCGTTGTCGCATAGAATGTATGCCAATGCCTTCTTTGGACCCAATAGCACCCAGTCAGCCGAACTCGATAACAGTCCATGGTGAATGAGAATTGGTACTCGAGCCTAATGTTTAAAATTATAATATGCTTAATGATAGGGCAAGATAAGTTTCTACATGAAGAATTATCACAATTATTGTTACCTCTGTTACATTTTTATCGTTTAAGTTCTTCACGTCATTCTCATTGAGATCATTACTTGGATTTCCTTGTGATTTTGGAGGAAGAACTCGGTGTACGTCTAAGCAATATCCATCTTCGGTCCAGATGTGATGCGTTTCTGCTACGTAACCATGAGCTCGAATAAGTTCAGGCTGAAAAAAATGTTTATTATTATTATTATTTGTGACACACATCCATAAAATATATGAAATGTGTTGTATAAATAAAGCTATGATTACTCTATTCAACAGAAATATTAAATAGATGGATAATACAAGTAAGAATCAACATAGATTAGTATAATATTGAACAAACATAACTATTATACACAGTGTCTCGGTTAAATGGGATCACCTAAATACTATGCTATGAACAATTGTAGGCCCAAACAGATTTTTTCACTTTTCACAAAATCTATATATTTATGTACAGTAAATTTTGCATATTTCCGTATATATCACGAAATAAACATTGACAAACATCACGTAAAAACCATCATTCGAAAATATTAAAAAAAAAAAAATAAAAATCTGTTGTGCAACTGCACTATAAGCTGTGAAAAGTAATCATAAACTCATGATTGCTTTCATAGTGATTTTATTGTTCAGGTGTTTGTGTTTGCTGATCTATTTGAATAAAATCGAGTGTGTTACCTAGTAACATAATTATACATAATCGTAACATGTAATTTCAAGTTGTAATGTACATTTTTTCCCCCATTATATTGCAGTGGCATCAATCAGAAAGTCAAGATGCGTTGTAAGAAATTTTACAATGGAAATTATGGGCAAACCAAGCAGACCTGCAATATTTTTGACAACTTCTAAGCATGTGGTTTTGAAAAAAATTTCATAGACTGGTGGTTTGTTGTCCGAAATGATGAGTCAATTTAACTAGTAATGCAGTGTTCGTTTGGTAAGAAATGGATTATGCAGTCCGGCAAGTGCGAATACCAGAAAAAGAAAATATTTAGAAATATGTGATTTTTGACGATGAGAATAAGATTAATCTCAATGAACTTAATGGTTCCAGTTATTATTGACATTGCTCAAGAGAAGAAGAAATGACTTTGTCATATGGAGTTCAAGGAAGGGGATTCATTCTTTGCGGTCGAAGTCCAGACTATGACCTGCAACGCTAAGTTTACTGTTGAGTAATAATGTAAGTTTGTAAAAATATAAAAAATGATAGTTCATTTAACCGACGCATATGTACTTACATAATATTTATATATATTTTAGGTGATAAATGGTCGATGTGCGTCACCTATTGATCAAGAAAAACATAATTATGACTAATGGAAAAAATACACTTTTAAAAAATTTGACCGCAAAGATTTAACAATGATCGGGACTGTCTCCTTACACAATTTTAAAATACATTCATTAAAGGTATGAAAGGACAATTTTTCAGTAACACCATATTTCCATCCATACAACAAATTTTGATAAATAGGGATTTCATAAATTTGAAATTATTACCCTGTCCAACTTAACTCTCAACTTGAACTTTGAAAAATATATTTCAGCTAAAATCTAAACTTTTACATCCAAGTTACAAATTTATAAATCTACACAACTGAAAACTTTCCCCTTCCAGTACAAATGAACGTATATAAGGCGCATTTTTAAAATAATAATATCGACTTTTTGAAAATTTCAAAAATGCGTTCGAGTCTACGATTATTCACATGACATGTTTATTATTTCATAGAAATATTTCTCCGACATCGTCACACTCTGACATTAATGCATAAACATAATGAATACGTAAAGTATTAATTAAAACACACCGAACTGTCATAAAATAATATCTTTCATATTTACAGCGAACTACAGTGAACGCAACGTTACCAACAATGTCGCAACGAATATTGTCCAAACAAAGTAAAAAAAAAGAGAAGGAATTTACTGTTGTCATATGAATCTCATCCTGATTGGCTACTGCGCTCATTATACGAGCAAGTAACGAAAGGTGATTTCCGTCACAGAGAAACAGCGTCAACTTTCACCAACAGTCACTTTATTTCTTGTCGGCGTTTTTCCTTTATCTATGAGTGTGTTTTCCCCGAACAATCGATTAAACAGTAAAAGAATAATTTTTTCAAGACTTTGGACTTGTTATTCTATGAGCGTCGAATGATCGAGAAGTATCGCAACGATGATTTCGCGCTGTTCAATCCTCAAGATACACAAACTCAGAAACGAACGGCTCACAACACGCTCACAAAGCGCACTGCGCTACACCGTGCGACGTTGTAAGATGACCACCCGCGATGATTCACGCGCACGCGCACGCGCTCTGATTTCATGAATTTTCTAATAGACAATCGTTTGACTAATTGATGAAACGCATTCAATCGGTTGGCCAAGGCGTGCCATTTCAGATATTCCATATCGCATTTCCCGTTACAACTTGCCATTAGCAGCTTAAGATTTTTAGTTCACCTAAGTATATATGTATCGGAAAAGTTCCCATTGAGTAATCAATTTTTGAATTCTGTCTTTGAAGTAGCGGTACCCTATTATTTATTGTCACAACTCATCAATTTGATATTTTAATACTGGGATATTTATATTCATAATACGGCCCCGATCCGTGGACAATCGAACACGTAGGCACATATAGGCAGTACATACTGCGCACTATTGAATTGACTCTTCTACGGTATATTATAATCTATTTTTGAAATTGTTAACGTTCGATCGGTTAACACCTTACTCGCCAAAAACTATAATTCCATATGATATCGAGAGAAGATGTACATCTTAGTAGATCAATGACATTATTGTACCCGCGGTTGTAAATATCTGCGTGGAAGATTAATGCGTAGCATCCGTTTCTAAGAAATAATGAAGTAAGATGTAAACATTGAAGTCCCCAAGTGGGACAACATGATATGCGTCGTATTTTCCCTTGTTAGTTGCGTCTCTGTGCAGGAAATGTTAAATATTACACGTCGTGAGCAGTCTCCAGTATACAGAGTATCCCAAAATTCCTTTAACTCCTGGAAATAGGAGGTTTCTGAGGTGATTTGAAGCAACATTTTCCTTTGAAAAAATGGCCGCCGCGGCTTCGTTTGGGAGTTATTAACGAAAAACACGGACCAATCAGAGCGCAGCTATAGTGAACGGATTTTGGCTCGGTGACAGGTCCTGCTGAGCGTCGCATTGCCGTTGGACGAGCCAGCGTCCGTCCGTTGTAGCCGCGCACTGATTGGTCAGTGTTTTTTGTTAACAACTCATTAATAAAGCCGCAGACAACGTTAGCGCAAAGGAAAAAGTTACCTGAAATGACCTCAGGATTCGGCCCTTTGGGGGAAGTACAACACTTTTGGGACACCCTGTATAATCTTGTACTTTTCATTACCAATTGGTTTTGTTTTATACAATTTTATCGATTTTATTCTATACAGTATGAAATTATCTATTTGAATGCAGCTCTGGAGCTTTGATAAATATAATTTGTTATTAAAAGTTAAGTACAATCGGGGTTATTCGTTTCAAAATCGTTTTGTTAATAACTTTCAAACGAAGCCGCGGTGGCCATTTTTGCAAAGGAGAATGTTGCTTTAAATCACCTCAGGAACCATTTCCGGGAGTTGAAGGAATTTTGGGACATCGAAAGCGTGCATTTTTAAGCCTAGCATCTAATTTGAAAATGTCCGTTGAACAAATGCCGTAGATGCTGATGTTAAAACACATGCGAAAAATGTCCAATGAGTTTTACGGAAACAAAGTTACGGAGGAAACCCGTATTAACGGAACGTCAACCCCAACTGTACGATACATTATTTCTTAGCGTTCGATCGCGGTTAACACCTTACTCGCCCAGGACAGTAACTCATTCTATAAGACTATTTTTGTGTTACTGTAATATTTTTGTAATTGCTTCCTTTTATTGCGATAACGTGATCCTTTCTTGTATCGACCAGTTTTTATGCTGTTATCTAATCGTTTAATCAAGTTTAGAATTAATCAAGTCTAAACATACGCGCATTCGCAAATTAAGAAAAAAAAATCTAGAAGTCCAGATTCATCACAGTCATTACTATTTTTATCTTTTTACATTTTATAGGATCATTCACAGTATACATTTGTTGCCATTTTTAGCTAATACCTAGGTTGCCCTAAACAACTTTTTCGTAATGTTATTTCTTATTTAATCTGAATTTACACTGCGCGTATCGATAAAAAACGATAAGAACTTTTGGGGCAATTAACCTAACACAATTCAGACCGGTTTTCGACCGATTCGGTCATTTTACGTTTATTTGGCTATATTATTAATATCTTGATCCGTTAATGTTATTTACTCGAATCAAAACACAATAATGATACTGCTTCTACAATATCTAATGAACATTTTTCAAAATTGATTATTTTTCTTTCTCACGCTGTTAGTTGTCGGTTCTCGTAGTTCTTGTGGAATGAATTTGAATAATTAGGGAGTTGTATGTAATATATTTATACATATACATTTCTAATGACTAACATAAACATATAACAAGCGTTGATAACAATAAACATTTTTCGTAGCATTTTGCGGTTATCGCAACATTTGAATTTCATTTTTGAAATAACGATGAGCAATATTTTTACCAACATAGTTGTGTGACAATCAAAATTACCCTAGTACAGTGAGATAGTTCGTGTCCGTGTCGTTATGTGTCAGCACATGTCATTGTCAGTAAAGATTTTCTTCCGTTTGTGTCATATGTGGTCATATGATCAATTTGTGAATTGATACTAAGTTATAGGGAGTGCCACAGATTTTATAATTGATCTTTAGAAACGACAATGTTGAAAACAATTTTTTGCCTCGTAGCTGTTTCAGTCGCAGGTATGGCTTTCATACGAATCATAACAATATTGACAGTTTTATCGAAATATAATTTTACAATAAAAATAGCCGATTTTGAAATGTTCGCGGAGGTATTGTCAATTTTATGAAACAATATTTCTTTATTAATTGCAGTGAAAGCGAGTGGAGATTTCGTGGTGCTCCATAGTCCGAGCACCGTATTATTCAACGGGGAAGGAGAAGTAGAGCAGAGCTTCCTTACAGAAGTATTTACAGCTGCTCTAGGTTATACTGCTAAGCTGGTTCGTTTATCACTTTTTTGCAATATTAAAAACATAATATTTTCAGTTTTAATTGTAAACTGTCATTATTATTATTATAGAGAGGAACATGGAATGGTATGTCCATTACAGACCCATTCAGACTTCCAGAAGCTGTAGTTGTAATGGCGATAGAAGGAATAGACTCGTTAGATATACCGAAAGGTATAAGATTCCCCTTAAATGTCAATGAAGGCGAAGAAACCACATGGCAAGCTTTCAGACAACGTCTCGACGAAAGAGACGATGATAATATTTTAGTGAGGATCTATTTGGGTGACGGTCTTGATGCTGTAAGTGTTGGAACAAAGATAATGGCTTGATATTTCTAATAAATTGTAATCTCTGTACGAAATTAATTTAGCTGGGACAGTCTGCCCTTGGAGAGCTCAAACCAACTCTCATCGATGGAACATCTTTGAAAGCATTGAACTTACACAAGGAGGAAGACAGAAAATTCCTTGAGGAAGTGCAACTGCTACATGCAATTGCAAAGAAAGCACCTTCTGCTATTAAACCAGACTCAAAACCTGACGTTTACTGGCTGGTCGTATCTGGCCTGCAACCTATTTTCGATGCATATGGAAGTAATTCGACTAGTTCCAAGGAGGCCTTGGTCTTGCTTAATAATGCATTAAACATGGTTCGTGATGCGTTCATCGAAGCTTATGATGGCCAGGTATAAATGTGTTAATATTACCACATTCAATTTAACTCTACATATTTAATTATACTGATAATTAACTTATACCAACTTAAGAAATAATCACAATGCTACAAAAATATGGTAATTATATCGAAGTTGGTCCCCATCACTAATTTCAATGAGCTTGAAATATATTGTCAAGGTGACAATGTCAACTTCTATCTGATTACCAAAAATATACATTATACTCAGGAAAATCTATAGAATCGTTTTACACAAGAAGCATTTACATTTTACTTTCATGGTTAAAGCAGAAAAAATTCTTAAATGACTAATTACTAATGTTTCAATTCAGGTATTAATTGTGGCCTTCACAAACGATGCAAGTAAAGTGCACCACATCCGTTCAGTCACTCTTGAAAGGCAGAGACGAGAAAGTGCAACGGTTCGTATCTGAAATTACATAACATATACATCAAACATAATTTTATGATGAATAAGGATTTAAATACGTACATTTATTATTGACACATTATTCAAGCTCGAAGACAGATACTGTAATGAATATCACTTTGAGAATACAAACATGATCAAAGAATTGTACCCATACATAATCATTTATTTCTATGTTAATCGTTTTATAATGTGTACACTTAGTGTTTGGACTATTTCACTATTAAAATAACAATTTTTTAAAAGAGATGCAAATAAAATTCTAGTTGCCATAAAATGTGTTGTATTTTAGCTTTTGAAGAAGTTGCTGATAAGGGTGGCGAATTGGATCTACAGATCTCTCGCATTCTACAGTTATCCGACTTGATTATTTGTTGGACTGTAGTTCGATATGTTTTTGTAAAACAGACATAACACCATCTTGAAATGTTTTATAGAGTATTGTACTACTAGGATAACTTACAATAGTAGGACACATTATAATTTACAAAAAATTGCTTTCCATACAGCTATTTAACTTTTACAACAGAAGTAATACCCACATATGCTTTTAATAAGTGTGAACAATAACATTCACATGCAAGAGCAATAAAAGTTATGTAAAATTTTTAACGACTGTGTCTAACACCACTATCTTTTATAGGATAATAAGATTAAAAGTGTAGGATCAACTTCGGAACTTAAACAGCTGCACAATAATACATATCTTAATAATAATAATATTCAAATTAAGGTATGTTAATACTACTGCATGATTGAATACTTTATCGACAATGGGCGAATATTTTTCGACTAGAGATAGCATCTTGCATGTCTTCTAAAAATGTTTTTAAATTATCATATATATACATATATATATAATATTTTTGGTATCCAGGACTTCAATATATTTTGTTCTGTTCTGTGTGTTTACCAAGTTACTAACATCGAAACATGAGTCTAGAACTGATAACAAACACATTTCAACATTCAAGCTTTCCGTATTTCCTTTCGCACCGCTTTTAACTTTTAAAATAATACAGATTACATGATTGAACTTCTTCGTTAAATTAATACATTTGAAAAGTACACTATTCTTCGATGATGTAAACGAAGCTTGAAATACAATACAAACATTTACTATGCATACAAATAAATATCACAACAAAATACATATTAAACTATGACAGCTGAAAAGCATAAAAATCTATGATTTGTTTTTCAAAAAAAGACATTTGAAACACACTCATACTCATAATAGTTGCCAATCTGTGCAATGTACCAATGTTGCAAATCTGAAGTAATAGGAGTGGAGTGGACAGCTATTATGACTATGATGGTATTTAAGATTACCTCTTTTTGAAAAAAATAGACTATAATACACGAAAGCAGTTTTTTAAAATTAACAAATATTATATTTTTTATACATATATCATGTAACATTGATCGACTAACAAAATATTTGTGTTGATATAACAGAATCAAATTTAACAGCGAAATTACACAAAACACATATCTATCAGTTAGTACAAAAAGTATAAACCAATTGCAAAAATATTGAAAAAAAGGGGAGAGCTGAGATTATATGTGTCAAAAATATTACAATTCTTATATGCACTTAACAAAGTAACATTACAAAGTTGTTATTGCAATTATACTTTGTTACTGAGTTTTGAATGCATTATGAGTAAACATTCCAAATATGCCAATTATTGGTGGCAGACAGTTCTTTTGATGCAAACTGAAACAGGACAGCTACTGTGATCGTATAAGTTTGAGACATGCAACATAAGTTGCTTACATAAATATATATATATGTACTTATAGCAAAATGAAGATGAAGAGAAAAAAAAATGAAGACGAAGAGGAATCGGTTACAGATATTGCTAGTACTAACGAACCCTACAGTGACACAAGAGACACTACCGTAAATAGTGATAGCGGAGTCACTGAAACTGATCAAGATCAGAATAATATGGGGGAAAACATGAACTCTAACACACAAATTACAGGACAGGTATCACAAAGACTTTCACATGCATTCTAGAACCTCTTCTAGAATTATTAAGATAATGATTTCTGAATAGTTTTATTGCCTAGCAGTTGTTTTTTTGCTGAAACACTTATAGAGTGTCCAAAAATGAAGAAATTCTCACACAAATGTGTGCGTTTCATTCTTTCAATGGAATGTGTACAAATTTATGAATATTTTTTGGACGCTCCAAATTTTGATGACTTTACTTATGTTTTGAATGCATTTACTTTGCTTCTAAGGCAATGCTTCTTAATATTTTTTTAGAAGTTCTGTAGTTGCTTTGTTGCGACAAAATTTTATTATGCATGAGAAGTGTGATACTGTAAACTATTTAACAATACGCATGATGATATAGTTCTGTTGTGAACAAAAACGAAAGTCATAGTGGCCTCAACATTTTATTAAATTCTTTCATATTTTGAATATCATTTTTTTTTATATGAGCGTTCATTCTTAGAAATTTGTTTTCAAAACTATTGTATGTATGATGCTATAAATGTACTTGCTGGAAGAGATACAAAATATTCCAGAGCCTAACTTCGAATCTATACTTATTACAATTTATATCCTACAGTGTGTTATAAACTGATATTTCTTTCAGCAGGCATACTTCTTGTAATAAATTAATAAATTATATTTTTTTTGCACGTTAGTGGCTATTTAGTCACATAGTAGTGCTTAACAGGTAGCCATCTATTTCAAAATAGTTGAACGCTAGAGGCTTCCTCTTTTAGGTGTTAAAAAACTTTGAACAATTTTAATAAACATACAGATTACTTAAAATTGTTGCAGCTTGATGTGTAAGGCGATATTAAACGAAGCTTTTTGTTGCAGGAGATCAAGAACATTTCGAAAAAGTACTCGCAGAACTACCCAATCATCTTTAATATTATTTTGTGGTTTGGAATCATTTTCGTTTTCTCGCTTCTCGCCATTTGCAGTACGTATTAATTGTAATGAATAATTTGTACAAAATGTTCCATTTTCTAATTTTTTTTTTGTTTTAGTTACCATTGGTGACATGGATCCAGGACGTGACTCCATAATATACAGAATGACTTCCAACCGTATGAAGAAAGACAATTAAATGTATATATCTACTAACTAATGATATTCGAATTAAAACAATTTGTTTGAATGTAAGCTGTATTTAAAGCCATTGACTTGATTTCATCAATGCATAATCCTATGGCATTAATACAGCTATTATAATGTATGTGCATGGCAATTGTGTCGAATATGATGCATATGATCCATTGAGTATTCCTTTGTTGTACATTTTCTAGAGTTGTTAAACAATTGTATTGAAACCATGTATAATAACGTGTAAAAACCTCTTTACTATAATTTAAGTGTAATATAAGTGGTTACAGATTCATAGTAAGTAATAAATACCAATACCTTTTAAGAATGTAGCTACAAAGTAAAATTATGGCGACACATGCTTAACCTTTAAATCCTTGATATTGATTCCGAGTTGTTGTGATTACAAAAATAGATAAATAATATAATTTTATACTTATGTTATCAATCATGTATTCCCTGGGGTTTTGCGCGAGTACTTACATCAACAAATACATGGTAAAGACAAATGTTATTTGATTTTGATTTTAGAAAAGTAGATAGAATTTTTAAAATTTAGTAGATCAATTAAAAAATTAACTTTGTGACATTTTTTAGTCATAATTGAACTCGTTCTCGCTACATTCATAAACGTAACTTTTGTTTTTTATTATATTTCAATTATTTCGTAAGTTTTTCAAATTTTCGCGGGTAGTCTTACCATCGTCTTCTTATTCAATGGCTCAGAATAAGGGATGAAAATATTAAAAGAAGCGGTAACACTGTTTATAAATAGACTGTCGAGGTCATTTAACATGGAGATGCAAATATAAAAAATCTCACCAAAAGTTTCGTCTTTAGTATATCCTATAGTTCATGCCTCAAATTGATGACCTTGGCAATCTACAGCGTGCCGGAAATTGTGTAAGACCTTTTAAGGGACGACAACTGAGGTGATCCAAAGTGATTTTTTCTTAACAAAAATGTTTTTTGTGACTTTGCTTTAGAATTATTCATGGGAACCACCAGCCAATCAGACAACGAGTACAGCAGACGAAATTCGGCGCGCAAGCAGACAGTGTTCAACATAGTGTCGAGACATCTATAGTTGCAAAGTAGATATTTGAAATAATTTCGAAAAAAGGTGAACACACTTGACTGTACAGGCGACTGTGGACGGTGAACAGTCATCCGAGATTTGACAGGAAACAATCAAGTAAGTGTTTCGTTAATTGTTATGTTAGCTCCGAGTGGAAATTGTCTCTCCGATCAGCTTTTCACTTTTCTGACCCTTTATATTTACCCAACTCGACATTCCCAGTGTTGTTTGTGCCAGACAGCTCGTCTCTCAGGTTACGTGTCTGTAAACATTAGTCACTGAATTAAATAATAATAACTCAAAAACGTTTCCGTTTGCGTCATCAGCTTCTTCACAGCTAGGCTAAGATTGCGGACTGTACAGGATGTTATGGTCGCTTGTGGAATTCGTTGATTTTTTTTTTAAATGCTTCTACCTCTTTTTTGGACAATAGTACAGACTTAGACAAAAAGCTAATGCAATGTAAAAATTTACAAAATTTCAACGTATACCAAATAAAAATACAAGAATATGGGATTATACAATTGAGAACTGTCTTTAATTAATAGACAAGTCTTTTTTTGTTGGCAATTTATGTCGATGCCGGGTTTAGAGGTCAACATCACCTACTGATTGTAAAAAATGAAAAAATCTGAAAAATGTAGATTTCGTGTTTAAAAGCAACACCTACAGTTTAATTTAGTAATTGTCATAGGTAACTCAATTTCTTCAAGTTCCTGAGCCTGCTGCGTCATAGTTGAAAAATATAAATCAAATTTTTTTTACGTTTTTCTTTAAAACTTGTCTTTTCCGAATCTTAATGTTATGTAATATTAAACATTCCTACGTTCAGAGAACTTGCGTAGTACAAAAGAAAAACGAGGAATGCAGCTTGCAACCATATCATAACGGGGGATATATTTTTCTCTTTTCGTTGGATCTGCGTGGTCGAATCATGTTTATATAAACTGAGATAGGAAACGATATTTTACAAGATCACCTGATATTTTGTTTTTACTAATTTTATCGAAATTGCAATATTTTCAGCCGTGTGTGTGTATTTAACGGAGGATTTTGCGATGTGTTAAATATATTCCAAGCATTCAGATTACCTATTGGTTAACAAGCATGCTCCCGAGATGAAAAGAGGATAATTCGTTCGAAGCGTTGCGTCAGAAATGGCAAAGAAAGTCAGAATTTCTCACAGAGAGGAGAAACTGGCCGTACAACAATTTTTTGAAGAGGAAAACGGCCCATTGCCACGGCTCTCGACTTACAGATTAGTCGTAGATACATGCATTTTAATTTCATTGATAAATGAATCTTCGATCGCGTTTTTTCCAAAATTATATTTTTTGTAACTGTTGCGACGATATCTCAACACGTATTCTGTTATCATCGAAATTATTAAAATCTGCTCTACAAAAAAAAAAATAATGATTAGTGTAAATTTGATGATTTCTACTTAAAAAAAAGAACGTATGTACTTCAAGTACTTGCAAATGCATGAATGTACAAAATCCTAATGCAAAAATTCATAAATATTCATAGAAAGATGGCACTCAACACTCGCACAGTCCCCTAAGACTTCCTGATGTAAAAAATAATAACTCGTGCAATTTTGATTGTTTTCGCTTAAGAAAAATAATCCGTGTATTTGAAGTATCCACCGATGCGTGTGAAAAACCCCCATGCAAAAAGTGCAACAGTTCTTTCGGAAAAAATTCCAAGAAATCGTTGGAACATTCAGAACCAGGATACCCCGTTGACTATCATCCGGAATTGTCACGAGCCTGCTAGCTTCTGTCGGTAGGGAAATAGCTCCCTTTTTTTGTATCGAGTCTACAAACTCCAGGTTCCTGCAAGAAGAGAAAGAACGGAGATTGCTGTGCTTGTTTGCTCCGCCTTCGTTGTCCCCACCCGGCCATAGTCCTCGGCCGACAACACCTGTCGTTACAGCAGAGAACGACCGCGCTTTCTGTCAGTCTACACTCAATCTGGCCTGACGTGCACGGCGATAGTTTGCTGTGCCTTTGGAAACCGCGTAAACAGTGCTGTTTGCTGCCATAATCGCTAGCTGCCATCTACAAAGAAAAAAAAAAGAAACACACCAACAACAACAACAAGAATAAAAAGAATACAAAAGACAATATGAGAAATGATCTCCCGGAAGATCCATAAGCGCGTACCGTTCGATTTGAAATTTGTTGAACGTGTCGCGTCGCGTCGGTTTCGCACACCGCCGATTTGCAGTTGCGGTTGCACGCAGTTCGTCAGGTGCAACGAGTGACGCGCAGTGACGTCGTCGGCACGTGGTGAAGCGTTATCTCGTAAAAAAGACTTATCGGCTCTGCGAACGAACCACCGTTTTTCTTTCACGATGAGTCAACTCTCGAAACCGTATGAATAAAGATTGTCGTTCGATGCGGTATTTACGGTATGTCTGTGAGCTGTTTTTTTTTTGCCCATCAGTATTTGGCATACCGAGTTAATAGCCTAAGTAAATTCTGACTCAGTCGGAAAGTATTTCCCAGCTGTTCAGCGGTTACAACAATTTTCCAAACTCGTTGCGGGAAAGTTGAATTTCGAGATATTCGAGATCGAACCGGAAGATCGATAGATCATATTGGAAATACGACTAAAGCGTAGATAAGCAAGGATTAGATTCGGCTGTTTGAAAACATTGATTATTCGGTTGGCAACGATAATATTAAATTCGTCGACGGTGCAACAACGATCGATAAACGACTTAAAAAATACGATTAAACCGTTGATAAATAAGGATCAACGTTCGGGCTACATTGTTCGCGTTCATTCTGACCGAGTGGTGTAACAAGTCGACAGGAAAAAGACTTTGAGACTCCAATCCTTAAGAACCTCGACAACCAGCATTCCAAGTGTCCCCAAACAGTGCGACATTTAAAAAAAGAACTCCGCTTTCCTTGCTGGAAATGTAAAGAGCAATCGTTTGTCGCGCTTTTTGCCGCCAAAATGGCGTCCCAGACGATCGAACACGGTGCTCCACAAACCGTCCGATCGATAAAAACCTGAAGAAGCTGCTCAAACGAAGCAGAACGCCTGTCTTCGTAAATTGTTGATCGTTTCGATAATATTCTCCGCTCTGTTCTCCAGTTAGTCGGCAATTAATCGGCGCGTTCGCCATCTTTGCTGGCCTCCGAGGCGCCTTTTACTTCAGATCTTGTTACCAACGATAGTAATCGGCCAAGATCATTGTCTGTCAACGAATATGTCCCTCGAGGAGGTCTCTAACACCTTTTGCGATCGGGTTGCGGTGTCTTCGGTGACTTGCTATATGCTCTGGTCGGTCGGTAGCGGCTCTGAACGTTGTCTTTACGTAATGTCTCGTGACGACCAGGTTTCTCAAGGTTACAGCACGCAGGAAACGTTCCTTCGAACGAGACCGACACACCGGACTGGCTAAATCGCGATTAATTAGCGGAGGATTCATTGCAACTCGCCTCTTAATCGATTCCGCGCCACTTTTTAATTCTTGGCGTTACCGATGTTCTCGTCGATCACAGCTGATTGCTCGCGGTATTTGAAGTCTGGAGAACAGTTTGGGATATATCGGTGTTTACCGAGGCTTCCTGGGTATTTAGAGATTCACGCGATTGACGCGAGGCTAAATAGATTGAAACGAGTTTGAGACAGATTTCTCAGGTTTTCGTCGCTTCTGGCGGGGTTTCAGGAAATTGTGGTTGATCCTCGTTGAACGAGCGAGTAAACATAAGATAACAGGATCATATGACTTCGGTGGCACACATCTCTTCGATCGTCCCAGTGTTTCGAGCGGGCTTTTCCTCGATTAGGTGAATAAGTGGAATAACTGTATTTAAGAAATCTTTTCATTTATTTGTTGTATGAACTTCGTTCACATTTGTCCGTGATTGCTCGAACTCATTGATTTGCAACATAGATCCAACAAAATTATTATCGATAAAAATTATATTTCCGCGCAAACAAAACTTCCCCCACTTCTCAACATATGTGCATCAACGTACCTGAAAATTTTCGAAAAAATCTAACTTGAAATCGCAATTTTCCTGGTTCAATTTAGTGGCGGTGAACGCGGTGTACCGGCGGCGCTGCTTATGTTTATAAAGAGAGACAAGAAACAAATACGATGATATAATAACTAATAGATGTGATCCGAAAAAAAATTTCGAAAAATCGATTCTTACGGACCTGCTACGTGGAACAGTGTTAAAGTGCATAATTCCGTAGTTTGAGCTCTGCGACGTTTGGAAAAGTGGGTGGAGCAAAGTTGTGCAATCGCGAGCAACCGACTATAAATCGCATAATCAGGACTGATCTGGTATTTAGAGGGAAATTATGGAATCCGGAGCGCAGAGGACTTCGCGGCCCTATTTGTTCAACGTGAAACGTTATTATTGTACGTTCACAGCCCGAGATTGGGAGGATAGTGTCAACGATATCGAGCATAGCCCTCTCTGACGGCTCGGATCATCTGGTCGGATGATTTAATGAGATTCGCCGTTCCGTCGTGGGAACATTTTGTATATGTAATTCGATGATTCAGTCTATTGGATCAATAAGGATAGTTTGATGCTGTTTTCTCGAACGTGCAAGAGGAAAAGACTGGAGCTGAGATCGTGATCGTGATTATTATCGAAGGTTGGAGGTGGAGGACAACGATGAGTGTCAGGGTCGTTGTGAGCGTGACGGAAATCGCAGACATGAGTCCCAAAGATCGGTACTTGGTCGAGGAGATTGGTGAGTGGCATTTTTTCTCACGATTAGACTATGCTTCGTTGGGATCCATAGATCCCTTTACGTGGACCGGAAGAGTTTTTCTTTGAGAGCAAGGTGAAGATTTGTCTGGAAATTTCTGAATTTCTATCGAGAATTCGACAGAAGAAGTGGTAATAAATTTAATCGTTGCATTGTCGTACGTTGCCGGTGACCGGGTCTCGTGTGACCCATACCAGCGATTACACGTGCAGAAGCAAAGACGTGGTCGAGATTCAGAGGCATATCGTCGTGCTGTTAATGTCTAGAACTGACAAAAATTATATTTATACTGTAATTATAATCGAGAATTGTTAATTTTGCTCGCTTGCTTACTTTACTACAATGAAAAGTAGAAACTGTGTTATACAATGGTCATCACATTACTGATCGACCGCAGCACAACGCTCCAGCGGTTTGGAGCGACCGCCAGCTAAGTAAACTATCGACGCGGATATAGCCATAATACATTGCACTTTGCATCTGCATATTTGAAAAAATACAATGATACCCATAAATTTCTAGGAGAAAGTTAGAAAGCTATTTTCTTACTCACCGATTTTTAACTGAACGATTCTTTGATGACTTTAACAAATCTCTGACGTCCTTGGTGTGTCCTTGGCGCGTCCTTTGATATCCTAGTAAAAAGTTTTGGTTTGGTAAAAGTTTTGTTTACGCAAGTCTAAGGGCCGATAAAATGATATAATAATGATAAAAATATGTATTCAGGTTTTAAAGTTTTTATATTGCTTCGTGATTAGACTGTCTGCATTTAAAACACTATCGGTGAGTTAATTTTGTAGATTATCTCAGGATTGTTTTGCATATCCCCATAAAATGTGGAAGATCATATCAATGCCCAATGGACTCCATTATGAGACATTAAATTAGCCATTTTTTGTTAACCTCAATATAGTATTTTACATTGCGTCATAAGTTTTAAATAAAACTACAAATCCAAAAATGAATTGATTTAAATAAATTTCAATAAAAACACACGCAGCGAGGGTACACATCAAAAATAGTCGTAATTCAAATTAATTTAAATAGAAGTATAGTTTCAATTCAAGTTGATTGAAAAAAGAATACAAATAGAAGGTAGTCCCAATTCAAATTAATTTTAAGAGAAATAGAAGTACATAATAAGTAGAGAATACAATTAATTCGAACTAATTTTAATAAGAGTACGAATGAAAGAAATTAAATTAATTTTAATAAAAATAAAATTAGAGAATAAAATTAATTCGAACTGATGTTAATAAGAATACAAAAATGGTCCTAATTCAAATTAATTTAAATAAGGATACAACAAAACAAGAACTATTTAAAAAAAAGTACAAATAGTTGTAATATTAATGTTCAGTTCATCTATTGTCTAAAGCCTAGATAACATTCTCCTACAATGTATATGTACTAGATGAGACATTAAATCAGCAGTTCCATTAATTCATACCGCTCAGTCATTGTATATCTATTAACGTCACCAAAATTCAATAGAGGTCAACTGAACGACAAACCATTATGCAAATTCTGAGTACGATCTGCTTCTCTTTTTGGCAAATAAATCATCAGCTAGCCGGCAACGTATTTCGTGGCGGGAGACCCGATACACCTTAGACTTACAATCAGAAATGAAGGACGCGTAATGTCTGATTGGAACTGGTTTCGCGTGAAAGGAAGCGTTTCGGTGTACATATATGCAGCCGTTTGATTCGATAAAAAGAGAACCGCTTTTATACCGAGGACCTTCGTTCGCCAAAAAATCTTCCACGCGGAACGTGTCGCGATTCTTATCTTATGGCGTGCGTTTAACCATAACAAATGAAGGATAACCATGCACACATCATCCCATGATTGAAGTACAGCTAGTTAGATCTTAATTACTAGGCCCTCGTTATCTTTCTTTATTAAATCCCGATTCCTCAAGCGCGGGTATCCTTAATAACAACGAAAAATAAAAAAAATTGATTTTTGCGTATTTAGAAGTGCTTCAAATAAATGGTTACGTTTAATTATCAGCTGGAGTTTCCTTTATCATTTATACAGGGTATCCAAAAAATGCAGAATTTCAGATGACCTAAATAACCACATTTGTTAAAATTTTCTGACGTTTGTGGGACACCCTGTATATTTGATAGATTATTAAAATTTAAAAAGTTTGACAATATGATTTCAAAAGGATCACCTGACAGTAAAACTTATATTTACAGTAACATTAACAGTAACATTTCAGATCTATTAACAGTAAAATTTCGAAAATATTAACTGTACAATATTAAAAATATTAACAGTAAAATTTCAGAAATATTAACAGTACAATATCAAAAATATTAACAGTAAAATTTCAGAAATATTAACAGTAACATTTCAGATCTATTAACAGTAAAATTTCGAAAATATTAACCGTAAAATTTCGGAAATATTAACAGCAAAAGTTTGAAAAATATTGACAGAAAAATTTGAAAAAATTAACAGCAAAATTGCAAAAATATTGACAGTAAAATTTCAATAAACCGAAATAAAATTTCGAAAATATTACCAGGCACATTTCGCTACAGCTCAACTACAGACAGCCGGTGTAATTACTACAGAATTTCGAAAGAAACCGCTCCCACACTAAGTAAGGTTAAAGGTACAAACCAGGAAAGACCGTAAAATTTTATAACCACGAGCAATTTTCTTCCCTCAAAAACAAATTTACGACACATTCAAAATGGATAGCATTCCGCAGAATAATAAAAAGACTGACCATGGAAATCGTTTTCTATCGATTTTCCGACAGGATACCTGTTCTTTCATCGAATGCAATTAACTAGTAATTGTCTGCCGTAGAACAATTCAGCATTATGGTCGTCGGTTTCTCGATAAAACGACGTCGACAAGTGGAACGGAAAAAACGTTAGCGCGCGAAATCTTTACAAAATGATCCAACGATTTTAATTACTCATTCAACGGAAATCAGAATTAAATCCGTTCATACAGTGGAGGAAAAACTGAGAATAAGTCAATAAGTTGTTGGACATTAATTAAGTACTTTTTCAATTCTCCTGCAATTCGATACAATTTGATAAACTCGTCGAAATTCAAGCTTTATCTTTCTTGTTTTGCTTGTTGAAAAATTGTGAAGAGATCTTTACGCGAAATAAAAATTGTTGATAATCGAGAATAATTCATCGATGTACGTAAATTCTTTAAATTATTTCACTGTTTTAAATTTCATCTAATATTAAAAAAAAATTTCGTCTAATAGTAAACTCAGTCAGAAATCATTTTTCTATCCCCTCCTCAAAACCACCTCCACTATAACAAACCTGGGCAACTTTTCCCCCGCTTTACGACACCCCACTACTGGTTCCCCCACTATTCTCCACAGGAGTTTGGCGGGGAGGACCCATGAGCAGGGAGGGGAGTCGAGGTGGAGGGGGACGAAGATTTGAAACAGAATTTACTAGTGTATCATTAATTTCCTTGCCGTGTCGATATAATTGGAGTACACATACACTTCGACTTCTTCCTTCTGAGAAATTATGAACAACGAGGAAATTCGAATCGCTGTAACAGTATAATAAATTATATGAAAGGGGTTAATCGTTTAACAAGAAATAACTTTGTAAAATGTTAATGACAGAGTTAAGCTGTGATAAAAACTATTTTGTTCATCGGACTTCGCTACACCGAGCAATTGCACGTGCGATAAATAAACATTGAACTATGCTGATTCTTTACTATAAATTTTTTTTTATCACGATATTCGATAAAGATCGATTACGTTTTTCTGAGATTCTCAAAGGTGGTCTCTATGAGACGCGAATCGAAACCGCGAAATGGATGAACAAACATGCAAGACGAGACTGCGTTGACGTCTTTTTTCGCTATAGGCAGTTGTTTTTCATGGAACGCGCACGTGACTACTGACTAAAATGACGCAGGTACATAAGAGCCGATGTAAGAACAACAAACTAATTCTCGCCGACTCTAATCTCGCGGTTCGCGCATACATCAAACTGATTCACTAGTTGTCACCTTCCTGGGACAAATTACATTGACATTTCACCCGTTAATCATCGCCGCACGAGTGTTCAGGAACTAATCGAACTCCTCCGTTTCTGTTCCGCTTGTAAATATTGAACGTTTCGAGATAACATACATATTAAAATGGTGCCGACTTCGAACGAGAAAGCTCGTATTTCGAAATAATGCTTCTGCATTATCCGTGCGCGCAATGTCACCGCGGGCAAACATGTTTTGCAAATTGCAGTTCTTCAAATAGATTAATGAACTGTGTTATCGAAGAATGTGATCTCGCACTCGTTTCATTTAACGTCAAGAATGATTAACTCCGCCGATATGTATGTTAATCACGGCGAAGGATAACGACGACGCGATGGTCCGATTAACTGTCGCTCATTAATGCTAAGGTCTACAGAGCCCTAAAACTGGCTATTTCACATTGTTCCATAAAACTAACAAGAATGTATCTTTCTGACCATCTTTTTTTATAAAATACAGAATTTCTCAAAAATGTCGGAGACCCTTCACAAGGGTGGTTCCTTACGTCATTTGAAGTAACTTTTTTCTTAGCGAAAATTTCTGCGTCGGCTTCGTTAACAAGTTATTAACGACCAATCAGCACGGACCATAACGCGGACCAATCAAAACGCAGCCACAGCGGCTCGCGCGGAGCCGGGCGTTGGTATTGGTCGCGCTGGATTCCGTCTGTCGCAGCCGCACTCCGATTGGTGCGTGTTTTTCGGTTAATAACCCCTAAACGAAACTGCGGAGAACATTTTCGCTAAGGAAGAAGTAACTACGAACGAACATATACCCAAAGAATTCAGTTTTTTCTATATGTTCGTATATGTTCAAAGAATATTTTGTAATTTTTCTAGGCGAGAACATCCAGTCGGCTATAAATTATAACTAGATTGCGAATTTTTATGCAAAATAAAACTTTTCTGTATAAATTGCAGAAGTCAAGGGCCAAATAGAGGGGTCTTCCTTTTTTAATTATTCCAAGGAGTTGAGAATAATGACATACCTACATTTTTTTAATTGATCCTCTTTTTTTAAATTACCAAATTTTATCATAAATGCGTACCTTCTCCAACAAGACAAGGCAGCAAATATAAAATACATAATATAGTAGGTGTACAAAGTATTCGTACAGCTTTTAAAAATTAATAACTTTTTCAAAATTCGACCCAACAGCTTGAATTTTTTTTTTTGAGACGTTAGAGGAAATTAGTTTACTAGTTTACTAGTATTAGTTTACTCTCGTTTATAGGTGGAGACAATCCTATGAAACTTGACACAACAAAGTTCAACAATGAAAAGGATGCTAACTGTTACACCAATAATTCTGAAAATTTTCTCGTATGTTCAATTACACGGTAAGTCTCGCAACATGACGATCAAAAATAACTTGTATGTTATTTGTTGTACAAAAAAATGTTTCGAAAATAAGTTGCATGGTGTTCTAGGGGACATACAGTGTTCTAATTTGTTTTTTATTACTTTGCTTTTTTATATGAGGTATGAGGGTCACCATCAGTTTTTAATATCCCAGTAATTATTCATTTTAAGTCCCACTTTCTATAATAATTTTTTTAGACATTCAATTTTTAAAACTGAAGGTGACCCTCGCATCTCGATAAACAAGAAACGTAATAAAAAACAAGTTAGAGCACTGTATGTCCCCCAGGAAACCATGCAGCTTTTGTTCGAAACAGTTTATCGCATAACAAATAAAACACGAGTTATTTAAGATCGTCACGTTACGAGACTTACCCTGTACATCTAAAACAGAATAATTTTTTCAAACAATAATGTCTACTCGATTGAAATTCACAGTTCTAGCGGTTTATCGATTTCATTTCGGGATTACAAGGATACACGGTCAAGTGTTGCGACTTGAAATTGGGGATTATTGGGATCTCGAACAAAAGAAATCGAAAGTATTATGTCGACGGATTATGAAATGTTTCAACCTTTGGAAGATCAGCTAAGATTATGCCAGTTCTCTGTGTAAGTAGCCGTAAACAAGCGCAGGAAGTTCGAGAGGTACGTTGGAATAATAAGGAACAATTGGCTTCGGTAATCATCCCGAAGAGATCGTTACGAAATTCACGAGATATTTCCGAGGCTTCCGTTTCCCATTATCAGGCGAGGGGATCAGTCGGTGGTATTTGTTTTTCAGAGTTATACAATCCTACAGGTTCGAAATACCGAGCAGAAATTGGGGTAATCGAGCGGCAACTTTATTGCATCTCCAAGGGCACTTCTCGTCCGAAATGCAGTAAAATGGTAACAGAAAATCGTGACATCGATTCTCAGGGATTATCGTGGAGGGGAAACTTTAAGCTTCGAGTTCACGCGTTGGTTTTACCTGCGAACAAAATTTATTTTTTTAGAGACGTTCCAATTTGAATTGTTCGAGGAAGGTGACTGCGTTCACTTCGATGCGTTTTTATCCGGTGCAAAAGTATTTTTTAAGAGAAGTTCCTGTAGAGATATTCAGAGTAGAGTTTTCAAAATGAGCCTATACAAATTCTCATACGATTATTTTTTACAAAGTTACAATACGTCAAATGTGTAATATATCTTGAAAAAAGAATTTTGTAGATATAAAACCTCCTTCGCTTTCTCGTTCATTTTTTTTATTGCAAAATTTTTTTTTGAGAGAAGTTAATGCGAGTCTAGGCCAGGTCCGAGCAACTTCTTCCCCCCACTATTTTATATTGCCCCTATCGTGTCTCGCGTGACTGTAACTTGTGTCCCCACTCTATCTTCCCCTTCTACGATGCCATTCCCCACCTATCCGCTCGATCACGTGACGCGTTTCGTCTCTGTCGCGCATGTGATCGGTATTGGCAAGGAGAGGGCAACTCCCCCTCAATTCGTGCTCTTCCCCCTCGCGGCCTCCTACACAGCAGATTGGTGGAGAGAATCTAGGAGTAGGGAGAGGCGTGCTGAAAGTGGAGGTTTCGTCCTTTACAATTTACAACAAGCTCATCTAAGTAGATCCTCCTCAGATATTTTTTTCAACGAAACCACAATAGATACGCGTCTCAAATATTGATAACAAAAAGGTATCGTAACAAAACGATTGTACATACGTTATCTGACCTGATTTCCGACACGTTTTCAATGGACTCGCTAAAAATGCTCTGTTTACTTAAGACCTAGACTGAGCTTAGGTACATCTGATCGGACTTGATTGTCTTATCTCGACGAAATTCTTCAGAGGATTATGCACGAGTGTCTAAAGCGGCGAGATTAATAAGCTCTGTTGCACAATTGTTTGTCGTAAAGTTAAAATGTAAATTGCTCGAACTGTTCGTTCGACGCTATTTACTGAGGCAAGGCCAGTAGTTAACTCGCGAACATTATTTACAATTGCAGTCGAATATATATTCCTTGAAAAGCTACGAATTAACATTGAAAATTAATATCGACAAATTTTTTTACCGTTGGTTTCGATCAAGCCGAAATCGAATTTCTATAATTCTAGATACACAACTGTTTGTCCGATATGGAATACACAAGTGCCATCGAGATAAGAATATTTCCACTTCCTGTTTTTCAATGTTGTCTCAAAATCGACCTAATTTTTTTTAACGATCTCGTCGATGGAAAAAATCCGAACAAAATTGATATCTTGTATACATCGGCGCGCCGGAAGGAATCATTTTCTGCGTTTACTGACTCGAACAGTCGCTTCTCCGGCCTTCTACTGCACGCTGTCCTTCTTGCAACCGCTCGCGAAGATTCGCATCCTATGTACAGTGACTCTTACTAATATTCGGACACTCTTAAAAATTGGATTCTTTTGAGAAATTAGAACAATTCGTTTGTTACGTAATGTGAAAAGAATTTTTTAAAGAAATCGCAATTCGTCGGAATTGTAGAGAAAATACCAATAGCCGCATTTTACAACTTTCTTATGTGGGTCTATATTGAAAATTTAAAAAATGCGTTTTGTTGATCTATGTTAATTATATGTATTGTGAAAGTTCCATCGAAATAGGTTGAAGCGGGAAAACACGATAGACATTGAAAGATGTAAGAATCCTTAGATTCGTTGCAGTCGGAGGCTGGAAATCGTGGAAACCTACAATTGTTACCATCTTTATACGCTTGCAGCTCATTGCAACGTTGACAACGATTTCGATGAAATAAAGATCTATGAAATGTGTTTTCTAAATTTTCAATATAAGCCCACATAAAAAAACTGCAAAATACAATTTTTAGTATTTTCTCCGCAATTCCGACCAGTTGCAATTTCTTTCAACAATTCTTTTCACATTACGTGACAAACCAATTGTTCTAACATCTAAAAAAATGCAAGTGATATAGTCCAATATTAAAAAAGTTATCGTCTTTTTAAGAGTGTCCGAATATTAGCAAGAGTCACTGTAGTTGCAAAATTGCCACAAACGCGGAGATCAACAGTACATGATCGCGCTCTCACGAATGTCGACTAAATGTATGTCAATAAATAATTACTCGTCATAATGTACCTAGGCTGAATCTAACTAGCGAGGCATCTACTTTTAATTGCATTTAATCGATGCAATTTTGCTAACGATCGCCAGCTTGCTGTAGGGTGATAATTGTCGATGCTCGACCAGCGGAATTTGGAAAATTTAACGTGTCGTAATTTCGTGGAAGAAATTACAGGACGACCTATATCTTACCTGATTTCGAAAAGCGAAACTTCCCCCGTTGTCGCAGTTAATTGGTGCTGCTTTATAAAAAAATTATAAAATGAATTGTTTTCTAAATAACAAATTGTTCACGGATTCGGACAAACAAGCGTTATTATTAGATTCGCCGACTTCGGAGCTCGGAATTTGCTTTCCTGTTTCTCGTCGGATTGGTAAGATCGCAGTGATTTTACTGTCACTATTGACAATTTTATTTACCACGTACCTATAAGCGTACCTGAAAATATGTTATTGACGCATTGCCCGTCGAGGTCAGACTGATTGACAGTCTGCCCATGAGTCCATAGTAATTCAAGTCTCGTTCGCGAGTAAGTGTCATATTACTGTTATTGTTTTTATACATTATTTATCGGAATTCTTATCGTTTGCGTATTATACCTGTTGATTTTCACCAGTTGCGTGATCATTATGTGATCGAGATAATTAACCGTCGCTGGAACTTTGCATCGAATGGCAGTCGTTACGTGAAAAAAAATTCATGAACACTCTCCAGACTCTCAGGTAACTTCACTCCTTTTTCCTTCATTTCCAAAATTACTATTTCGAGTTTTTCAAGTTACCAAAGGAAGCTTGATTGCGTAAATTTTCGACCATGGCGTCGCGTGACCGGGGGCTGAAGGGTGGGGATAGCGTTGTGGAAGGGTAGTGTAGAGTTTTCTACTTAAATCGAAAACTATACGTATAAATCGTGTTCGTTTCGATCTTCTGGGACGTCATCGAAACAATGAGCAATTAGTAATGGATTCGTGTATAGAACTAGATGGACTTGGCATACACATAGACAGCATACGGAAGAAGGAAGAGAGAAGGGTCGCGTACTCGGAAGGCCTAGCCACTTTGGATCGTCGTGTTCCGACTGATCAGAATAATAATCAGCCGAGCATTATGAAGGCAAACCTAACGATACATTAGGATGTTATTATGCAAGCTGCCGCGAGAATACTCTTACACCTCGTCAACGATTTCCTGCTTCTCGATTACTCCCGATATATTCATTGTTAATAACTCATCGATCTCTATGCGAATACTCAATTTTTCACGGATGACATTTATTTATGAAAGATAAATCTATCGCATATATCTTCTCGATACTTTGCCGATGTGTTCACCTATGCCTGCAGGATATGCAGTCATTTTTTCAAGCGATATATCCGTTCAATTCCAAATTATAGATTAACGTTGCACGAAGTATATTCGATATTGTGAAGCTTAATATGGTAAATTTCTACGATTTAGAAATAATTGTTGCACTTAACATTCCGAAACTTTTTCTCTACAGGGCGTCCCAAAAATATTGTACTCCCTTGAAATATTTTAAATGAATTTTTTAAACGAGGACCAATCAGACCGCGACTCTTGCGGACGGATTCCGGCACGACCAATGGG
This sequence comes from Lasioglossum leucozonium, assembly GCA_028454225.1. Lineage (NCBI taxonomy): Eukaryota > Metazoa > Arthropoda > Insecta > Hymenoptera > Halictidae > Lasioglossum > Lasioglossum leucozonium. The sequence goes on along the minus strand of CM052218.1, from coordinate 13,646,124 downwards.
AACGTCACGCACAGCGCCACCTGTCGTCGATTCGCGATCCGCTCGACATGTCCGCACTCTGATTGGTCCGTGTTTTTCGTTGATAACTCCTGAACGAAACCGCGGAGAACATTTTCGCAACGGAAAAAGTTACTTCAACTGACCTTGGGAATCATCCTTTTCAAGGAAATACAACATTTTTGGAACACCTTGAATTTAAATATAATTATTTTTCTAGGTAAGAATATTCAATTAGTTCACAGCTGTGCTACGTCAATTCAAATATTGTAGCTAAAAATTACGAATTGACCAAAATTAATTTTCATTGTTTCCGATGGATTTTTCGTTTTTCGAATTTGGTTCCGTGCCATCAGACTACGTTTCTAGAATACTTCGACTTCTGACACTGTCGCGGTCTTCGCGGCTGCCAAATGTTTGTTGTATCTAAGCTTTGTTATCAATCCGACGTTCGTTGAACGTCACGCGAGATACTGAGCGAGGTATTTATTTGCTTTTTAAACGAATGTGTGCGAAATGCCACGTTCCACACGAAAGATATACTTCAAAGATCGTCATTCTACATTATCTTGCATCTCGTACCGCTACATCGCCATTCAATTAACACAAAAGTGATATTTTCTATTTACGTGTGTATAAAATATTACGTGGGTCAGGAATGACCCAATCGTAGGCCCCCAAATTAAACCGCTGACGCGCCATTCGATGGCTTGTCAACAGTACGCATGCCGTGCAAAATTTCAACTTAATATTTCAACCGGAAGTTATCAGGTAAAATCGAAAATCTATGATTCTTTATGTAAAAAACGAATTGCTGGGTTTGTATCTGTGTATTTTATATGTTGCAGATTTTTTAAAAATTTTTTATACGCGATTGAATGGGTCGAGTAGGTAAAAAATTGATTTTTCGAAACTTTTTTTTCACTTTATGCAACCAAGATTTTTTATTTAAAAAACGAAAACGAATTTCTTTATATCTGTGTATTTCATATATTGCAGTTATTTTTTGATTATTTATATGCGATTGAATGGGTCAAAAATTGATTTTTTGAAGTTTGTTTTTACTTGTGTGACCAAGATTTTCTGTTTAGAAAACGAAAACGAATTTCCGGATTTGTATCTTCGTATTTCTTATTTATAAATTTTTAAAAATTGTTTATATGCGATTAAATGGGTCAAAAATTGATTTTTTGAAATTTGTTTTTACTTTTGTGACTAAGATTTTCTGTTTAGAAAACGAAAACGAATTTTCGGATTTGTATCTTCGTATTTCGTATTTATAGATTTTTAAAAATTGTATGCGATTAAATGGGTCAAAAATTGATTTTTTGAAATTTGTTTTTACTTTTGTGACCAAGATTTTCTGTTTAGAAAACGAAAACGAATTGTTTATATGCAACGTAATGGGTAAATCAGTTCGAAAACGGAAGGGGTTAAATTCTTTGCTATGGTATATGTATAGTTAACAAACGTACGTCAATGTCTCAGATGCCTTAGTTGATAGCGGAATATTGAGGGAGGCGAATTCTTTACGGCGCAGCGAATTTACTCGAGCAAGTCATCATATGACAACTCGTCATTGGGCCATTAGATTCAATTATGCAGTACTTCATCTGCACCTACGTGGCATCTCGTGACCGCCCACTAAACTGCTTTCACGTGAGGAATTACTCCATTTAAAGGAGCACGTTTATCACGAGACTATAACTCGGCATCATAAGCCGTGACGGCATACTACATCGATCGACAGAATTATAGTTTTTTTTTCTGTCATGTCCATTTATCACTCAAAGATTCGGAGAAATTTAATTTTTAACGAAGAAAAAAATGTTCAAAGGGTCTATTAAGATAGTCAAAAATGCCGTTCGATCGATTTTGACCGAAGACGGCTCGTTCGATAGCTTGCCAAGAAAGAACCCTTTCTAAGGAGATCAAAGGAAAACGCATCTAAAAATTCTAGAAAAAATCTTAAACATTCAGCATATCGAACCACATATTCGAGAATTTTTTTTCGATTTTTTAGTTGTTAACGCTGGTTGTAAAAAATGAAAAACCAGAAGAAACTCGAGGTTATACAGATTATAATTGGAGCTTCAGAGTGACCAACCTGCAAATTAATTTAATAAGAAGGTATTGTCATCAACATTATCTCCAATTTTTTTTCATGTTTTTATCTACGATGTGTCATAGATAAAAAGAAAATAAACAATTTCTACGTCTTTTCTATGAAAACCTAAGTTATCTGATTTTATTTAATTCTTTGTGTATATATTTGTGGATTATATTCATTTTTTTTTACATTAACTTGTGGGAACAAGTTATAACAATTTTGACAGTCCTAAATTGTATTCTCTTCGATGATACTTTTGATATAGAAAGTGAAATTCGATCAGTGAAACATGGGTGTTCGGATAATAGACAGTTGGTCGTTGATACAGTGCTCGATTAAATCTTGATCAGTGTATCGTGTTGTACGTGTATCATTTTAGATTGAACTGTTAACATGAGAAATATACATCGGATAATGGGCAATTCAGATATCATCGGTTCGGATAATCGTGGTTCTATGTCATGTTCAGTCTCAGCAAAAATTTCATAAGGAAATATTTATTTATTTGTTATATACATAAATATTTTTTCGTTCATTTTTCAAAACAAATATTTTGATACACCCTCGAATATTATATTAATTTTGTAAAAACAAAATGTTATTATTATTTCGACGTTTCATTAATGAAAATTAGTATGAACGACAATTACGTGTCATAATGATAAATCTAGTTGCAAAACAGGGGCGCCAAAGTTTTCGCGCTGGAAACAGTTCACTGATGACCGTTAACCTCGATGATTTCCGGGTCACTGACAATATTGAGGCGTCATAGTACATCTAGCCGTCGCGCGTCGCTCTGAGATAAGAAGAAGCGCTCACTCTCCGTTCCTTTGTCTTTCGGAAACACGTGGGAACTCCATTTTGGGTCCCACAGTTGGGATTATGATGGAAAAAAAAACTAAACAGAGAAAATAAATATACCGAGAGAAAAATTTATCAAATTTATAGCAATTTTTCGAAATATTATTATGCAACAGTGCAACGCAATAGTATGATAACTAGACTGCAGATTTTATGCATTTATACATAGCAAAAACGTACAGGTACAATTTTAAATAAAAGAATCCTTAATAGAATTCAAGAATATCAATGTATTGCTCTCAACTTATTAAAATGTTAAAGAAGAAAAGAAATTCTTATTTGATTTCTGTTTCCAGTAATTGTTGCAAAATAAAATTAATTTGCATAAACATCCGCAGTCTAATGATAACAGTATAATAATAATAGTAATATTTTACAAAATTGAAGTTTCAAATTCAAGTAAAATTTTCTCAAGTGAAACAATGCCTTTTAAATCTGTTTCAACACTGCAATAGATCAGCAGGTATTATCGTAAATGGTTTGGCATTAGAATAAGAGAAAAGCGACTATAAGGAATGTCTCGCAGGAACAGTTTCACTTTCCGACGTGCGCGCGTTAATATTTTCAGATAGGAAAATGACTGCATCATCCGGGTAAAAATTTCCGTCGCTAATGACGGAACGTCCGCTTTATCGCATCGGTTAAAAAGCATTAAGGTATATCCTCGAAACACCTGTCTAATCTAAATAGCATAAATTACTCTCGGCGATTATGAAACTTAAGAAACTTAGGCGAGGCCTTGCTGGGAACAACGGTTTCTGACTGTGACTTTGACGAGCTGTTGATTAAGGAGATCATGTGTATCTGTTTTTCGATCGCACGATATCGCAAATACGACAGTCTAATCTAGATCGTAGCTTCTAGCGATATAATAATTATACTATGCAGTGATCGAACAAGCTCTTTCCAGCGTTTTCAATCTCAAGTTTTTCGTCTTTGCGTTTACCTACAGGTTGACCCAAAAATTTTGTACTTCCTTCAAAGGGATGATTCCTGAGATCATTTGAAGTAACTTTTTCCTTTGCGAAAATTTTCTCCGTGGATTTCTTACGGAGTTATTAAAGAAAAACACCGGTCAATCAGAGCGCGTCTACTAGCGGCTCGCGTTGAGCCAGGCGCTAGCATTGGTCGAGTGGGAATCCGTCCGCCGCAGCAGCACTCTGATTGGTCCATGTTTTCCGTTGATAACTCCTTAACGAAGCCGCGGAGAAAATTTTCGCAAAGGAAAAAGTTACTTCAGATGACCTCGGGAATCATCCCCTTCAAGGGTGTACAACCCTTTTGGGACGCCCTGTATATTTGACACTGCTGGAAATTGTCTTTTTAATTTTTCAAAAATTAGAGATCTAAGTGGTTTTCGAATTTGAGTTCAGCACATTAAAATCTATAAGAATTTACCATTATTTGTGTGGATTTTAGAATTTTTGCGAAAAATGTTTATAAAATGTCGCGGAACATTAGGATATCGCATCGCACGTTTAAACATTATTTGAGCGCAATGAAAATTGTTTATCAGCCAAGCCGATCTTACTATGATAAACTGCGTGTAGAATTTCTATTATACTTATTCTTACGTAAATTTAACAATACAACAATAATCCGATAAGCATTTTGTATTTTACGTTTCACTGTCACGAACATATTGTTTCCTATCAGCGTGTTATCAGCGAAACGTTGCTTCAGTGGCGCACTGGACATCATGTTTACAAACAAATGCCAACTCACTTTCTAATCCATTTTACAATGGTGAACAATCTAATAGCCATAGCAATTATTTCCTTTGACAAAATGGCGTTTCTCTACTAATCGTACAAATCCAAAGGTCAAAAAAAAAAACTATTCCACTATCATAATTCGACTACGGATTTTATGTATTTAGAAATGCTCTAATTTAAAATAATGGAAACGTTAGATGAATTTAAAGATATATTATTTTCAACCTACTTGACATATTACGTTTTTTTTTTCGATGACGACATATTTTCAAATGAATCGTTCTTATCGGCCAAGTTTTCAAAAAGTTCGAAAATCGATTATCGATCAACGTGTTCGAGCGCACCGTAGCCTAGAAGGTGTAATCATATTATTATATTGTTGTAATAATGTTTACAGAAAAAATGAACGAAATAGTTGAACGCGAATGTTTATTCGTATGAATATAACGGTTCGCATAATAAACGAACCGCTGCGTTTTTATTGCAACGCATTACGTACGGTGAAATGCGCAAATGGTACATCGATGTTGCATAAACAACAACAAAGATAGTAATTATCGCTGTGCAAGGCCTCTGCGGGTGGTAACGCGCCGAGAAGTTATTTTATCAGAGGCGCAGCATGTCGTCACTTATGCTGATAGAATTTTGGTAAACAATGCCGATTTCAGAATCATCTGGAAACCGAGCCGTTCATTCTCTCCATTTTATTCTTCGGAGAACGTTCACCTCTCGTAGCAATGTTATTTTTATCGATTCGCGTATTTTTCCCAGACCGAGCGACTGAAAAAAGATTTACGCTGCTTCGCCAAACACTAATTTGCAAATCATGCTAATGAACGTGTCAGATCATTTAAGTGAACAATAGCCGGTAAGTGACTCGAATTATTCAAAATTTTAATACGGTGACAGATTACCGAAAGTGTTTGCATAAAATTAAATTTTAGTATCACTTTAATCGTTTATCATTTCAATTATTTATGACTATAGCGTAATTTCAATTATTTCTTATTTATGACTTTTAATTATTTAGAATTATGGTATGATTTTGATTATTTATGATTATAGTATGCTTTTAATTATTTGTGGCTACTGTATGATTTCAATTGTTCATGCTTAAATTATAATATGATTCTAATTATTTGTATAGATTTTTGAGATTCGACAAAATTATTTCAGGTATTCAGTATATTTATATAAAAAGGAATTTATGATTATGTGGTCATAATATTGTAGAAGAACAGAAAAAAATTGCCGATCAATAAAGCTTAAAAACAAGTTAGCTTATTAAATACAATATTTATTTATTAAAATTCACTACAATAATTATCTATAATAATTATCTAGATGTCAAGTACTATTCAAATTGATCGTTTTACAAAATTCATTTAATTCACACATTTTGAACATGTATAATGTTGATTTTAAATTGTTTGAAAGTATAAAGAATCTTTTTAATTGAAACAGAAAATGTTAACCTTTATTAGCACAATAAACCGGAATTGTAAATTTACAATGTAAATTGTAATTCGTTCATGAACGAATGGACTTTAAAGGATGCGAAAGTTTTATCTCGATGCTGAAACACGCGAAAGTAATGCAGCCACGAAGAATAGATAAAATTACGATAAAACTTTTCCACGACGGCCGAACAATAGTGAAGCCTGATCTTTTGACGTAAACGCAATTTTTCTTAATAAACAGTGAAAAAGTCTTTCAGTTTACACTAGGATTTACTCACGATATCAAGCAATAAAATTTACTCTACTGCGAATCTCGTTCATGAATCAAACAGATTTGAAGAGAACCTTTGTTCTATAATACTATATTTCTTCTATTTTCACAGGTACATACGCTTTCTACTGAGTACATTATTTGAGAACTAACATCGAGTGATTCTATACTAAATTAGTATTATCTGATAATTCTGATATGCAAATACTGTGAAGCTTTGATCTAAGAAAAACCATCGGGTCCGTGCTGTTTCTTTGATCCTGTGCCACCTATTTCTTTGTGACCTCGCGCGCGAACGTAGGAAAGGACAGCGCGATACAGGTGAAATTATATCGTGTTTAAAGACCCATAAGAAAATAATGAAAAATAAAGAAGTTTTGTAATGTTAGTTGTATGTCAAGTGAAATCAGATTATAATTTAATAAGTTAGTATTAATATATCAAATTGGTGTTGTCTGGTAGATTAATTTAGAATTTAGAGAAAATGATACAGTATGGGAACTAATATCGAATGATTTCTAAATTAATTAGACAGATAATTTCTTGCTGCGTAAAACGTTCTGATCGCGGCGAAGTGGTAGGTCAACATCATTACTGAATGAACGTTTGTCACGGCTACAACATGGTGTTATGTAGACATTGGAATGAACTTATGCTTTCAGTTGCTAATTAAAGATAATTGTTTCGTCGTAACGCGATTAACGAATTCAAACAGACCGAGCAAATTGATATCACTTTTCCTGAACGTTTGTTGACAGTGTTACTATTTTTAAGGACAATTAAGTCATAGATACCTCGAAGATAACAAAATGAGTTGGTGCAACGTAAAACAGTAAAAGCATTAAATGAATTTCGGAAAACAGTTGTATTATTTTTAACTCGACGAAGTTATTGAAAAAACAAATTAATTGCTATGTTCAGCTCCTGTATATCTTGCAATTAACGAAGACAACGTTTATTTATAAATAGTTTCGTTAACGACTTCCTATATTGAATGTCCTTTCGAGCAAATGTTCATAGTAAAGAATTGTTTATATATTCAGGGCATGTTTTTTACATAAAATGAATTATTGTCTATTTATCAGGAAAACTTTTTTTATTGTCTTTATATCATTGTTAAAATAAATCATAATTAATAAAGAATAATTCTTACAATAATTGAACCTAATATTGAAAAAAAATGTTGACAAATTGAATACAGTTGATATTGCAATTTACTAACAAAAACTGTTAACTAAGCTCAAGATAATGTGCCAGTAAGAAATCATAATGAAGTATCGTAGTTATAATTGTGGTAGCTTCTGAGCAACATTTAGAGTGCTATCAGCTGATAACTATTCTCTAGCGTTGTAAAATTGTTCTCCGAGGTGCTTCTTGCATAATTCGTCATAAAAATAAATTAAAGCTGCAAATTACTTCAGAAAATTGTATATTTTCTTCGAAACAATTCGATTTCCGATAACTTGTGAACAGTGGCACGTGTAATCATGCGAGTAATCACAGCGAAGTCTGCTTGATCGATTTATTATCATTATTATTGCAGACTATTGCGTTGGCTGGCAACCAGTCCAGAAATAATTAATTCTAGTAAATAAATCGTATAATTATAGTAATGTGATTTTTACTGAAACATGTTTAAAAAGTCTGTAGGAACATTTCAGTCTACAGGGTGTACCAAAAATGTCAGAGAACCTTGAATGGTGTAGTTCCTTAGGTCATTTGAAGTAACTTTTTCCTTAGCGAAAATTTTCGCATCGGCTTTGTTCGGAAATTATTAATGAAAAACACGGACCAATCAGAGCACGACTATAGTGAACGGATTCCGGTTCGGCAACAGGTCCCGTCTGTCCACTGTAGCCGTGCTCCGAGTGGTTCGTGTTTTTGTTTAATAACTCGCGGTCAACAAAGCCGCGGACAACATTTTCGCAAAGGAAAAAGTTACTTGAAATGACCTCAGGAATCGGCCCCTTGGGGGAAGTAAAACACTTTCAGGACACCCTGTATAATGTTGTACATTTCATTATCCATTGGTTTTGTTTTATACAATTTTATCGATTTCATTTTATACAGGATGAAATGATCTGTTTGAATGCAACAAGGCTGTGGAGCTTTGTTAAATATAATTTCTTATTAAAAGTTAAGTACAATCAGGGTTATTCGTTTAAAAATCTGCGACGTACCGGCACATGGACGTCGTTTAACATCCATCATATGCCTTGGTAACAATCGTAGATTACATATATATATATATAACTATTACAAGTGCAAAATAAAATGGCAAGAGGAAGTTACCTAACGCCGGGCAGCACTTATTGCCGGACACTAGCATTTTATTAAATAATTGAAACATAACGAAAAGATTCAACTCGCGAAGAGCACGAGGAAATATAAATGGGAGCAAAGTATCCAATCAGACTAACGAGCCCCGCCAAATTAAGAAAATAGTTACAATAAAGCGACCACAGGCCTGGAAAACTGTTCGCAACTAGACTGTTATTGCTACTAAGGTAACCGTACGCACAATTTGTTTATAGGACAGCGACAAAATGAATCGATGTTATTTTTATTTTTAAATAACAGTATCGAAAGTAACTGATAAATTAATATGTATTTTCAGATCAGTTGTTTCAGATACTTACAGTATATTCGGTCGATCACTTATTTTTTACTGATTTTTTTAATCAATCTGATTTCTAACCGATTTTGTCGAAATTGTCAGCATATGTGTAATTGACACAGATCTACAAAACGTATTGGGCTGCACTGTAACTTGGGGGACCTCTTTTTTTCCACGAAAACCAATAATTCTGTTCATTTCTTCGAGAAAACTGTAGATATCGAAATCTCGAGGCAAGAGGTTCACCGGTTCAAAAGTTATAAGCGCTAAAATTTACTATTAAAATTTTTTCTGGGCTTTAATACTGATTTTGACAGACGAGGATACCAGCACGTACTTGACGGCGTAGTGGTAAGCACAGTGTTAAACACAGAATGGCGTTAGGTCTGGGTTAAATAGTGAATTTTAGAGCTTATCATTTTTGAACCCGTGAACCTCTAGTCTCGAAATTTCGATATCTACAATTTTCTCGAAGAAATGAACAGAATTAGTGAAGTTTTAGTGGAAAAAAGAGGTCCCCCAAGTTACATACCACCCACGTATCGCTTAAATTTTCGATATAGATTGAAAATATAATTAAAAATATTTTATATACATTGAAGAATTTCTCCGTTTTGATCGAGATAACGACTACGGGACGTTTTGGAGTATTTAACGCGGAAGTGTCGGTCATCGATGACCGTCGACGCGTTAAGGATTTAATTCGGTATGAATGATCAGCACCGAAATTCAGGGTCGGATCATCCTCGATTTTCGTCTCGGTCATTGAGCTTACAATTACAATACACAGTGGGGACAGTGCCAGCGCGAAGCAGAGGCCGCACTGAATTGAAGAACACGATCGTGCATTATACCGTATACATACATACGATGCTTATTGTGGTGCCGGGGTGTCGATGTTGCTAGTTCATCGTGACAGAAGAAAAACACGTTTCTCAAATCATTTAAGATTTGCTGACAATTTTCAATCGGTAGTTGCATAATTTCGTCGTGGACGACATTTGTTCAATACCTAGAAAAAAATACACCCCATCGATTGCGATGACCTATTTATAACACACAATTAAAATATCCTATTTTATATCTGAGATTCTGACAATAACAATTTAGATTCTGAAAATAAAAATATTTTGCTCGATCAAATTCACTTACTGCAAAGGTCACGCAAAATAATATATTGATCAGTAAAGAATTCTTTCAAATTATTATCAATCTTCTGAGAGTTGTACGGAAAAAAAGAAGAGGATTTAGAGGAGAAAGGGTTAAGAATAATAAGGATGTATTTATCAGATTTTCCATCACAATACACGTTAGAATTCTCCACGAATGCATCGTTACGAGTTACAATAATCGCAAATTAAAAAGCTTGGAGAGATCGGACTGTTGTAAAATAAATCACGGTACAAGGGGTTAACGATGACAAAGCCTAGAAGCGGCACGAACCTTCTCGACCGATGGTCCCTGGTGCACCCACACCTCGGTACCTGTTCGGTCCGGCGGAACCCCGCTTGAACAGGTGCGCGTAAAAACATCTAGGTCCACCTCCCCCTCCGGGGGACACAGAACTATTCCCTCGGGACAGAAAAACTACGGTGTAAATGAGAAATGACGAAAGTAGGGGGACAGAACCGTCTCCCCTCTCTGCGTGATCGCGCGAGAAGGGGGAGGGTGAACCACCGGTGAGGGAACGGGAGCATTCTCTGTTCAGTCAGTGCCGTGAGGTCCGTCGAAGGTGAAAAACCTCTTCTCTCTCTCTACGATCGCGTTCGGAGCGCGGCGCGTATTGGTCCCGCGAAACTGCTTTCTACCGATCTCTCACCGATGAGAGATCAAAGTGGCTCAAAGTGCTCGTGACCGCGAGCCTAAACGCGACAACACACCGTGTGCCGCCGCCGCTCTTCCATGTATGTATATCGGTGGTGTTCCCGCAGCTGGTTCTCTTCGTGATCGTGTGCCGTCGCCGTAGATCGATTATCCTTCCTTTTTCAAAGTTGGCTCTTCCTCGATTTTCGGAGCACCTAATGTGTCCCAGTGAAGCGACCCGCTTCCTCAGCGCCGACGCACAGTAGGCAGCCGATATTATGTTGGAATTCTCCGTGCAGCATGCCGAAGTCGGTATGTACTATGTATGTTTGTATGTATGCATGTATGTATGGACGTATGTTGTGACGGGCTACGTGGGTCGCGTACGGGAAAGAAAGTGCTTTCTCGATTGTCGGGCTTTTGTAACTCGCGGCCGACTGTTTACACGCGCCGCAGAAGACAGGGCTTGCTCGAACCGAGCGGTGACAGTGTTTCGGAGATAGCATTTTTCGGAATTTTCACTTTCGAGCGTTTTGAGGACTGTGACTGGTTTGACAGTTTTAGAAACTGTGAGCGGTTTGACAGTTTTCAGATCTGTGAATGCTTTGACAGCTTTCGGAACTGTGAGCGGTTTGACAGGTTTGAGATCTGCGAGCGTTTTCAGAGTTTTGAGAGATTGATAGACGCGAGTGTTTTGAACGTTTGAGTATTTTGAGCGTTTTCAGATTTCAGAGTTTCGAGCGTCCGATAGTCTTGAGCATTTGATAGTGTTCAGTGCTTCCTAGCACTCTTATGAGCTTTGAGCGAACATGGTAGTCTTGAGTATTTAATAGTTTCGGAAGTTATAACAATTTTGGAACTGTTAGAATTGTAAGTGTTTTGCGAAGGTATTTTTTAAAATTTCGAGAATTGTGAGACTCTTAAAAGTATTGAGAATTTGAAGGGTTTTGATAAATTTTGAGGATTTTGAGTGTTTCGAAAATTTGAATAATGATCATTTTGAAAATTTGGACAATGAGCATTTTGAAAATTTGAACAATGAGCATTTTGAGAGTTTTTGAACATCTGCGGGTTATGTGACTTTAAATCGTTTTCGCAAAAAGCACCGTTGCCTTTTCATCCTCCTGCACGATACGGAAGCATCCTTGAGAGATACTGCTTAAGAATTCTGAAAGTGGAAACTGCACGCATCAAAATGAGTTCAGGATCATTACTGTATGATTTTTTGTTACGAATGTGTAACGGTTTAAATATCCGCAAACTTTACGGCGAAAATTGGGGGGTTCCTTTCATCTCGCACGCCAGTGTATGATAAACCACAAAGAGTTCTGGAACTTTTAAATATCTTCCGATAAGAACAGATAAGGAAACGTTTTCTTTTAGCTTCAATAGAATTTATGAACTACAAAAATAGTCATTTTTCTGTAACAGACATTTTGTTCATTAACATCGACAGCCTTAATCGTTATCACAAGTACTGAATACTATTCAACAAATAATTGAATTAAATTTGTATTTCTCTTTTGAAACCTTCTTCAACAAACATTTCAAAATAACGTTTTTCCATGGAACATGTATTATACAAAAAAAAAAAAAAACAAAAAAATAAGAGTAACATTTCTTCTCATAAACATTCTATAGGTGCAGATATTTTGTTAAACAAGACTAGAAGTTCGAACAAAACTATATTAAAAACGATACAAAACTGTTTATTTTTATCTATATACTAAATAGATAACGCTGTATTCACCAAGAGTCTCTGAAGTATACAAATACTTTTGCGATCAATTGCAACATTTTTGGAATTATTCTTCAGAAAAAAGTTTCGAAGCTCCGTTTCGACATAGCGCGATCATTGAGCAGTGAGTTATGTGGTTTCCGGTAGGTAAAGAGTTAACTAGCACAGCAAATTGGTCACAACTGCTAACAGTACACGTGGAACCTTTTGAAATCGTTGACTGACGATCTGCTGCTTAAAAAAATTGTGCAAAGTCAAAGTAATTTAATTGATAAGGTTGAAAGTTATCAGGTGGTTATCAGATTTGATGCATTTGCAACAACAAAACTTGGTGGTATTTGGAGCAATAAAAAGGGTTAAAGAAATTTAAAGATGCCGATGTATTATTTTCAATGTAATAGTATGATTATCGTTTTGACTGAGGATGACAACCTAATTCGTCATTGAAGTTCGCTGGCAACTGACGGAAATTTTTTTATCTTTTCCTTAATTCGACGAATAAATTTTTTATTTGACTTCTGCTTCATGTGATCGATGCAGAGAAGTTTTATTATGCATGAAAATCCACAATGTGGTCATCGGGATTCGTGTTTATCGTAGTAACTGAATCTTAACAAGTTCTAGAAAAAATTGGTCTCCAGGAACATGACAAGATAAAAATGAATTTTTCAAGGTGGACGAAGATATGCCGCCCACGTATCACCGATGCGGCATATAGCGTATAGAACCGTTTAATTAAACAATTTCACAGGAATTAGCCATTCGCCGAATCACAAATTGCCTAATATAAACTGAGCTGCATGAAAATTGCGGTTCCTAATTGCATTTGTGTGATTTAAATTGTGATGAATAGTAGAAAAGACTTTTAAATTACTATACTTTAAATTAAATACTTTAAAATTATTATACCTGAAAATGTGTAGAATACAAGGAAACGACTACATTAATAAAAGTGAACACTTATAATAATTTATAATAATTCAGACTGTAAAGATGCGGAATCTGTACAACAAATCTGGACACTAAATCGGTGCAATATGGATCGGTGCAGTATGGATCGGTGTAGTATGGATCGGTGTAGTATGGATCGGTGCAATATGAATTGGTGCAATATAAATTGGTACAATATTAATTGGTACAATATTAATTGGTACAATATGAATTAGTACAATCTGAATCAATACAATACGAATTGGTACAAGATGAGGAATCTGTACAACAAATCTGGACACTAAATCGGTGCAATATGAATCGATGCAATATGAATCGGTGCAATATGAATCGGTGCAATATGAATCGATGCAATATGAATCGGTGCAATATGAATCGGTGCAATATGAATCGGTGCAATATGAATTGGTGCAATATAAATTGGTGCAATATAAATTGGTACAATATGAATTGGTACAATATGAATTAGTACAATCTGAATCAATACAATACGAATTGGTAAAAGATGCGGAATCTGTACAACAAATGTGGACACTAAATCGGTGCACTATGAATCAGTGCAGTATAGATCGGTGCAATATGAATCGGTGCAATATGAATTGGTGCAATATGAATTGGTGCAATATGAATTGGTGCAATATAAATTGGTGCAATATGAATTGGTGCAATATGAATTAGTACAATCTGAATCAATACAATCTGAATCAATACAATACGAATTGGTACAATACGAATCGGTACAATACGAATCGGTACAATACGAATCGGTACAACACGAATCGGTACAACACGAATCGGTACAACACGAATCGGTACAACACAAATCAGTACAATTAATCAAATTACGTCTCCAACTACAATAAATCTACACAACAAATTCAAACAAACTATTTCTTCGGACACATTATGATAGGAATAGTTATAAATTCGACTAAACACATCCCTGTAATTTTTGCCTAAATCTAGCGTTAATAGTTTGTTACCTTGACACGTAGGAATTTTCGAGTAAACAAGAGAAATTTTTTTTACTGGTTCCGTGTCGAAAATCGGAATTTGCATAAAGATCTAATACCTAGTGACGAGTTCGTTGCATGTGTTCAACGTGGGATGTTCACTGTAATTCACATGAATAGGGGGCTTCGCTGTAGTCTGCCACGGATTTTAGGATTTGGTACAGGTTTTTCGTTCCATGGGCGATTATGTAGATTAGGATCTGCCGAAATGGTTCCGACAACCTTGTACCGTGTTGTCAAAGTCAATGGCCCGACGAAGTTCGCATGCACATATGTATAACTGTGTGTTGGTCCGGCGTCTTGTTTCGGAACTATGAGGTCAGCCATTGTGTTTGAGAGTTTCAAGTAAAAACATAAAATTATGAAAAAAAATTTATTAATGCTGCAATTATAGAAATATTTTTTTGTTGATACGAACAAAGATCAGAGGTTGAACTTTAACAGTTATCTTTTTTAAAATAATCCTGTTTAAACTCATATGTTTACACGTTTAAGAAAATACCTTTTTGTTGTTCTTGTGTAATAAATACTTTATAATCTGGTTCTATAATTTTTTATAAATAGTTATGTTAGAACGCTTATTACACAGGGTGTAATTTGCGAGAGTATCGCAGTTGATGACTTCAACCACCCCCGCTATTTTGCAGGTGTTTCGCAATAGCGAACGATGTAACATTCGGACGTTGTAAACTATTTCCTTCGAGGTCTATATGTCTCTCTGTCTCTCTCCCTCCCTCCCTCCCTCTCTCTCTCTCTCTCTCTCTCTCTCTCTCTCTCTTTCTCTCTCGACTCGAGGCTGATATTCAGACCAGTAGTTCCTTGACCGAATTTTTTTAAATCCATCTTTGGCACTAAGTCGTGGTAATGGTGTTCTGTCTGTGCACCTGGTACACTTTTTCCACCGCCACAGTTGAATTACTTCCTTTTTCGATCTCGTGCCGTATAACAATCTCGAGCGCGTGATGCCGCGTTGTTGTTCTAACGTCTAGATAGACTTGTGACAATCGACGTCAACGCAACCTGCATTTCTCGAATTCGCAATTCACTGCAGCACAATCTCTAGGAAGTGTTGGGCTGACACTCTGACCGCCATGTTAGTCATGGGTCGACACTTCTCCAGTAAACTTCAAAACGAATTTTTATTACGATTTGCTCGATGAACCGCGTGTTGTTACGAACCACATAAGAATTTTACAAGCTATTGTAACAAATGTTGTCTTTTGCATTGTTATACCCGTAGATAAATTATATTTTTTCATGACTTAGATCAAATTTTTAACTTTGTCAGACTTCATCGAGTGCAGTTTTATTATAAACTTTATCATAATTTTATTGAGAGTTTTGTTGATTTCTTGTCACATTTTATCAAGTTAAACTTTAGCATATTTTTATAGTTAATATGATGTTAATGTTACTGAAATTAAGAATGAATATTTAGTAATCATCAATATCTACAAGTTTTTGTTTATAAGTAGACAAAAAGGAATAACATTTGTTCCTTTGACGCCTCGTTTTCGAGAAAATTGAGTTTGAATATCTGACAAATACACGTGCTATTAAATAGAAATCGGCTGATGCGTCTGTTCACGACCTACCGGTTCTACTTCTCGTAAATACTAGGGCACGAGAACCGAACGATTTTCGAACTTATTTTTCTCGAAAACGAAACCTTACACAAAAACCTTATTCTTTTTTTTATTTATTTCTTGTTATTGGTTGTAACATTCTTTCGAAAGCACCCGATATGGTATACAATCTATTCCAAATAAAAAATTAACATTGACTAAATATCACCAATATTACTTATATTTTGTTTACCTTTTACATAATTGATACGAATTGATAATATCAATTTTGATTGATGTTAAAAATTAACATTGGTTAAATATTACCGATATTACAAATCTTATATTTTTTTTTACCATTTATACTATAATATATGAATATTGAATAGACATTATCAATATGAAAAATGAATACCAACTTGACACACCTGTCTCTGTTAACAATGAAGCTCCCATCTAGTATTTCGTGCTCGTAGCAAGAACGATAATTGAACGATAATTGTATGCTCGAGGTAAACATATAACTAGTCTGGTGTCTGTCGTAGAACCGGTTTTAAATCGGCGGCATTAAGGCATCGATTCCAAATTTTACTACTACACGTGTATCCAGCGAACGGTATTGATGTTTTGTAAATAAACGTGTCATAGTCGCAACGTGGCTGTGGAAGATCGCCTGATACTGAATGAGACTAACAACAAATTAATTACAGTTAATTGTCTGTCGTCTTAATTAAAAACAATTAATTGTCTGTCGTAAATTGCAGGTTTATTTATTCGTTCGATATCATTGCACTTTTACTATCGACGTCGGTTAATATTCATATATGCAAATTTATCTTGTGTTCCAATTGGGCAACTGTCGATTTTACTTCCCTGAAAGTGTAAACATGTCCGCAAGTGATATAACTTGACTAATTGAAGGATTTAGTAATAATGATTAGCAGTCGATATTTCTTATAAAAGTATACTCAGACATTTCCCGTTAAAACACAGCTAACATTGACATTTTCTCGGAAAATTAACATACAAATAATGTTTTTCCTTTAAATTACTCTACAATTTCATGTTAAAATTTTCATAAAACAAATCTTTTACAGAATAATCTGATAGCACGAAAGTACTATTTAAATTCGATATTTTTTTATAAAATTTTGAAATGATCTTGACGGTACGTACTTGAAAACTCAGTAATTATTGGATACAAAGTTAGATCAGATCGCGATATCCATCGAGTAGGCGATAGTAGACATTGTGACATAAATTTCTTGAGAGTACGTTGAGTACTGGAATACCTGTTCGAATATCAATGGTTTGTTCATCTTGATTTATTGTTTATCTTGTTTATTAAAAGAATGTAATATCACAAAATCTTGTTATAAATGCATAGAAGCCGCAGTCAAATCGTTAGAAATAAATTTGTCAAAACCTTGAAATTTCGTTTCGTACACAGAACTTAAAAAAAAAATGTTTTATGCACTAATTTCAAAATACGTTTGTCCCGTGGTTGCGCGAAAGGTAATCGGAATAGGACTCTCGCAACTTCTGATTAGCGAAATACGTGTCATCATCGCGTTCCATTAACCGGAAGTCATGGCATAGTCGATGGTGTCCGTTCCGGTCGGTATCGTGCTATTTTACAGGCTTTGCAGAAATCGTTGAAATCGCCAGAAACATCGATGGTGAAAGAAATAATTCGAGTCAAAATGAAATTTGATATACAGTGGATCCAAGAAGTATTTCAACACTAAATATCCGATTCTTGAAAAATTGCCAAAATTTAAATAGTAATAATTTCGTACAAATGACCACACGATCATAAAATTTGACTCGTTTTAAGCTGAACTACTTTCAAAATTCATCGTTCATTTTATTCCAAGATCTTTTCTCATGACGTAGAGAGCGAGAAACTGAAGACGCGTTTCTTATTGAAAATGTTACACATTCAAACGTCTGTGAAGACTTCGAAAAATTTTTCTTGTGACTGAAATAAACATAGATCTCAAGATTGAAGCTTTCTCTTTACAACAACACCTTAAAAATTGATGTACGATTTTTTTTAGCCGTTTCATCGAACTTTCAACGAGAGCTGTGCCGTCACTTTTACACTAGTAGAAGTTACACCAAGGAGGCTATACACGACCGAACTTGCCCTCATTTTTGTTGCATAAAACAGTGAAAAAAAATCGTCCATCAATTTTTAAGGTGTCGTTGTAAAGAGGAAGCTTCAATCTAGAAATCTATGTTGGTTTCAGTCACAAGAAAAATTTTTCAGTCTTCACAGACGTTAAAATGTGTAACATTTTCAATAAGAAACGCGTTTCTGAATGAGAACATTCTTTACGAAATTATTATTGTTTAAATATTGGCAATTTTTCGAGAATCGGGTATTTAGCGTTGAAATACTTCTTGGATCCACTGTATCTTTCGGGAATTTTACCCTAGTGTAAAAAAAATTTGCAAAATTGAATGTCATTCTTCGATACGTTTATCAAATTACATATTTGTCCATTTTTATTATCAAAAATGTACGATCGGTGTTGAATTACAAATATTATTTTTTCCGGTGAACTTAAATCTATTTAAATTTGAAGTTTCTTGCCCCACTTATCTAATTCCTGAAAATAATTGGACTACAAAGAAAGTGCTTTATTTGGCCTCGTTAAATAATGATGTCTAGCACGAATACCCACATCGAGATTGAATCCTGGTATTTTTTTTTTCACCATTTTATAATTGCATTCGTTTGTTTCGTCGCACGAATTGCACAACAGCCCGAGGACTCGCGCGTTGAAATCTGCGGACTGTCACTCCGAGACTGTCAGGAGACTGTCAGGAGACCAGTGATCAGATCGCCGCAAGGTTATATTAAATTGGTGTTCTAAGGTCGGCGAATATGGTCCAATCTGCAGTCATGATACTCTACAATTTCGAAAAGACGTGAAAAGATATGCGAAAATACTGCGAGAACAAGGTCGAGAACTTGCCACGGAAGTAACTTTTCACAGTAAGAAAAAAGTAAGGAGGATAACAGACTACGGGCAGAATAACTTGTACGTGTGCGAAGAATGGAAGGGTGAGCGTGGGTTGAGCATTTCGAAGATGTAAACCGAGTCCATTCTTTAGCCTCGAGGCTGAAATTAACAATAAATAAATAATTTATTTTTACTGCGTTGGTTTTCCTAATTGGGTGTACATACATAGTACAATCTCACAACGCACAGTGGTCGGAAATCGCCAAAACGTGGCCAAAATAGGAAGGAGTATTACAAATTAGTTCAAAATTGATACTCTGAAGTTTTTCGTGCCGTCGAATATGAATCTGATGTAAAAATTACAAAAAACAAAAAATGGAGGATTCGTAATTATGTAGCGGTCGGGTATGTGAAAATAATACTTAATCCATCATTCAGGTGATTTTTAACCATATCGTAAATTTCTTTTCTGGAGAATAAAAATGATGCATTAATAATTCGAAAAAATATGGTTTGTGGTGTTCAAACATGTATAAAAAAATTCTGTAAGTGGATCCATACAATGCTTATTCATCAAATTTTGTTATATCTTCTTTTATCGAGAAAACATGCTTGGAACTAGTACCGTGACTACCTTTGCGTCACAAAAATGGATCGCATAACAAAACTGACAAATTCTTTTCAACGGACAGCTACTTTTCAAAATAATGTAAGCTACTAGTGTCTACTGCAAGCATACACAAAAATCTCTGAGGAATATTGAGGAATATACAACTTTTAATATACATTTCTAAAATCAGTGCATCAAACTTTATCTTTGTTTTTATACATAGATAGTAAACACTGATTAATATAAACCCAATATTGTTATTATGAATAGTACTTGCTTCCAGGAACAGCATCCATTGCACGCACAAAAAAAATTCACTTCTCTTAAAATTTTAAGCTTCACACTTGTTTTCTGGGACCGTAGTTCACTGCGCGAAAACTACATGACGAAGGAACGCGATATTTGTACTCCTACCATTTGGCAGGTATACATGGTAAGACCTTTATACTTTGGGTTTCGCATTGAGTCATTACCTGAGTATCCAGTAAGGCAAGGGCCGTACGCCTAACCGAAAATTCATTTTTGGCATTTTGGCCACGTTTTAGCGATTTCCGACCACTGTGCAACGTTTTCAATTTCATTTATTTATATCGTTTGAATTATTAAAGAATTACATTGTAAAATTAACCCTTTTTTTTTTACTTTGGTTGCAGCCCTTTCCACCGCCTCCGAGGATGTGGGGGATGGAATTCGAGGGCACGAAAACGACACAGGTAAGGGAAGAAAATTACAAATGGATTTATACCGGGTGTTCAAAAATTTTTTTGATCGCATTATACTAGAGTACTGTACTCGACAGTTATCCTTTATTTGTTACAATCGGCACAATTCTCGTAGTTTTATAGGATCATTGAGTTTTATATTACTTTTTTATGATGAAAAACTAAGACCCACCTTTTGCTTTCGATTTTTTGAAATGAAACTTGATAAAAATGCATCTGGTCATTTTTAACAACTGAACGGTTAAGTATTTTGCAAAACTTTTTCGATATTCACACGATGCTTTGGAGAGCACGGACAAAAAATTTGTAGCTTAACATCTCGAGTTTTTTTTTTAATAAAAAAAATGATAACTCTTTGCCAGTACCTTAACTTTTTCGTTTTTAGCAATGCTCGTTAACGACGCATCGTTTTACAGTTCAATATACTTTTTAGAACTTTTATAGGAGTATAAAATTAGGAAAAAATGATTTAGTTTAAAAACAGTCATTTTCAGAAAATCCTCGTTTATATTTTAAACAATGCTCGGTTAGGCCGTGCTCTTTTCACATACGTTCAAATATAATGTCTCCAACATACGGTTGTAAAATTGAACAATGGTATCGCATTTAAAGGCTAGTATCTAATTGAAAGGGGGAAGAGAACAATTTCGAATATGTACCGGGGGGGACAGTGACGTGTTATCGGTATCAAACATAAATGCATCACTTTAATCTGGAGATACGTCGTATCATTTGAAACACGTTTGACCTTTCCGTCGAAACGAAGCAGTTTTTCGACTAATGACTATACTATACAATACAATACAATACAATACAATACAGTGTAGTCGAGGCCGAAAAACCAATCACTCAATCGGTCGATCAATCAAGTATTTTTCTTTGAGACT
The DNA here is from genome assembly GCA_028454225.1 of Lasioglossum leucozonium. Taxonomy (NCBI): domain Eukaryota; kingdom Metazoa; phylum Arthropoda; class Insecta; order Hymenoptera; family Halictidae; genus Lasioglossum; species Lasioglossum leucozonium. Next base: position 13,624,832 of record CM052218.1, on the reverse strand, counting down.
CACTTTCGGTGACCTTAGACAATCTAGAACAACTGTTCTTTGTGCTCTGAAAAAAAGAGGAAGCAATTTTTTCAAGCGTTCGATTCGAAGAAAGCTGACTGCCTTGAATTATTTTCTGTCACTGTTTTAAAAATACTTGTCATCCTCCGTGCAGTTTAATTTATTTCTGTATTCTTTTCATAAATTAATGGAAAATTTGATGGAACTTATTTATAAAATTTATTAACGATCAATCCATTGGTAATTAGACTGCGGACCTTTATGCATTTATGGCATCTGAAGATTTTCAAAAAATACTATAAGATAAGATTTCACAAAATTTAGTACGATATTTATTTATTTCAGACCTACAAAGGTTGCTACCACTGAAAATCAGATTTTATTTTTTCTCACTTAAAATTTACCTACAGAAATTCAAAATTTCATAAACATTCGCAATCTAATTATAATATTTGCCATAAATAAATCGTGGAATTTAATTTAGCATTATAATATGAGTTAAAGCAATCCTCTCTCTCCTTCTGGGTTCTCCCCACCAAACTTCTGTGGAATGTAGAAGGGGGGAGAAAGTTGGAAAGGCTAGGAGTGTATGCAGATGAAATAGTTGATAGTGGGGGAACCGGTACACTGGTAGTGGGAGTCATTAATATTATGTTAATTAATATTATGTTAATATCAATCAGTTAAGTCTTAATAAAATAATATAAATAAGTTAGCACAATACCAATGGAATTGAAACGATTATTGATCAATTTCATAGACCAGTCATCAATGAAAATATTGAACCATTAATCTGTATTGATATAAATGTTGAATATTACGAATAATGATATTATATTAATAGAAATTAACATAAGTAACTCATTAATATATCCAGTATTTTAAGGTAAACCAAAACCCAATTTTTGATAGGAACTAAAATATTTTAATCAATAAAATATTTTAACCTCCCTGCAATCTTATTATCAAACGTTAGTTATCAAATGTCAGAAAGAAGAAAATTATATCCTTAACAAAATTTATTGAAACAGAAAAAACATATCACTATCTATTAGTGAAAACCGAAATTACTTTCTTGCCAAGCCAATAATTGGATTAATTATTAATCAATTTATGATTAATACCAATAATAAACGAATATTAACATAATCTAGGTAGGTTACTCTTTAACTCATACTGTAACATAATTATACTATATACTGTATAATTTGTATTGTATATGCCATATACAATAAACCTTATTTTAAGAACGATTGATTATGTTTAACAAAGCAGCTACTACAAGAAATAAATGTCTGCAATTACTATCGCGAAGGACTTTGCCGTTATTAGTCATCGCACCTTCTGGGAAGCAACTTTAATTTCGAAAGCATTCATCCCTCGGCAAATGATTTCGCAGAACTATCGTGCTTACCAGCAATGCAAGCTGTCAGTCGCTCGGTACCTCTAACAAATTAATCACAATCGGTCGCAGCGTCGCCACGATACAGATTATTATCGCTCGCCGATAGAACGATTCGATTAAAAATCAAAGTTCGTCCCCTCTAATCCATCACCTTGCCCGTCGTGAAAGGAATTTTTTTTCTTTTTCATACGAGCTTATCTTCAGAACAGCTTATCCATCTTCGTACTCTGATTTCACGTTGGATTATGGATTTTAAATGTTAATATAATTCGCAGTGGAATAAAAGGCTCGCCGATAATAGAAATACCCGACTGTTTATCTTGCTCTGTCCTCTACCCCCTCCCGACGATTTTAATTAGTATCGATAATTTTCCAGACGGAAGAGATGACGATCGCTTTTTGTATCGTAGCCCCCGCCCCATTCGAGGCGCCATTTTTAAAGAATTTCAGACGTATCGGAAGAAATTGACGTGACAAAAAAAAACATTTTATGCTGGAAACCTTGACGGTTTAATTTAAACATAATATGTATGTACTTCGAACAGCGTAGCTTCTAAACTGTTCTAAACCAGTACCGACAATTAGTCTACTGAAAATTAATTTCTGAATTGCAATCTCAAATTACAAACAAGCGAACACCATCTTTCTCCCTCATAAAACTGTTTTCCTAACCTCGCATTTTATAAGTTATTTCTTTTATTGTAATGTATTTAGCAAAAGTAACCAAAAACATTCTTGTTCGTACTATTTTTAATACTGTTGATGTTTCTATGGAAACAATAATTTTCATGAAACAGTTTTTCGAAAATTTAGTCGTATAATATCGGTTTTAATCCGATTATGGCAAATAACTACATCATTCTCGAGCACCAAATAGCAGCAGACAGTCGTAATTAATTAAAAGATTCTATCGGGCGGCTATGATAAGATCTGTTGTGTATCTGTAATGAAAGGGAGTGGGGTGTGGTTTGTATACGTATGATACTAATCGCAGCGACTAATCTTTCTAATTTGATAGTTAGCCAGTTTAGATAAAACAGTGGAAAATCAAACTATATATTCATAATTACGATGCAAAATGGTTGTGGATACTTATTAACAATTGCGAACGATTGTGAACGTTTATTATAAAAGTTGTTAATAGTTCTGTACACTTGAGTGACTAGTTATGGAAAATTAGTTTTGAATAGTTGTAACTAGTTCTGAACAGTTAAAACTAGTTCTCAATAGTTGTAACTAGTTCCGAATAGTTGTAACTAGTTCCGAATAGTTGTAACTAGTTCTGAATAGTTGTAACTTGTTCTAAACAGTTGTAACTAGTTGTAACTTATTTGTAATTAGTTGTAACTTGTTCTAAACAGTTGTAAATTATTGTAATTAGTTGTAACTAGTTCTAAAGGGTTGTAACTGATTGTAACTGGTTGTAACTGGTTGTAAATTTTCGATTTATGACGACGATATCGTAATTTTATGGAAACAGGTGAAACAGTGAGGTCACTGAGAGAATCACGTCCATGGTCTTGACGGACTATAAATCTGACACAGGACGTTGAAGAACAATGACGAAACTGATTCAAACAGGATTATCTCTGTTCATTGTCCAGCAAATATTAGATGCAATAAAAAATGGTGAATTACTCACGGATACACCTAATAGAATAGATCCTTGAAGAGATCACGATCCACATGTAACGTTACGCCATGTTTGATAGATAGCCGGAATAGGCGTCATGAGTCAGTGGTAAATAATTGAACAGTTTTATCGTATACTGTTACAATAAGTCCACCTACCTGTGTTGTTAACAAAGAGCCTAATGGTAATTCAGGGAAAAACAAAGAACCGTTTCAACGCGTTAGATTTTCTTGTCGTTATGCTTATTTATTCCAGAAACTGGCCTCAAAAGGGGAATTACAGATTTTTACATAACACAGATAAGGTGTGCCTCTTGAAACGAGTAAAAAACATAAAAACTTAGCTGGATACGAAATTATTCAGAGAAAACAGGTAAATAAAGAATACAAATCGAAAGAATTCGCAATGATTCGTGCTTGATAAAACATTAGAAAAATATTACAAGTAAAATAAGCTCACGCTATTTATATAGTTTGTATACATTGGTCACTTGAGAATGTAAAAATATGTATCTCGCCTCGAGAGCCAGATAAACCGACTCTAAGTTCCCTTATCGTTTAACCCAAACCAATTTTCTTCTGGTTTGTTCGAGCAAATAAATGAAGTGAACGGTGTGCGAAGCAACAATAGCAATCTCATTATAAAATCTAATAATAGTGTAAAATAGTGTTTCCCAAAGTGTGGTACGCGTCGAACCCCAGCTGTACGGTAAGAGTTTGGACGCGCTGCGCCTGGTGCAACAATCTTGGTGCAACGGGAGTCTACTGTTGACTATTACAAAGGATGTACACGTCTGCTACTTAACACACTATCTGCGGGTAACACCGTGAGCCTAACTCACATGTATAGTTGGCGAAAACCTGCCTAAAAGGTATTAATACTCGACCCGTCAGTCGGCGCTAGTCTGGAGAAAAGGTATCAGTACCCTTCCCGCCGATAGTTAACACCGATTTTTTTTAACGGAGGTACTCTGTGTTTCGATAATTATAGAGGGGGTACGCAGATGTCGAAAATTTGGGAAACACTGGTGTTAAAATAATGATCGGCATTTCTTAGAAGACGGCTCGCGCGCCGCGAGTGGGACAGGCCTGGTTTTATATAATTAGAATCGTAAAAATATATTTTATCGTTACGCATAAAATATCTTTTTTTTTTCTTCTAAATGTTTGCCGAATAATCTCGTTAAAAATGCCGGACAATTGAAGACGCCATCTTGTCGGTGGCTGCGCGTCGACCAGCCGAATCATCCGCGAGATTTGCTCGTTATCTTGGGCGTTATCGCGATGAGCATTGATTTAAATATTGTCAGCCTCCAAACGATAAGGTATCTGTCGCGCGAAGGCTCGCGCGCACGTCCACGATGGACGGAATGTCTGCGCCAAATATTTGATTTGCTCTGATCCGATCCGATCCGATTTGATCTACGCGAGAGAGCTAATCCAGATTCATGGCGTATCGGGACCCCGTTTGTTTGCACGGGAAATACCGCGGAGGTCGTGCTCCTATTTGCACATCGCACTGGACTCGATTCTCCGCTCTCCGATTGTCGGAAAAAACAATGTATCGTTATCTGTCTCATTCGAGAATATTTTAATCTTTCTCTTTGTTTTCCTTTTGGAAAATATCGTTGCTTACGACATTTTTAACAGTACAGCTGATCGAGCGGAACATTTTTCTGAATAAACATATCGATAGCAACAACCATTGTGAGCAACATATTCTGTCAATGAATTAAAAGTTTGTTGTCACTGTATTACAGTAGAAATTGAATCTAATCTTTATTTCCAAGATCGTTATTTAGCGATTTGTATTTTGAAGTGGTTCGATAGTCCTACGATGTGTTCGTTTGGTCAGTGTCGCCAGAGGGGAGGGACGGAACGCGTTACGTGACCGAGTCAAGGCGGAAGCGTGGGGATAGCGTCGTAGAAGGGGTAGCTAGAGCGGGGACACACTTAGAATACACTACAATCATTATGGGTATAGAAAAATCTAAAGCTAGAGCTACAGAATTAATCCTTTGGCTTTTTATGAGTCGAAGTACAGAATACAAAGTATGTATGTAATGATATTTGGTCCCCTCAGGGTTTCAAATCCATTCCACTACTTCTCCCTTTACCAATCCTCAACTATCGTCTAATTTCCAATTTCAGCGGGGCCTACTTTTTATTAAGGTGGGTTCCGAACCACCTATTTTGCCAACAACACGTGAAACGCACCCAGAGGGCCACTTCCCGGCTTTTTACCGAGCGGTCACCCATCCTAGTGCGTCCCCCGCCCTACGCCGTTTAACTTCGGTGATCGAACGAGAACCGGTATTTTCAGCGAGGCAATGGTCGTTGACTGTTTCATTTTTCTAATAGATTAGAATTGTGGACGTTAGAATTTGTATATATGTATTTCGAGAACATAATCTTCTGTAATGTTTTAGGTACAAAAAGTAAAAAAACAACTGACTGCACGTTATCTTGTGAATAAATTCCATTTTAATTGTCTACTGATCACTTCAGGCTAGAATGTTATTTCACATGTTACATAATATATTAAAAATAAAATTCCGGTGCGATAATTTTTTTCAATTTACATTAACAGATGGTAGTTTTTTTTTTAAGATATTGAAGATATTGTTGTGATCCATAAATATATAAAAATCCGCAAGCTATCTAGTTATTAAGGATACTAAAATTGTATCTTAAAAATTATTTATTTATTGATTATTTTGAACGGAGATCGGAAAAGTTATAATACTTTTCAATATGTTCTATTTAATACATGGACCCTGGAATATCTTTAATAGACGTTCTCGTATCATAAGTTCCGATAACAACATATACAAAAAGTTCTTGAAAGTACAAGCTTTAGTTTGAAAAGAACTCGTAGAATATAAAAATATAAATTTTTCTAAACAAGAACCGGTATCTCGTTCATCAATATTAAAAAAGTTTTCCATAGGAAATATTGAGTTCTATTCCACGAATAGTATACTAAAATAGTATTAAATAATTCTTCTAATATAATATTAAACTTATGTTAAATTGGCAAATTTTAACAAGAGGAAAATAATTCTTCCATGTTCTCAAATTCTTTTCATCTTTTTATCATTCTAAATTACCCATGAAAAAGTAAGTTTCAAAAGCAAAATGCAATTTTCACTGCAAGACTTTACAAAGTGTAAGATGTGTTATCCTTTGACATCTACATGCAAAATGAAAATGATCTTCGTCAGTTTTGCGAGGTAGAGATCCAATAAGAATCTGTTTCCTTTTTTAATAATTTTGATAAGTTGAAAACCACGAAACAGTGCTCGTTCACTGTTCCGTATGTCATCCAGCCATTTTTTCCATAAACGCATAAAATCTGTATTGCTGTCATGTTGTCCCGGGGTGTAGTCGTTTACACCAAAACTACTTGGAGGTTCACTGTCCATTGGAATGCGTTTACTTCGGTGATCGAACGAGAACCGGTGTTTTCAGTCGTTGACTACAGAATACAAAGTAAATATAGTTGTTTCTTTTTGTTTACTGAACGGGTAATATCAAATATCAATAGAGCTCACGATAAGTAGGGAATGTATCACACAGAAGTGGGCACACTGCGCGAACAAATCTGTTTCAATTAAATTGCAAACACTGTCTATTAGTAGCTTATTCTATCAGCATTATTATTCTAAAAATGTAATATTACTATTCCGGACATCCTTGATTTGACATAATTCCATTTTGAAATTATTTTTCTATATATTGTTTGATATTTTTCTATATATTGCATAATGGGCTTTAACATTATGGTTTGAACTTAAAAAATTTTCCACGAAACGCAATTTTTAATGTATAACGATTATTTTTTGAGGACACTTCTACTAACGCCTCTGTGACATTTTTCTGATTGAAATGACACCAAACACGACACCATTCCGATCATAATTATTTGTTTAACCCCTTACCTTATGATTTATTTTACAGTTTCAGTGATTAGAACCTTTTTTGTAGTTCGTAATTTCTTGAAACAGGAAAAGATTTATATCTGTTGTATGCCTATATGTTCTTCAATAGCTGTATGTTAAAACCAACATTATTTCGTTTTAAAGGAAATTAATAACATACATATTTAGTAGACTCGGTTGAGAATCTTCATCACGTCTCTTACACGATATTGTAAGGCAAGGGGTTAATTCGCGATGCAGTAGAACCTCGATTATCCGTTCTAATCGGTGGAACAGGAGTTTGGATAATAGTATAGTCACACCTAGCTATTGTTAGATTGAATCTTTACAGATTTGTACAGTAAATCGTGTTGTATATGGACTACGAAACGCACGGATGATTCAAATATCATCGGTTCGGATAATCGAGCTTCTACAAACATGCTCCGAACTATTTCATGTTTGTACTCGATTGAATCAAAAAAGTGTCGCAAATACGTTGGTAAAATTTTCACGAAATTATGCAAATTTTCTTGTGCCTGAGAACATATATTTAAAAAATTGCCTAAGCGAAAATGACGCATTTGATTCCTCCTTCTGCCGAATGAAATAAAACCTTGACGAAGTAGTGGCTCGAAGTCAATAAGCCTTGACGAAAGACGTTGTAAAACAATCTCAACGTTGTTTGATCTATTTAACACGTTTTGCAATCGCATGGCCTTTTCCATACGCGTATCATTCCGTGCATCAAACAGTCTTCAAAAGATTTCCTCTCGTACTCGTGGAAAAATATTTGCTCGATTTCTGTTCATTGTTTAAACAATTATAATTAGGCTGCGAACATTTTCGCGAAATGTGTTCCACGAGTTGCTCGTCGACGTTGGAAATTTTAATAATCATGGTAAAAAAAAAGAATATAAAAACAATCTTAAGATGGATAATATTAATATTGAATATTGAAGAAGTTAACGACGTGAAAAAAAATATTAAAGAAACGATACAGTTTAAGAACATTAAGAGAATACTAAAAAAAAAAAACAGCAACACTGGAAATAATGAAAAATTAATTTTTCAAAAAGAATGTTAAAATGCGGTTGTTCCTTTTCGACATTCCCTCGTTTAAGATGACTTAATTGTCCGTTAAGTAATCAAGGTTTTATTGACGCGCAGGCAGACTGCAAGTAATGTGTCATCGGATCGAGAGAAGAATTAGAATGGAAAGATTATTGTATTCCGCGTGTGTACAATGAGTGCGTCGCGCCGCCTGCATCATCATGTAACATCAGCTGCTCGAAAATCTCGAGCTCGTCGGAAAGGTCGGAGGATGACATTGGAGGAGCATTATTCTAATGAATTTTTATAAGCTGCACACACACACACACACACATAATCAGATCCAACGCTATTTTAATATTCAAATTACTTCGTAATGTTCGCTTTTATTATTCAGTCCACTAAACCCATCTGTTTATCGTTGCATTATTTTTCAAACATTTATTCATTGGTATTTCATTACCTACGGCAGGCCTGGGAAACTTGGGTCCTCCCCACCAAACTGCTGTGGAGTGTAGGAGGAGCTAGGAGAAGTGGTGGGGGAACCGGCGCGCGGCGCACTGTTAGCACAGTCATATGGCAAAATGCTATTTTTCATCTACGAATAAGCAAAAAATGTCACATATCTTACAACTGCAACATTGCAATAATTTCGATAAAATGTTTTTCTGCTTCTTTTAATAGACAAATCACATTATAATATTCGTATTTTGATATTAGGTCCACTAAATTTATCGTTGCATTATGTTTTAAACAATTAATTGCCGTTGTTTTGTTACCTATGGTAAAAACTGTTCCCTGTCTGCAACTACCCAAAGAATTTCGCACAGTATCTCGCAATTGCAACATTGTGGTAACATCGATACGCTCGAGTGATCAGTTATTCCCAGTCGAGATAATATTAAATAATCGTTAAGATCTATCATTTCTCGAAGGACAGAGTATGTTACTCCATTTCTCAAATGAACGCTTGCTTTTGGGAACAATCTTTATTCCGTCTATTAGAACATTTACTTACTTTTCCGCTTATTAAATAATCTAGCTTTTATTAATATACTGTGAAAGGTCTGTTGGAAACGAAAATGGAGGCGATAACATTTATCAAAATGGTTTTTTTTTTCACTGAAAAGTGAAATTTTAATAAATAATGAGATGATTAATGAAGAAATCGTACGGAATTCGAACGATACGCGATGGCAAATAGGTGAACTATAATTACGAAGAAGACCATAAACACAGTTTGCTCGAGGCTAGAGAATCGACAAATTGTCTTCATTTACTTCCAATAAAAACGCCACAAAACATGTGGAACTAAATAGTAGCAGTAAAAACGGTAAAGTAAACGGTGTGAAGTGCTGTTTATACTCGTAATAAGTCTGCTATTTTTATGCGCATAAAGTCAATAACAATCGGGAACCAGGAAAACGTTGCTACAGGAAAAAATTATCTATAAAACTGTTGGTGTAACATTGAACAATAGTTTGAACAAAAATTTAATGGTTTCGAGGGATGTGTAACTTGAGGTCACGTGAAGCTCGTACAAATATAATTTAATTAATTAATTCGTATTACTTCATTGTCAAAACAAAATTAAATAAACGAATAAGCGTTTAGATTACTGGACTAATAAAACTTGATATAAACCAGAATAATAACTGAAATTAATATAAATAATTCAAAATAGGAGAAATAATTTTTTCCCAAAATGAAACAATGAGTGTATGACATTACTTTATATTACTATACTAAAGTTTCTAGAGAAAATTAAATAAATGTTTGTATTAACCCTTACTCAGAGTCGCCACTAAAAATTGCTGTACCATTATTCAAAATATTATTTATATTATTAAGTATGTTGGTATCTAATCAATTACTAAACATTTAAGTATCATATGAGGTATTATATTAAATACTTTGAAATGAAAAGTTGGTCCGCGTTGGTGCGTAAATTAATATTTTTTAGAAATCACATACGGTATATTTTCACTACTATAAAAAATAATAGCGCATCGAACCGTACGTAGTATGACAAAATACATCGAGTTTAAATGCATTTCAGTAAAAAATATAAAAGTAGACACGTTTTTAACAATTGATAATACATGTAATTAAGAATTTGCAGTTTATCTATAAAAATAAAGGTTATTATTTCCTATTGCAGAATCCATAGTCAAATATTGATCGTCGGTACACAACTTAAAAATGTCACGAACTTTGAGAACACTTCTTTCGCGCTACGAACGCTTTACAGAGACAACGTCCGATTACCGACTGGCCATTGCAGTCATCGCGTGCGGCGAGGACCGATAAACAATGGGGTTGGTTTATGGGACTACCTGACTCTCCCAATAAACTGTTATTTTTTACCTGGGGGTAGTTCTGGGAAATTGACTTCTCGGCGGCTAGATCGGGCAAATACCGCTCTGTACGACGTGTATTCTCGTGAAACGCTTAACACGTTGACTGCCATGTCACTCATATGTGGGTGACGGAACTATCGGTCCAAGTTTTAAAATGAATTTTTACGCTAATATATTAATCGTACCAAATTTTATTAGGATCTGTAAAATGCCAGAAAGTTGGAGGACTACTCCATGTCATACATATAATTTTTTTCAATTTTTATTTCATTAAATAACCTACATTGATTTGATGGAATTTTTTAGGTTTCTAGTTTGGCAGTCAAAGTGTTAACTGGTTAATGTCGATGAAGTTCCAACCACTGGAACCGTAAAACAAATCGTAGGACAAGGGATTGATAGGCGAACGTATTAAAAATTAACTGAAAGTAAAAAGTAATTTTCGTGTTCGAAACGAAATGAGCTATAGAGTTCATGGCTACAGGAAAAAAAGGCTCGAAGCTGTCCGAACGTGTGTGTGTCTGCATTCGTACGGTTGCAAAGTTATCGCGCGCGAGACACACTGGAAATCCTTGAAAAAGTCCGATTTTAATGGTTTAGCGCGCGAGAAGACGTTCACCGTGAGCCGGAGCCTGAGGTTTTCCGCGCGGTCTCGGAAACACCATGAAAACAGTCGCAGAGAGGAACAGAACGTGCGCAGGCACTCACGCACGCACGTATGCACGCACACGCGAGACTCAGCTGGAGTCATTTAGTCTGTTACGGTGAAGAATAGGTTATCCCCTGTAGTATACTACCGGCTGTCAACAGCCTCACTCCCGGCCTCATCTCTTTGTTACGAACGTTTTGTTCGCCGACTACGGGAACTTTCCTTGAACGACTACGTCACACTGTTTGCTCAAATTTAATGCGACTGATACCAGAATATTAATGATTTTAAGAAACCCTGCGCATGTCTGACATTTTTTTTGTCGATTTTTTGTCTTTCCGTTCTTTTTTATATTTCGCAAGAAATTATGGTTTCATCTTTCGTCGATTATATTTTCGCGACGGTCATTCATTTGCTGCGAGACAAAAGAGATTATGGTACGATCAATATCAATCATTTGGTTGTTGGTGGTGAAACGGTCAGCTGGTAGCTAATAATCAGTTTTAATAAATAATTAGGAAAACAATTTGTTTTATTCTTCAAAATTCTATGGATGATGTGGACATTTTTGTTTTAGGTTAATATTTAATTGTAATTTCAAATAATCTGTAGGACAATATTTTTCTTTAATTTTCGTTTGAAGCAAGAATATGATTAAATTACAAATTAACGTTTAACAGAATTTCAAGTTGAAATTGTTTTGATGATGAGGTTTTTTTTTGTTTAGGTTGATATTTAATTGAAATTTCAAATAATCTGTAGGATAATATTTTTCTTTAATTTTCGTTTGAAGCAAGAATATGATTAAATTACAAATCAACGGTTAACAAGTGACGTGGAAGATTTCATATCCTTAATATATTTCAGCGAATTAAGATCTCGATAAAAAATATATTAGTTTTATTCTTTGAAACTGTTTTGATGATGAGGATATTTTTGTTTAGGTTGATATTAATTAAAATTTCAAATAATCTGTAGGATAATATTTTTCTTTAATTTTCGTTTGAAGCAAGAATATGATTTTATTACAAATCAACGGTTAACAAGTGACGTGGAAGATTTCATATCCTTAATATATTTCAGCGAATTAAGATCTCGATAAAAAATATATTAGTTTTATTCTTTGAAACTGTTTTGATGATGAGGATATTTTTGTTTAGGTTGATATTAATTGAAATTTCAAATAATCGGTGGGATAATATTTTACTTTAATTTTCGTTTGAAGCAAGAATATTATTAAATTACAAATCAACGTTTAACAAATATTTTTTATCGAGATCTTGATTCGTTGAAATATATCAAGGATGTGCAATCTTCCACGTCACTCGTCTCCCAAGCAGGAAGCAGCGTTTCAAAGCAGTTGTAACTTGTAACACACTTAATAGGGAACTGATAACGTGCTCGATCCTTCATAGCCAAACACGTCTTCGTTGATTACCCACTTTTCTGCGACAGCTTCTTAGTGGATTGTCACGTTTCCACTAGACTTGATCTATTTTATGCATTTTCTTTTTTATTTTCATCAACAAGAAACTGTAACATCAATAACAATATCAATTATAACATGTTCCAATCTTGGAGACTCTAAAATGTCGAAGGTTGGAGTTCTTTCAAAAAATTGTCAAACACCATAACATATACACAGAATGTTTATAATATAACAAGGAAACGTAAATAAATAATTTCATATACAGTTTCATAAAAATCATAAACTAACAAATTCTCTACGTTATGTAGGAATTTTTCTCGTAAACAGTGTACACGAGTCTTCCATCTTCTTTTTCCAAGCCGTTTATGCACTCGAGGCTAATTTAAATACCGCGAATAAAGCATAAAATTCGAATTAAAAATTCTCCGTCTGATAATAATAGTAAATTCTACGTTTCACATTTAAAAACCATGAAAATCTCTAGTCGACGTGCCGTTTCTTGCGGGATTTAGAGACTCCTCGTCATTGAAAAAATCATTCTCATTCAGCCAACGCACAATTCAAAGGATTTAACTTCGTTCACAGATTCCCAGCAGTCGCCGCTTATCTCTCGTCTCTTCATTTTACGTTTGTTCCGCCCTATTACGTATTTTCACACGAGTAATAAGGAAACTGAGACATCAGATAACGAAACGAACATTCGCAGGAACGGCATGCAAGTCACATCGGATGGAAAGAGATAGGATGATAGGGTTTTATTGTCGGTTCAATGTCGAATAAAATTGCAGCGGAATGATACGCCGCCGAATACGTATGTCCGTGTCATTAAAGACAAGGCCCGCAACCATATTATAAGGAAGAAGTTACATTCCGTGCTATAATATTATATTAGACCGCTGGGAAAGTCCATTCGTGTAGCCAACGTTTACATTCCACAAGATACGCAGACAAGACCAGTAGCGGATCGTGTACTTGAAGGGTTCGGGGATTCGCAAAACTTCATCATCCCAAAATTAAAACAGGAAGCAACTATTAAAGTGCACTAATTACTATGTACAATTGAATTTCCTTAATAATAAGATATGACATATTTCAATACAAGAATTTTTCTTGTAAAGCATATTTTTTATAAATTTAAAATTCTTAAACATTAAACAAGGAAGCAAATGTTAATATAGTAAAATGTAGCATGTTTAAATATGAATATTTTTCTTAAAAAATTGTAAAAGCATATTTATTATAAAAGATTTACCATTGTTAATAAAAGAAAAAGTCGTGCGGTTAAATGGAATAATGTTCGTGAAATTGAGAGAGGAAGGAAGTAAATGCATCAAATGATTTTTTATTCGCATTCCGGTTTTGTTAATGACAAAATGTAATAATAATCTAACGCGACGGTACCCGCTGGTGTATAATGATCCATCACTGGTTCAGACTGGATTTTGTTAATTAAGAGTTAATCTGCCGGACGTCCACGTTCAGCGAAACCGAAACGAAACAGAATCTTATTTCCTTCTGTAATGAGCTCAACCGGTAGGAATAGAAACGATAATAAATCCTAATAAGGCCCGTATATTCCATCGTTTTTTTTAACAGACCGCTGGTAATTAAGTTTGCATGCAATTTTTTGTTACCTTATGGACTCTAATTATAGGCAGACTGCAGAACGTTTATGCAAACTATTACCTTTTAATCGACATACTATAGATCGCGTTTTCTTCATTGAGGAGCACACCGAACGAATCAGTTTATTTTCCATTGTATTATGTTTGTCGTTGGTTATAAAATATTTCGTAATCACTCGTAACATGCTCGTTAACCTGTTTTTTCTCATCTACATCGCTGTACCTGAATCGATTGACGGATTTCTGTAGATGAATGTAGAAATAATTGATTAGGAATCTATAAGAATCTATTAAAATCTATACAAATCTTGGAGAATCTATTAAAATCTATACAAATCTTGGAGAATCTATTAAAATCTATACAAATCTTTGAGAATCTATTAAAATCTATGCAAATCTTGGAGAATGTATTAAAATCTATACAAATCTTTGAGAATCTATTAAAATCTATGCAAATCTTTGAGAATCCATCAAAATCTATGCAATTCTTTGAGAATCTATGATAATTTATTGATAACCTACTCAAATTTAGTAAGAATCTATTAATATTTAGGGGGTCGCCTTGTGACCACTATAGTAGTCAGGGATAAACTTCACAATTTTGCGTACCGTGCTGGTTGTATATGTATAGATAAATTTTTCGCAAAGAAAATTCAAGGTTTCTATGGAAAAATGCCTTACCCTCTAAAGGTTAAGAATCTATTCAGAATGCATAGGAATCTATTAAGAATTTATAAGAATCTGTACATAGAAATCTATTAAAAGCCTATTGAACATTTATAATGTATAAGAAGCTATTTAGGATCTAATTAGCATCTATTCAGAATTTTTTAAAAATTCATGGGAATCTACAAAAATCTATTTAGTCAATAAAAATCTATGGGAATGTAAAAGAACGTATAAGGATGTATAATGTATAAGGATCTAGAAGAATGTATTCAGAATGTATATAAATGCATAGAATCCTATTAAGAACTCATTAAGAATCTATAAGGATGTATAAGGATCTAGAAGAATCTAAAAGAATCTAAAAGAATCTATGAAAACCTATGTATAAGAATGTATAAGAATCTATTGTATAAGTATCTATGTGTAAGTGTCTACAAGAATCTATAAGTATCGATAAAAGTATCCATACTTAAGTAATTACAGAATCTGAGAATTTATGAGAATCAAAATGCATAAAAATTTCAAGATTTTGTAAGTACCAAGTATTCATGATAATGAACAATGGATAAAAATAAAATTCTTAAATAAATAAAAATAAAATAGTTAATAAAACTACAAATGTCGAAGTTCAGTATAATTTAAAGTAAGAGACGTATAACGTTGTTTAAATATTCTTGGAAAAAAACCGAAGAATTAAAAAAAATCGAGAATACCAATCTGAAAGGTAAAGGGTGAAACCGCAATAGCGCTAGATGAAAACATTGTTTCAACGCGTCCGTCTGAAGAAGCAAACAGACGCATTGTTGCCACAATTGTCTAATCAGCGTCGATAAGTCAAACACTCTCAAGTCGACTTGACATTTCCACAACCTACTCGCTAGGTGGCTCACTGTCTCTCTCTCCCCCGTCGCACTGGTCGATTGACGTCACGAGTTTTTATATGCAGGTAATAGCATCGCTAACGATCTAAATTACCTGTGCTTATGGTCTCGTCCCAATGCGTGAATAAAGAGTTGCTCGATTTGATAATCGATCTCCGTGCTTACGGCTGCCATTGAATATCAATTGCCAATTAATTCCGAACGTAAGTGAATTAATTTTGTACCCCCCCAATAAATTAATTATTTTATTCAATCGCGCCTATATAAATTTGTAAAACTTTTATCGAATCTCTTACGGAAAACTCCGAAAATTTCAATTAAATCGGATGTATATAGAAAACCATAGACTATATTATAAGTTTTTAAATTATCGTTAGATTCTTTTGTTATGAGCAAATTAATGTTTTGAAGTGATTAAATTTTATCTAAATTTTAATACCATAAGCTGATAAACTAAATAATAATAAATATTTGAAACAAGAGATACAATTTAACTCTTACATTCGAATTAACAATTTTGAAATTTAAATAATTATTGAATTTATTAAATTTAATTCTATGTGGATTTCAATCTTTGCTTAAATCAATATTTTTGTTTGTTACTTCAACTTTTTATTAAGTTTAAAAAAATTTAATATTTTTTCGAAAATTTATTGACAATAATCCAACATTAAATTTCTTTAACACACATAAATAAATTTGATTCTAAAATTGATTGACCTTCATTCAAGTCGTACTATTAAATAAATATTATAATAAGCGTTAGCGTCGTAGTAGAATATTTCCTTACAGTAGTTCTAGACGAGAAACCAATTCAAAGCCGGGCTTCGTCCACGAAATTGTCTCATCTGAAGCAGATACCTGGCTCTACTAGTTTTTCGACGCATCCTTTTTATCATAAAAGGAGGGGCGCACAGGACTAGTAAGATATTCTGCTAATAAAGACTTGCCGCGAGTTAGAAAAGCAAGATCAAGCATAGATTCTCATTTTATTAATGAGCATTAACTTCGTCTATATATCGAATGATGATTGCAAATATCCGTAGCCGGTTTTCAAAGATCTTAGTTTTACTGTCCGTTGCAGCCGGCCTTTGATTGGTCCGTATCTTCGTTAATAACTCTTTAACAAAGCCCGTGAGAACATCCTCTGGGAAAATGTTTTTATGATATTTTTATATCTGCATATTGTCATAATGATACTAGTTAACATTTTACAATTCTAGTTGCCAAGAACAGACTCAATAAATATTTATAAGGTGATCAATTTTTATGCGATCATCCAAATAATTAGTAACGGCTAAAAAGTATTGCAAGTTCCATTTTTTGTATATCATTCTGTAGAATCGTCGATAATTTGCATGAACGTAAACATCTGCAATCTTGTCGCTACATACATAATAGTGTGTGGAGTATGCGCCATTCACGGGAGTCATTAACGCTCAGAAAACATTCTCATAAATCAAGCATCTTCGATGTTCTTCGGCAATTTTACTGCTTTCGAATTATGTTTCGAAAATATCTTTCCGTCTCATAATCACCGAGAATAAACAAAACGTGTAAAATGGTCGAGTTTCAATGGGTCACCGTGTACATTCCTTTCACTTGTCTATGTAACATATACTATTAACTAAAAGTACATCTTCTAACCTCTTGAAAATAGTTTCCCCCAAGTTTTTACAGTTTTTTAAAAGTCATCAATTACGTTTTTTTTACTGTTTTCCTTTATTTTTAACAAATTATCAATATAGAGTGATTTTATAATACATTTAATTAAATATTGAATTATATTAATTATATTAATTAAATATTGAATTTATAATACATAAAATTTTATATATAAAAAACGTCATAAAATATTATAAAGGCTATAGCCGGGTTTGGTAGTAAAATTCGCCCCCGACGAGTTTTTGATCGAGCTTTGGCAATTCGATAGCCTACCCAAAAAGACCCCGATCTGCCAAGTTACAGCCCCATATCTCATCTGTAAGGGTAGTTATTGAGGAAAATCGAAAAACCAGTTTTCGCCCATTTTCCCCATTTATTGACAGTTAAAAATTCTGAAAAA
>CM052218.1:13512138-13607044 GCA_028454225.1 Lasioglossum leucozonium | reverse complement strand
TCAGAATTTTTAACTGTCAATAAATGGGGAAAATGGGCGAAAAACTGGTTTTTCGATTTTCCTCAATAACTACCCTTACAGATGAGATATGGGGCTGTAACTTGGCAGATCGGGGTCTTTTTGGGTAGGCTATCGAATTGCCAAAGCTCGATCAAAAACTCGTCGGGGGCGAATTTGACTACCAAACCCGGCTATAGCCTTTAGGGTAATATTGGTTGCATAAGTCTCATTAAATTAGACAAAATAAAGAAATTTATATAATTCGTTAAGCGTATAAATCCTAAAAAACGACAAGTAGATAACAATAGAGAGTCATCTAAAATTCTAAAATGAGCTCTATTTTTTATATCCATGCGATAGTGAAAATAATATAATTGATAGGTCTGTTACGATATGTCTTATAAATCATGACTGAAATAATATAATTTTAATGGTTCATTGAAGTTTTTATGTCATTGCATTGTATACGAAGTTACAAAGGATTATTACCGCTTTGCCCGCATATATTTATAAATATATGCGAGTGAATGTAGTTGCAAATTATTCTTGCCGATCTGGCCGAAAGATAGAACGAAACAGCGGCAAGAATTATCTGTTCCATAAAATTCGAAAACAGCGCCGTTTCACGTAGCGGTAGAACGCTCAAACTGGTAGACTAATGTTACCGACAGAGCAGAGCACACTGTGTGGGCAGTGGGCAATTTCTTGAAAGTAAATTCTTCAATTATTATTTAATACAAATTTCCCTTCACTACTTATGAAGTTAATTATTTTAATTCAAATTATTTATTTATATTATTAATAAATTAACTTTAGACAAAATCGTTGATATGTAACAAGATCAATATAACGATGTCGGTTAAATAGAAAATTTACAACATTGATAAAATAGAAATTTACATTATCGACAATAACGTGGCGCCACATGGCGGCAGAATGGTCAAACCTCTAGCCACATTAACATTGTCGGTAATTGCTAGATCGATTGATTTTAGAAAAATTATTACAAATTAATTTATTTCGCATTACTTACGGTTGGAAACTTACTGCAAATTACGTTACGCATTCGACAGTAATAAATCCAAGGTTCTTGTGGATCTAGTTCCAACATTTATCGTTCGTCAGGGTAGAGGGCGTAAGACAAAGCGTATGTTGGTATTTCAGATCGTGATGAAGTATACAGAATACTAGGTTCGTGCTAATTCGCTTAACTAAGAACACAGACTTAGGATTACTAAGTCTGTCCTAAGAACCGTCGGTAACGTTGCTCTGCCGATAAAATTTGTCTAGCAGCTTGAGCGTTTCGCCGCTACGTAAAATAGCGCTATTTCGCGATTTTGCGGAGTAGATAGCTCTTGCGATCGATAGATTAAAAGGTATTTATCAGAAAATAATTTTAATTAAAGTATATATTGCTATTAGGTAACCGAATGCGAAATAATATAATATCAAGGGAACATTGGTATCTGAATAGGACAATAACACTCTCTGCCTGTTAAGTGGCATGTATTATTTAATGTTCGACTGCTTATAGGGCAAACGTGGCCTAAAACAATTTTTAAATAAAAAAAAGAAATAGATTATTGCCAATACTTGCTTTACACCATTCGGACGGAGCTGCAAAAATCATTTGCATGACCGTTCACACGGTAATTACAAGAAAATAGAAACTTTGACGGGCGTCGTCAACGAAACGATTATTCTATTCTTGAAATAATAAATATTGTAAAATTGCTACCGATTACCGATGAGCATCAGTGGCAGAACATTTTTGTGAAAAACATTTACTTTACATTCGGTTATTATTAATTATTAAAAATAACTGTACGAAAATATGGAAGATAATTTTACAACCTTACCATTAGACGACGATACACATAAATTTATCAAAACTTATTGACACTTTGAACGAGCACTCTGATATCCCCAGTGGTCTCAGACGACCCTACACTGTCATTTTAAGGTTAAGTATCGTTCAACTCACGTTATTAAAATTGCAAAACTCACGGTCTCTAACGAAGACATTCGATATGCATCAATTTAATTGAATCTTTCAGAACCGTTGACAGAATGGACAACCATGCGTTTATCTCGATTCCACAAGAATTTAATAGTATTCATATGCGTCGATGCATCGTAGTTTTTCGTAATGAGAAAATTCGTTTTTTCATATAAATGCGACATAGAAAAAAAAGTGCAACCGAAACTGGTGTTATTGTTCTTTAATATTAAGTTCAATTGTCAGTTAACCCTTCGTTCAGCGGGACAATCAACATTAGTTTACCGCCAGCTGCTTCCTAAACGTAATCAACCAGCACGTGGTAATCACACGGTTGTCAGTGTCTGCTCATGGCTTTGAAATTTTCCTACCGTTGCGTTGCCTGACGAGTCACGCCGGCATTTTTATGTCTACAGTGTACAAGCTGCTGTACAGAACACGCGTTTAAAAATCTGCAACTAAAAATCTGAAAATAACGAGGAACGAAATTAGTTAAACTTGCATAACTTCGTTAGTCTTGTAATTTCAGAATTTTTTTAGTGAACGACGTCTGCAACTATTTACGCGATCTCAGTATATGTTTTAGTCACGCAACACTGACTGTTAACCTTCAGGAAACGAAGCTTGTACATATCTATTTTAGCCAACCTTTATAACATATGATATTTAGTGTAATTTTTCAACTGTTTTAATTCTTAGGAGGGAAATTTTGCTTAGAATAGCATAATTCATGCTAATTAAAAAAATTTCAATCCTTATTTATTAAACATTTTGTTAAATATGTATTAATTGGGTCGTCAAGTTTGTAGAAAAATTTTTAATTTAACTTCTACAAACTAAACTATTTCTACTAATTAAATCTAATTTAATTTCTACGAATTAAACTATTTGTACTAATTAAATTTAATTTAATTTCCACAAATGAAACTATTTCTACTAATCAAATTTAATTTAATTTCTACAAATTTCATCCTTGACGACCTAATATAAACCAAAATTCGTCGATTGGTTAAACGAAAAGTAAATCTTTGTGGAATTTTCAGCAAATGACTTATCAATCCTCTTTGACAGATTTTTTGTTTTTAGTTTGTTGTTTTCGAAATGGATGTTTTTGCATAAGTAACATAATCTGTGTTTTGTAAAGAATGGTTAAAAACAGCCGCACGATCCAGTTAAATCCATGAAAGGCGATGCTGTCTGTGAAAATCGAGTTTATCTAAATCTGAAATAATTGATTACCTTCGAAAGTGTTCGATCTTGCTAGTAATCCCCTTAATTGTCGATTTTATCGCGTAATTAACAACTATGTGACACCCGAAAAGACGCAATAATGGCGATTACTATAAATACATGTTACGCTACGAATGATACTGTAGCAAATATTGTTACTAATCGTAGCTATTTATCACCTAAAAATGAACGCTGGAAGATCTGCGTATTTCTTCAACAACTTTTCCATTTAGGAACTATTCCATGTCATTATATCACTATCTTGTAATTAGCCAGAATTGCAAAATTATTTCTTTGATAAATAAAAAATTTTGATTCCCGTGTCTTTAATTTCCTATTTTTGCAAATAGAATAAAATAAAAAATGTTATCCTTCGAAACAAAGTAGGCTAAACCATTTTGAACCTTAAGAATAAAATACAGTAGAATGAAAAATGTTGATTCTTGAAAATAAAATGAGATAACAAAATTGAAATTCTTAGCTAGTTCAGCAAAGTCATTTTCTTTTTAATGCAAACGAAACTTTTGATGGGAAAAAGAACTTTCTACTTAGTTCACTGTTCTTTTAGAAAGTACTTTTCAATAATTTCAATTTTTACATAAGCTCCAAGCTCGTGAACAATATTTTTGTAATTTGTGGATGCTCAAACGAAGTAAACGTAAATGATAAACAATTTTATATACTATTAATTTCTATGGTTTAATGCTTTTTATATTTTAATTTTATATTTTAATTATTTAAAAATTGATGAATTGTTTGTTGAGATTGATTAAAATTTTTTTATTCTTTTAAATACATTTGATACTTTTTTTAAATTGTTTAAAATTTGTAATTGAAGCTTCACCTTTTAAGTGGAATTATACAATTGTTTTCAAAGCCTTGAAATTGAAAATGGTAGTTTGAAAAAAATGATCTGGCAACGTTACACAAGCGAAATTCGATAGTGCTTCCCCGTGTCACACGCTAATGGATGTTATGTAACTGTCTAATATTGCAGATAGAGATTAAAATGATTAAATTACTAGATAAATACCCAAATTATTAAGGGAATTAATGTAAATGTATTCAGTTCCGTAATTTACATTTAATTTATTCGGTAAACCAATAATTGTTACGATCGTCTTGCAAATGAAAAGTATCGGTTTTATCTTTTAGATAAAATACAATATAGATACCATAAATTCGAGAAACCAATTTTTCATTGAAATACAACTTGAATTTGAGATAAGAAAAATTAAGCAATTGCATGAACTATTTAGTCTAATCGTAAATAATGTCCTTATTAATATATTAATTATGTTATTATTATTGACCAATGAAATGATCTAGATAAATTAATTAATATATTATGTGCTATAATATAGTCAACGACCATTGCCTCGCTGAAAATACCGGTTCTCGTTCGATCACCGAAGTTAAACGGCGTAGGGCGGGGGACGCACCTAGGATGGGTGACCGCTCGGTAAAAAGCCGGGAAGTGACCCTCTGGGTGCGCTTCACGTGTTGTTGGCAAAATTAGGCGGTTCGGAACCCACCTTAATAAAAAGTAGGTCCCGCTGAAATTGGAAATTAGGCGATAGTTGAGGATTGGTAAAGGGAGAGGTGGTGGAATGGATTTGAAACTCTGAGAGGACCAAATATCATTACATACATACATACATGTACTATAATATATTATAAATATTGTAATATTTATAATATAGTATGTACCAATAAAATAGACAGCAATCATAATTAAATCTCTTATACAGTGTGTTCTGTTTAAACCGGAACACCAAGATATCTCAATATATTTATTACATTTAATATATTTAAATCACTGTCAAAAATAAAGTAAATAAACAAACAACATTTCAGTTAATTTTGTCAGTCAGCCTCTCGTTGGTTTATTTGTCAGTCGGTCAATCTAACTCTACGAATACTGTGTTCCTCAATACGTGAATCGATCACATATTTATTTACAAAAAACGATTCGGAACATACAACAAGCCATAGTTCGGATTGAAAGAGACTTTGTGCTAATGTCCTAACACGTGCAACTATTTGATAGCAACTTCCAGCATATGTTAATGCGTCTGCACTCGTGGCATAAGGAAACGCGCAAAATGCAGGACAACAAGCGTCTCAACGAAATTATAATGTCTCGTTGTTTAATCAAAATGGTTTCTAAAACTTCTGTGCCTAGGAATATCCCACAAATCGGTCTATCTCGTCTAGATGCACATTTGTTTACGATCACGTTCGAACGAAAATTTCAGTTTCACAATTCGGTCTTTCCGCAACGAGAAAGGTACACCAGGGACACCCTGTACAAGCACCCCGCACGTGGGAACGCGGCTTTAACGAGCGGACTGCACGCGCGCGCCGCTCGTTTAAATTTACGCGCGTGCAGTCGAAAATAATGGTGCCGCGGCGGCGTTAGGTGTCGGATCTCTTGAAAACGCTTCCCTTGCATTCAAATATAAACGCAGAAGCCAGGTCAGGTTGCGAAAATAATCCCAAGCATTCATCTTACCGATTCATCGCTTCTGAACGAATATGAAACTATCCAACTGCACTCCAGGTGCATCGGAAACCTCCCAGTTCCATCATCTGCTCCCACAATTCCTTGTATCCCTTGCATTTGTAGTTTACGTTCTTCGTTATTGCGAAGAAAGCAAAAAAAAAAAGAAAACGAAATATCAATAAAGTCGGTAAAGCTGTTCGGATAGTAGAACAATAAAGTTCCGAAACGATAAAAATATTTTTTTTATAATACTGGTTATAAAAATTTTTTTATAATTCTGTTTGTAAAAATATTTTTATAAGAAAAATAAAAATGGAACAAAAATACAGTAAAACCATTCAAAAGAAATAATGTTTTAAGATTACGATCAATATTACTACTAAATAAATAATCTCACGCTAACAATGCAAAAAATGATGATATGATTTCTCGAATCTTGTTCTTATTCATGTCATTGAAAATACGTAAAAAATGAACAAACAATCCTAAGTTAATAATAAGGGGAAGATACACGGGATTACGAAGATATAGTAATTATATATCTGGATCAATTAGGATTTATAGATACTAAGCTATATGGTTATTGATTGGACGACTTTACAGTATATTAATACAGCAATAGTGATTGTAATTAAGATATAGAAGCACGCGTATTTCTGAATGATGTATCGATTGATATCAGGCTGTCGAGAAGTGTGATGATTATGGGAACGAGCACGTGGTTGTTGAATCTAGCAATTACCGTTTAATCATCTGTCTCTATTAATAGCGACTCTGGAAGAAAAATTAATATTGAAGATTATATGGTTTATAAATTGCCCAACAAATTCAACAACGCAGTACAGTTGTGATTAGTTTTCGATACGGAACGCGGGTGTCGGAGCTTTGTGAATCGATCACTGCATGGTGCATTAATTAATTGCAGTTAATAGGCGTCAAAGATTCCATAAAAAAAAAATACAATACAGCAAAGCCTCGATCTAAGAAAAACTCTCCGGTCCGCGCTGTTTCTTAAATCCTGCGGTTCAACCATTTCTTCGCGAACGTAGGACGTTCGCTGTCCTTAGAGCGCGAGTAAATACGGTTCGCGCGGTCGAAGGCGCACCGTCAATTAAATCGCCAGCATTAAGACGGCATTAAAAGCATTAAACGCATTTCCAGAATCGATGAATATTCATGATAAGATAGTGCAAGAATGCCGCTTTCATTCTTCGCCGCAGAACTTCGTTTCGCTATCATTTCGAAAATAAACATCGTTTGTCCGTGTTTCGCCGCATGCGATCGTAAAAGCGGCGAGACACCGCACCGCGTCGATCGGATCGTTTCGCCATGAACTTATACATATACACGGTGCATATACATACTAACATCTCGGAGCTCATGACCATTAGGGGCATGCACGCGTCGTGTCGCGTCGCGTCGCGGTGTCTCGTTCATTAGCCACGCTATTAACTCTATTTTCATTTTTATTGTTTCAGAGTCCTTGCAATTGTTGTCCCATCTCGGTGAGTGGTCTTTCATTAATACACTGCGGCGGTCTCGCGTGCTAGTTAAAAAAAAAAAACAGAACAGAGACGAAATTATGTCGGAAGAAAGTCGATTCGCCCGCGATGCGTCACGGTAATTGCCACTCTAATTTTCCTTCGAGAATACCGCCGCTGGTTCGCGCGTGATTTTCGTTTCTCGTACAGGGCGTCACGAATTTATATGTCGCCGACACCATAGCGCGACTCTACACCCCCGATTGAGTAAAAAATGACGTTAAAAACAAGGTACAACAAAAACAAAGTTTTTATATTTTAATTGTTCAACGATCAAAACGATTGTACTATTAAAAAAACTTTTTGATCTTTTTTTTTTGACCTTGTTTTTCACGTTCAAGGTGAATTTTGCGGAGGTTCCTTGTGTCATTTTCGACTACATCGGGGGTGTAGAATCGCGCTATGGTGTCCGCGACATGTATAATTTTGTGACACCCTGTACACGTTCTCTCTCGCTCCCTCATTCCACCCCTCTCTCTCTCTCTCTGGATCTGATACACGTAACCGTGGGACTAACATCAAGGATTCTGGTTCTAATAGAATATTCAACGGTCAAGGCGGTTGACAGAATCTCCATGTTCGCAGTTCGTATTTATAGTTCATGCTCCATGTGATCCATTTCGACGGTTTTTAATTAATGAGTCCAGGGGGGCTGGGTGAGGCTGTCCGTGGGCTTAGGGGGTATGGACAAAACGAAGCGCTAGGAATCTTTCTGTAATTGTTATTTTTAATCGACGTACAGGGTGGTCCAATTACTTCGACCACCTCCAATATTTGCAATGATATGAAAAAATGTTGTATACAAACTTTGCACGGTATAATGGGGGGGGGGGGGATATTCCGAAATACACTTTTTGTGTGGGTGAAGGTGTTCCGGAGATTTTAAGGTCACCTTGAGTTCCTTCAATGGAATTACCCACCTTCAGAATTGGGCAAAACGTAATCCGATTAATGATTTGAAATTACGATCAATATCAAATCCATTTATTAATCGTGGATACTGATTACTAAATAATCAGTAATCATTGAGTAATGAATACGAGAGGAATCAGAAATTGCAATCAATGTTCGTGATTGTTTTATTAATTATTAATCATGGAATGATTTTTGATTATGATATAATCTGTACTTTTGCAGTAATAACAACACTGTGAACACTTTTTTAGAGATATATATATTTTATACATAATTTTACAAAGAAAATCCCTAGTACAAGTTATTTATTTGTTTTTAGTGTAATTTGCTTTTAATAAAACTTTCAACGTACAGATACACATTACAGATCTGCATAAAATATAATTAATCATCGAATGATTTAAAAATTACTGATTAATGATTACAAATTACTGATTTCAACGAAGATTGACTGATTGATGATTACACTTACTATGATTACATTAAATAATCGATTACAGAAATCATTTACAAAAGAATTAATTACTGCCCAACTCTGCGTACCTTCGGTATCTCGGATCGACAGAGTGTCGAATTCTGTGTATAAATGCGTTGACTCTCGTATGTTCTAAACGTAATAGTCAACGAGATATCATTGAAATAATTATCTGTTCTAGGTATTATTGAAATGATTTACAGTAGGTGTGCAAAGTATTCGTACACCTTTTAAAAGCGAATAACTTTTTCAAAATTCGACCCAACAGATTGAGTTTTTTTTTAGATGTTAGAAGGATTAGCTTACTAGCTAATGTGTAAATAATTTGTTTTTAATTGTCATTGGTCACAATTTCGGTGGAAAAAATGAGGGTCACGATTTTAAAATTTTTTATCTGTGCCTGTAATGAAAATTTACAGTGTGCCTTTGGTAGGTATAAGTAAGTTATGTATTATTGTATATATGTACAAAGTTTCATAGAAATCGATCAAGGTTGTTATGAAATATAAATGATTGAAAATATCAAAAATTGTAACAATTCGCGATTTAAATGATTCGCGAACCCTAAATTCAAAGATTTTTACATGTTACAATGCCCATAGCTTTTTTATGCGTCAACCGATCTCGATGAAACTTTGTACATGTATGTAACTTACCTCAATTTACAAAATACATGTTTGAAATTTTCATTACAGGCACAGATAAAAAATTTAAAAATCGCCATCTTTACTTTGCCTTTGCAAATGGGACCAATAATAATTTTTAAAAACAATTATTTACACATTAGCTATTTTGAAAACGTTATTCGTTTTTAAAAGGTGTACGAATACTTTGTACACCCACTATATCTATCTCTCATGAAGAGAGTATTCCAGGACGTACAACCAGAGTATACGATCTTTGAGAAATAAATTTTATTTTGATGTCAACATAATTATGTAGCCCTTTAAAATACATTTTTGACACACGTGGCCGAACACCTCGCGTTACGTGCAACACATATCGCAGCCGGATTTCCGAATCGGTTATTTGTTTCCTTTCCAATTTCGAATTTGTTTTCATAGACTGCTCAGCAAATGCTACATAGTACTTAATCAAAAGTTAAAATTAGCTGTTTAAACAGTGCCTTGTTATTATTCCGTGCCACCGCTACATACAACGTCCGCTTATTCACCTGTTGCGCGATCTACAATACATATGTATATCTACCGATCTCACTCGAATTGATCCTCGATCTGGGATACTCCGAAAACTATTAATTATGCGAAGACCATTATCCGTCGCATGGACAATAAACGGATTTTCCTGCAATAATTTCACGAAACTTTTATAAACTTCTAGCCGAACTGTTTGCCTCGATTCTTTTTTTGTTTCGATCGAAGAGGCGCGGTCCATCTCGCATGATGAATTGTTCTTATTATGGAAAGTGCGCGCGACAACAAAGGGAAACCACGTCCAGCAGAGCCAACTCGAAGTGTTCGACTCGAAGTGTTCGATAAAAGCCGTCGCGTTACATGCAAAACTATTTACTTTGGTCTCTACGGAAACACACGAGCCATTTTTAGTAACCATCGATCATGCGACGGTTTCGTGACGGGTTCTCGAAGCGTGTGCGCATGAAGAGGTGTCGCGTCGCCCCATGGCGTGGTCGATAAAGCTATGTCAAAGTAGTGTTGTTTCGTATTTTTTCAGATATTGTTGCTCGACTCTCCTCTGATGTCAAATTAACCCTTTCACTACCGTGGACGAGATATCTCGCTTCCACGATGTCGAAAAAACGATGGGCGAGGTATCTCGTCACTATAATTTCGTTGTACAACGTTATGGACGCGATATCTCGTGTATCTTTATTATTGATATGAAGTGTTTTCTTTGTAAAGACACCAATAACACTGTCCAACAAATTTCAACTTTTTTTGGGGATTTAGATTCTCACTATGCAATTCTTCTAGAGTTTTTTGCGCTGATTCCGAATCTGTCCTTA
Organism: Lasioglossum leucozonium; assembly: GCA_028454225.1. Lineage (NCBI taxonomy): Eukaryota > Metazoa > Arthropoda > Insecta > Hymenoptera > Halictidae > Lasioglossum > Lasioglossum leucozonium. The sequence continues at coordinate 13,596,394 of CM052218.1, read as the reverse complement.
ATTTTTCTCCTAAACGCACAGTTTTTGAGAAATTTGATTTGGAAAAAAGACATATTTTTGAACTTTGAACAAATATTGTGATGTTATTATAAAAGATATTGAATTGATCTTTACAGCAAAAGATTCCTTAGACTTTCCCGAATACAGTGATATCCAATATTAATACATTATGATTGTTTAAACATGTTTAAACGATCATTAAAGACGGAGAGACACCACTTTTGCACCAATTTTTGACGATATTTTTGAATTTATCTCAAAAAATAAGGGTCCAGCGGAAAATCGAACTATACCACGCGATAGAGCAGACTTTTATCTTGAGAAACCTCCCTTTGAAGTTTGAAATATCTTTTATAATAACATCACAATATTTGTTCAAAGTTCAAAAATATGTCTTTTTTTCGAACTCATAATTCTCAAAAACTGTGCGTTTAGGAGAAAAATTAAGAACAGATTCGGAATCAGCGCAAAAAACTCTATAAGAATTACATAGTGAGAATCGAAATCCCCAAAAAAAGTTGAAATTTGTTGGACAGTGTTATGAAAGTGGTGTTAAGCCCATTCGCAGCTCGTGCATATACATTATTTTTATTAAATTCACCTGAAAGAATAATCAAATTACATATTGATAAATTAATAGAACCATTGCCAGAATTGACATAATTAACCAATATTTTTTTATCGACAGATACGCTAACTTTTAATTTTCTCGAAACAACAGAAAATGGACTTGCACCACTTTTAAAATAAACGGTCCATTTGGATCACGCACTTGATCGAGCGGCCGGTGGTGCGAAGCTACCATCCGTGGGGAAAAAAATCATCGCACTATTTCGTTTCTATCTATAAAGTTCTTTGTTTTTGACAGAGAATTCATCGGTTTAGCCCACGGTGGGTCGTAAAAGGGGAAGGTAGTAGAGTGGAGACACAAGTCCTAATCTGCCGATTTATGAGTGGATTAGGACACGAAACCATGGTCAGGATCGTACAAAGAAAATTATGAAAAGGCGACGATTTCCAAGGATCCTAGTTTACGCCCTCAAGATCTACCCCGGACAAAGCTTAGAATTATCCGTTGTCCTAAGTTCTGACAAGGTTTCTAACGGTTTGCGCTGATTTTATACGATGGGTATTCGTTGTAGTGCCAATTTGAGTTTTCCCAATTTTGAACCTACTACACCGGGGAGGTGCTCAGGTACAGTCAGGGAGAAAAAGATAGGACACTATACTGTTGAATTGTTAGATTTTATTCAGGGAATAACAAGAAAAATGTAAATTAACGAGACGATAGGATTTTATTGTTCATCGAAGGGTAAAGACCAAAAATTTTATTCTAAGCTGAGAAAAATTGAAAATTTGAATTCAATATGAATTAAAATAATAGTTGCTGCTGTTATTATTAAAATAATATTTGTGCAGTGGCGCCAACGTGACGCTTAAGAACTGATGAGACATTGAAGCACTGACAAATTGGCGATTCGAAAAATCAAAGAATCGGATTCAAATCTCAAAATAGCTATTATGCGGTTGCCAACGAAACTGATTTTCCCAGATAACGTGAAATTTAAAGATTAAGAATTGATAGATCGAGGCACTGATAGATTGATAGATTGATAATTTGAAAAATCAAAGACTTGAATTGGAATCTAAAAATGTCTGTTGCATGGTAATAATTTTAAACATTTATCACAAAAAATGAGTGAATGAACTTTGAAACATTAGAACAACTGAAAAATATAATACGTTCAACTTATTAAAATTATTAACAAAAATAAAAAATTTTCATTTTTCTCCTGTACCTTGCAATTTATGCAAATAATTGTTATTTTGCATAATGTTAATGGACAATGGAATGGCAGATGTAACATCGTCGAGTAATTAAATATATACGAGAACTAAATGTATAAACTAACGAACAACAACGCTTGGACTGGTCGATGAATCCGAGTTCGTTGCGAGGAATCAATTAATCATCAGAAGTCCGACAAATACCGTTGACACTGATCTCGGGCGACATCATGTAAACGACACGTGTTAAAAAATTACCACTGTACAACAAGAAACTTCCCCAATTAGAAACTGATTAATCGGTTCCTTCAAGTGCTAGCTTCCCTCGCTATTTCGAGACACAGAACCACCCAATTTAGCAACTAGACGAAAATAGAATAACCGTCGCTTGATAGGGATCACTGATCTAAAGGCGACGCCACACGAAATGGAATTAACTGTACAGGACGTACGGCTGCGAAAAGTGTTTTGCAATCAATATTAAATTAGTCTCATTTTAGTACAGTGGATGATCGATTTTACATTGAAACAGTCGAGCCTTGCTACACAGAATTCTTATTACAATAAAGCCTTGATCTAAGAAAGACCCTCGGGTCCGTGCTATTTCTTAGATTCTGTAGTTCAAATTATACCGTGTTCAGTGTCATTTTAATCAGAAAAATGCCAGAAATAAGCTGGCGGGAGTCCCATAAACTCGTAATGAAAATAAAGAAATTTTTTAAATGGATTAGTAGTGGTTCACACCGCATATCCGACCCCGTATCGATTGACGCGACATGTTTACTCTTTGCACTGCTGGTCGACCCAGGCAGCTTGAGCTTCTCGAGGGAATATTCGTTTTTCTTAGATCCTGCGGTTTCTGTTTTCTTAGATCAAGGCTTCACTGTAATATTATTATTATTATGTAATATTTTATGTATTTACGAGAGAAGTGAAACAGGGTAAATTCGAAGCAGCGGGAAGATTAGAAAAATGACGGGATGTCGAATTATGTGATTTTTAACTTTTTGAAATGATTAAAGAAAGAAGCGGGAGTTAGGTTCCTATGTCGTGCCGTTGATAGAGACAACTTTCGTTTTGCATAAAAATCCGCAGTTTAATCGTACGGGAAAGACATGTGGTTTTTTTTACTGTACGGTTTCTTAAACCAACTTAATGTGCAGATATCAATTTGTAAGTGAAAATAGAAAGTGGAGAGTTCGAGAGGTCGTCTCTGTATGTACAATAATTCGAAACTGGCAAAGTAATGACTTGAACACCTCTCCCCCGTAATTTTGTACTATAGTATATACTATAGTACACATACTATTATAGCATATGTATACTATAGTATCTACAGGTGGCGGCAATATTAAGTGGACACTCTTAAAAATCGCATAACTTTTTTAAGATTGTTCCAAACAACTCGAATTTTTTAAAGATGTTAGACCGACTAGTTGGCTAAAGAATGAGTAAACAAGTTTAGATTGCAATATAGGAATCATAAAATTTTTAAATGATGTTTCTTCAATTTTTTTATCTGAGCCTGTAACGATAATTTAAAAAATGCGTTTTGTAGATTTCGGTAACTTATATGCATACTGAAAATTTCATCAAAATCGGTCAACATTGCAATGAGCTACAAACGTAAAAAGGTGAGAACTTAAGGGTAAAAGTCGTAGATTTTCGGCCTTGTCAGGGAATTGCGCCGTTATGTGATCAAGTTTAATCATTTGTAGCTCATTGCAACGTTCACCGTATCTGATGAACAAACAACTACAAAAGGAATTTTTTAAATTATCGTTAGAGGCTTTGATAAAAAAGTTGTAAAAACATTATTTTTTAATTTTTTTATGATTCCCATCATTTGCAATATAAACAAATTTTTGTTTACTCATTCTCTAGCAAACTAGTCGGTCTAGCATCTTAAAAAAATTCAAGTCGTTTGAACCAATTTTAAAAAAGTTAAGCGATTTTTAAGAGTGTGTACTTAATATTGCCGCCGCCTGTATACTATACTATATAGTATGTTTGATTTTTATTGCAATCGATGAGGAGAATGCACTCAACAATTTCTGAATGAAAATAGACAAAAATTATGAAAAGGTCTGCACTTAGAAAACAAATTAGAAATCAATAAAATAATGACTTAAACGTCCCCTAATTTCGCACGTATTACAGTATGGTGTTTAATTTTTAACAAAATTTTTGACATCCATATGGAAAACGCAAGATAACTTATAAATAAAAATAGGCGAAAATTATGAGAAAGTCTGCGCTTTAAAAACAAATTAGAAATCACTAAAATGCTGACTTAAACGTTCCCTAATTTCGCAAATATTACACGCTACAGTGTTTTTTTTTTAAACAATATACTTGCCATCGACGTGAAAAATTGATATTAACAAGGTGAATGTTTGATGATTTCACGTTACTTGCTCCAGTAACATTTATATCTATTTATTTCCTCTGCGAGGATGATCAATACACGGAATAGAAGTCGGCAACCTTTGAACTTGCAGAAGAAACACTCAGGCACGTTCTATTATACCGTGGATATCGATTCGTTCAGGTTAGAGGAAGAATGAACACTCTCGAATCGACTTCCGGGGAAAACGTTCTAATAACATAGGCTATTTCACGAGTAGACTCCGGATATTTATGCAAAATAAAAAGTTTCCACATCGATTTTATGACGCTGGAGCTAAATTTATATTTTTCACTGACTATTTCGATGTGGCGAAAACAATATGTCTCTACTCTTAAAGTTTCGTAATGGTTGCTTTAAATTGCATCTACTAATTTTTGTCATAAATCCATTAAATCCGGAGACGAATTTGTTAAGCAACATTTAGTTCCGTTTATTTTTCGTTATTTGAAATTATGAAATAACGAACAGGATTGTCCTGCAATCTCTGAATAAATAATTGTATTTTTATAATTTTTAATAATCAACGAATTCTTCAATTCTTCATAATTTTTATTAATATTATATGTACCCATTGATTTTTCACGTACACAGAAAATAATTCAGCGTCTTCCATTGTTGCGAAAATACATTAGAAAAGGACAAACCGAAGAGGATTATAATAATACTAATAATATTTCATTTTTGACGAATTTTTTCTACAAAGTTCGATAAGTATAAACCCAAGGTTTTTAGCCAATATGCTCCGAAATTCGATTAAAAAAATTCTAAATTATTACAACAATTAAAAAATTCAATCAAAGAGATTTATCATCAAAATTGACTTAAAGAGATCGAAAATTAATGTATGATATTTGGAATTATCTCAAAATTAAATACTTCATTTTGTTCAATTGTTTTTTGATTGTCAATTATTTTCGAATTATTTCATTACTAGCTAAAACTTAATTACAACTTTTGGACTAATTTTTGCTGCTGTCTAAAATCTTTTCTAGCTTCATTTTAATTACAAAAATGATCTGATTTTATAGTAATATACATGTACAAAGACGAAGCGAGAATCGTGTCTTATACTGTACGTTGTTATTTTTCGAGAAACTTGCCAGTTCGGGAAAACAAATTGCCCACATCTTCAACATGGCAGACGGTGTTTATCAGCTGAAGAGAAACAATGCAATTTCATGGTCGCAGCTTTTTGCTGTTAACAGTCTACTCTAATTGCATTAAAACGTTTCTGGAAGCTGGCAGCGTTCATAATAAACTTGCGAAAATTAAAGCTGTGACGCACGAAGTGCAGCTATTGCTAGCGTTCTGGCAACGATTACTATACTCTCGAAATTCCGCGGAGCAACACTCGAACTTCTGCCATTATAACTATCTTTTGCCGATTCTTTTCAATCGTAATTTTCAACATTTTCAATACGTAAGATGTATATTTAAAATACATAATATTTTCATATTATCACCTGCGGTATTTAAATATGTGTAACTGAGTGTTATACATACAGGGAGTGCAAAAAGTATTCGTACACTTTTCAAAACCGCATAACTTTTTGTAAAATTTTACCATACGATTTGAGTTTTTTCGTGATGTTAGGAGGATTAATTTACTAGTTAACGTGTAAATAATTGTTTTTAAAAATTATTATTGGTCACATTTGTAAAATGTAAAGGTCGCGTTTTTTAAATTTTTTATCTGTGCCTGTAATGAAAATTTAAGACATTTATTTTTTATATCTAATTGTAAGTAAGTTGTATACACGTGCAAAGTTTCATTGAAATCGGTTGACGTATAAAAAGCTATGGGCATTGTAACATGTAAAAATCTTTGAATTTAAAGGCTTGCGATTCATTTAAATCACAGATTCTCTACAAATTTTTGCTATTGTCAATGAACTATATTCATAACAACCTTGATCGATTTCGATGAAACTTTGTGGATGTATACAACTTACTTAGATCTACCAAATACACCTTCTAAATTTTCATTTCATACACAGATGAAAAATTTAAAAGTCGAGACCTCTACTTTTTCCTACGCAAATGCGACTAATAACAATCTTTAAAAACAATTATTTACACATTAACTGGTAAACTAATCCTTCTAACATCTCCAAAAAACCTCAATTATTCGGTTTTAAAGAGTGTACGAATACTTTTTACACGCACTGTATGTATAACTAAATATGTAGTTACTGGGATACTCTCCAGTTCATTGTATATTCGGTAAAATACATTCATAGCTTGTTTGTTGTTAATTATCCATTCGTGAAACTTTCATCAACATGTTCCCGACGCTTTGCCAATTAAAATGATACCAAACAAGATACTGTTCGGTCAGTATTTACGTGTTTAATCCACGATTTGGTGGAACCTTGATTATCCGAACTAGTCAGGTAAACAGACTCTATTACTACAAAGTAATTATAACATGTAATGTCTAACAAGTTCCGTTTGAAACATTTGAGGCAACAAGTCGGCCACGAGTAAATTCAGGTGGTACATTATTAAGTGACCCACTCTGTATACGAATATGCAGATATGCTCCGATGTTTATGATTACGTCGTGTTTGATCTGGTTTTAACGAGAAAAATGCCAGAAATGCCAGAAAAAGCGACAAACTTTTGTCATTGAATTAGTATCGTTTCACCGATATACGTAGAAACTCGTATCGCGTTACGCTTCTAAATTCTAACGTGTAGCGCAGATCTTTTTTTCAAAGATACTATACACGTGTCTATCATGTTACACGAAAACATTACCTTGTACTTACGTTCACGTTATCATTATCGTCGAGCACATGTCGCGAATGGCGATCAACGGAGCCAATTAATACGATTCAAAGAATTCTAGTGACAAAAGGACGCCCCGAAACAGTGCGTGCGCATTTAATTGCGCCCGTGACGTTGCGCGTCAATTGATCGTTCAGTTTTTGTCAGTTGTCCTTACACGCGTGTCCCGTTTCAAGTGCAGCCATCTTCGCCGACTGTGTTTACCAATGCCACGTGCGGAAGTTAGCCAATAGACGGCGTTTGTGATTGAAATGATAACCGTAATATTATGGAAAAAGGTTTCCAATTGGCGCACCAGCTCGCCCGCGCCGGGAAACTGAAGTGCACTCCTGATATCGAGAGACAATAGTGCTCGCCGCGCCGAGACAATTGTATTGCTACTGTCCACGCGTGCACGTGCGTGTATGCGACGTTTCTTAACGTTTAATCTACCACATCAATGTAATTAATCGTCTTACGTACGCATTTTGCGAGGAGTAATTTAATACATAAACGGTAATGGTAAAATTGACGAGTTAGTGGAACCAACAAGATGACGTTGACCTTTGCGCACGAAGGTCACTCTCTCGAGTAATCACCAGAAGAATTCAATTGTCACTGGTTGTTCCATGAAGAGTTACTCGGACCTGGGCAAAGGGTATAGCCGGATAAGATCGTCAAAAATGCCTTCGAGCCGAATAATATCGGGGATGCGCCATTCGACAGGATATAAAAAAAGAAGATACTGCGTAAAATTTTAACCCTCTATCTCGATCGGGAGAGTAGACTATTTTCCCTAGGTAACGATGTTTAAAAATTCTGAAAAAAAATCTGAGACATGTCAAGTACCCGAAAACATACTTTGTAATTCGTTTTAGATTTTTAAATTGAAAATCCTGCTTGTAAAAAATCAAAAACCTCAAAAAAATCGAAAAGATGCAGATTTCACATGAAGATTCTAGGTTGACACCCGCCATTTTTTTACAGTCCCGATATATTATTATAAGTATCATTCATGAATTTTTTCAGATTTTTGTGTGTGGTGCGTCATTGTTAAAAAAAATACAAACCAATTTTTTCGACGTTTTTTCCGCGAAAAACTAAGCTAACCTTCAACTTGTTACATTTTATTTAATCGGTAAGCCTATTAGACTCTAATAAACCTTGGAAATTTCGCAGAAATAATTAATCAATGGAATTATGTGAACATAAGAAATGTAATTTGACGATTTTAAGTATCTCTTATTTCTTTATGATACGAAAAAGATCGAAGGACAAGAGTATTCGGTTCGAAGGGGCAGATGTGTTGGTGATAGGCGAACAAATTTTCTGAAAGTCCCTTTTCTCGAGATTTCAAGGTCATCGAAATTTTTTTTAAATGGGACCTGCGGAAGGTCACGTGGAAGTCAACATATCGCTGAATTTGTCTTTTATTTTTTAATGAGTTATAAAACTGTTGTAATGGCGAAGTTGTATGGTAATTTCGAAAAAAGTGACCTGTAGAACATTTTTTTGACCTGACCTTTTTTCCTATCATAACGAATGAGCGAGATATTTAAGATGGTCAAGTTAGGTGAAATACCATGAGGGTTCGCTTTTCGAAATGAGCGTGGGTGCGAACGCTACCGGATTTCTGTAACGAAGGTCGCGAAAGGTTAAAGTGGTTAAACTCCGTCAAGACATTTGGAGAATTTTCAAGGAAAGGTCATGCTCAGAGATAATCGAAAAAGTATGTTAAAGGTCACTAAAAGTAAAAGGCTTTTCTGAGGAGCGTAGGTGGATACAACTTTTTTCTCCGTATAAATCTGTAGAGATTGTTGAATTTATCAAATTTTCACATCCTGTAAACATACAAGTTAGAGCTATCGAAAATAGACATTCTGACCTTCAAGATGAGCTCGGGTGCATCGTTCTTTGACTTTTTTTCATGCAGTTGAGAGGGATTAAAAGTAGCGAATTCTGTATACATTTGAATTGGTAAGACTTCGACGAAGAGTTTAATAAAACGGAAAGAAATTTGTCTGAAATAATAGCATGAACTTCGAAAACACCGTTGTTCAAAAGTGAAACGCAGGAGGAAGAGTTTGGTCACATTATAGGCACTTTCCTATAATAGCGTGACCTTATGAGCTGTAGGTACATGTTCAGACACTATAGTGTATGTATAGAAGCACCGCAGAATATTCTCGTGCGGTAGACGTAAACGTATTCATCAAATTGCAAATTGGAAATACCAGGTGGTATGTGCTTTTCAAACACTTATTGTTCGATTTTATTTATTTTATCCGAACATTTCTTCCGGCAATACACTTTATCTCAATTGGAAGAGTTGTTCTTCAGATAATTAAATTTATAATAAACAGCTGACAATGAAGCTAATTTTTTAATTTAGTCTGAATTCAATAATAGTATTTTTTAATCAATTTTATTGTTGATATCAATTTACTCAATGATATCTGTCACTTAATTTCAATTCAATTAAATATTACAAATAATATTAATCACATACTGGCACAACAGTAATATTAAAATATTTAAAAAAAGAAAAATTGAATATAAAATTGTTTTATTGTTGATATCAATTTACTCAATGATATCTGTCACTTAATTTCAATTCAATTAAATATTACAAATAATATTAATCACATACTGGCACAACAGTAATATTAAAATATTTAAAAAAAGAAAAATTGAATATAAAATTGTTTTATTGTTAATATCAATTTACTCAATGATATCTATCACTTAATTGCAATTTACTTAAATATTACAAATAAAATTAATCAGAGCTGGCTCAACAGTAATATTGACATATAAAAAAAAGACGGATTAAATATAAAATGAAGTAAAAAATAAAGCAGTAATTACAATAACATCTAGCAGTCACATCCTTCATATAAATGATTGGCGTTATAAAATTGTTGAGAAAGAAAAATTGAAAAATACAAGCATGATTCTTGATGAATGTTAGCCGACTAAAGTAATGATTATCTGCGTCTAATTGCTTGGACTTCCGTGAGACTTCAATAGGTATGTAAATATTATGTTTCTCTGAAACTGTATCAAAGCCAAAACTCTGTCCTTGGCTGCGGCTTGCGATCAAAATAGTGATTTCTGTATCCGCATGAGAGATCTATTAAAAGTAGGCTAAAAAGTAACGCCTTGTTCATTTACATACCCGATACGAGGTAGATTAGCGAGCACTTTAATTTCGTTGGTTTGAGACACGCTTACATACAATATGACGAGTAATAAGGTCAAAAATAGTATACTTTCTGATCGCTGATTATTTATGTACCACGCAATCCTTAGTTGGTCAGACTTTCTTCAATGCAAAAAGAAACAAGAATTTAATATAATTCGTGGCTTCTTGTTCGCGTATTCGTTGCTAATTACAAGTATAAATAATAATACGAAAATAATTTCTATCAGATTTTGTAAATTTACTCCAAACAAGTTGATAAATCTCTGACTTAAAGAATCGAAGATTTGGATTTCAACTAAAGTTAGAACTGATTAATTTTGAATTAATTATACTTTATTAGATTTACTAACCACTAATTAGTTATTATTATAAATTATTGTTGTTACCATTATATCTATGAATATTGTTGTTGCTGTTGTTATTATTCAAAACTAGATAACGTGTCCGCCGCCTTTTAAAAACAACAATTATCGTTACTATATCATTACCATGTTGTCTACCATATTTTACAATAATAATTATTCCCAAAGAATTTCCGTTAGTATTATCACGGCGTTTGGTTGTAAGCAACTTTTTAAACTTATTTATTTCAAGATATAGTTCACAATTCAAAGTTCAAATTTTTAACTTTCGAACTCCCGTGATCGCTATGATTCCCTCTCGCGCGCGCGCAACCAGCGAAATCTTAATTTTTACAGTTTCCCTAATTCGACAACACAAAAATAAGACGAGAACAGATCCGACCGCACGCCCAACAAATACAACTTCAACCTTGCATCTCAAATTTCAATTCAGACTCGCCAGCTCGTGTTAAAATAAAGCTGAAACAAACTCAAAATACTTTGATTTCTCCGATCCGGACCCAGCCACTCTTCGGAAGAGGGAATTTCTTCCGTGTGTTATGTGACAGCGTAACAGTAATGATATAATAATATTAGACCGCGTAGTGTGTTAGAAAAAAATTCTCAATATGTTAACATTCTTTGCAATCCATTAAAATTCTCAAAAGAATAAATATACTTGAATTTATCCTCTGCTTCCTACAATTAATTTAGATGATTTTAGTTTGCGCAAAGATCCACAATCTAATACGTACGGCAATGTAACAATACAGAGTGTCCCAAAAATGTACTTCCTCGAAGAGGTGATTCCTGAGGGCATTTCAAGTAACTTTCTCCTTTTCAAAAATGTTCTCCGCGGCTTCATCGAGGAGTTATCAACGAACAAACGCGGACCAATCAGAGCACGGTTGTAGTAGAAGGATACCGGCTCAGCCAATGCCAACGCCCCGGTCATCTAGACTGTCACCGCACCGCGCTGGTAGCCGCGCTCTCATTGGTCCGCGTTTGTTCGTTGATAACTCCTTAACGCAGCCACGGAGAACATTTTCGCAAAGGAGAAAGTTACTTGAAATTACCTCAAGAATCACCCGTTTCGAGGAAGTACATTTATAAACACCGTGCATAACTTTGTAGTAACATAACAACAGTATAATATCGTAATTAAATAACAGACAATACATAATGTGATATAATATTATACTATGAAAACGTGCTTATACAGGGTGTCCCAAAATGCTTTCAGCTTCAGAAAATAGGAAGTTTCTGAGGTGATTTGAAGCAACATTTCCTCTTGCAAAAATGGCCGCCGCGGATTCGTTTGGGAGTTATTAACAAAAACACCGACCAATTAGAGCGCAGCTATAGTGAACAGATTCGAACTCGGCGACAGGTCCCGCTGAGCGTTGCGTTGCCATTAGACGAGCCAAAGTCCGTCCGCTGTAGCCGCGCTCTGATTGGCCCGTGTTTCTTTGTTAATAACTCCCAAACGAAGCCGCGGCGGCCATTTTTGCAAAGGAAACTGTTGCTTCAAATCACCCCAGGAACCTCCCATTTCCAGGAGTTAAAGAAATTTTGGGACATCCTGTACAAAAACATAATATTTATTATTACCAATAAAATAAGAGTAGATCTCAAAACAAAATGCTACATTTATCCTTTGTGTACGCACTACTGTATACAGAATTATAACGAAGAATAACGATATTACTATTGTGCCTACAAGTTTTACATAAAATTAATAATGCTCGATTGTCATGTGAATGGATTGTGCAAGCTAATAAAATTGAAAAAAAAGAATATGAGGACTGAGGACGACACGTCGTTTTCCAGGAAGTACAATGGAACAGATAGAGAGTGCAGAAGGAGAAGAAGAAGAGTGGTCATGATTTGTAAAAGAAGGCAAAGGAGGGAGAGAATAGAGAGTAAGATAGCATCGCGCCATTCACTTTGCTTCGTCTCGATGTAGGACACGGTCGTCCGAGACACGTTACGATGTAAAAGGGGATCCTTAGGAAAGCACAGCTCGAGAAAGATGTTCAAATTGATTACATCGGAGCCCAATTTTTCCTCTAACCTCTCCTCCAGTGAAATCTCTTGAAAAAGTATTTACCGAAGCTCTACACTTTCTTCTTATATCTCGGTGTACAATTCGGCGATCTGAATACATATCTGAGCAATTTCTTTCACTGTTAATCTATTCGATTTTGGTGAAAAAAATATTTTTCTTTATAAGCACTTTTTTGAATAGTCACCGTAATTATTATTTACATTTAAAAATTACGTATTATAATGTTCAAAGGTCTGGAATCGTTCACATATTATTAAAATTACATACAACCCTCTTGGTACAAAGATATTTTTTCGAAGTTTGAAAATGTCTTTATATTTTTCCGATAAAAAAATTTTTCTGTATCTGAATATCGTTTGGGATTCTTGAATCTTCCAAGTATAAAATTCAACGATCTTTAGCTGTTTAACTACTTAATAAAAAAATAATTTTCCTATGTAAATAATGGTATGTAGACATTCATCTATTTTTAGAACAATAATATTGACACACGTTGCGTTTCAAAAAGATATTCAAATAGCTGACAGTTTTCATAGTCATTTTTTTACAGTTGTTTTTTCTTCAATTCAAATATAGGCGCATATACTTAAATAATTGTGTCACAATAAAGCGTAAATACTTTAGAATTAGCATAATTTGAAATAGAAAATATTAAGACGGCGATACTTGATTATTTTTATTTACTTCGTGTCAATGTTATTATAACAATTTAGTGCCCGTTTAAATTTTCTTCTCATTGATGGTCTGGAAAGAATCTACTCGACCCCCGATCAATATCTAAAAATAAAAAAACCGCATTGTGGTACCGTCATTGTAGCGACGTCATATGGTAAGTTTATGGCGTCACATATGGTTGACGTTGTCGGATCGTTTACGGCATCGCAGGGTGGGTTAATTTTAAAAGCCAATATCCGCAAGCTCGAACGCGAACGTGCACATTTCAAGTAATTTAGTTCGAGCAAATTTTCGTAACATATTCTCATAAATTGTAATACGACGTCACAGAGTGTTGTAATCGTGTATGTAGATGTAATCCTCGATCGAAAACTTGGCACGATCAATGCACCAGATGCATACAGATGTACATACATATGTAAACAATTTATGACATGAAATCTTTATTTGACGTTTCCTTACCTTTGCTTTAATTTTCAAATATAAAATATAAAGTGAAATATGAAATTCAATAAAAATTCTATGAAAAATATGGAAAATGTGCAAACTCAAATAACATTAGCGATGTTCAGAAGCTTTTAAAATGCATCGAGGAAGTGAAACAGTAGTATTAATTAACATATATAAAATAATAATTAACATATAGTAGTATTAACAGTAAATATTCAAAAGAAAATTTAATTTTTGTAATGATATATAGACGATTCGTGAACTTCAAATATTATCAACAATTTGTCTTAATATCAAAATTTGTATTGGGTAAAATGTTAGAAATAAATGTTTAGAAAATGAAATAAATGATTAAAAAATTCCTGTGGAATATTTATCAGGTTTTACAAAGTTGCACAATGATAAAATAGATTGTCAACAGCGTATAGAATTTTTTTTTTCAATAAATATTTTCTAGCGGTTCTAAATATCGTTGCCAAGTCTATGAATACTCCTCGAATGTTCAATTATCGACGTTATTGGAAGGTAGAAAAAACGTCGAGAAAGAAAACAATTATTATCGGCTCTCGGCTGCTCAAAATAATCCAGATTAATGATTGAAGGTCACTTTTTTCTAACTCCCTGCGAAGCGCGGTATCGCGAAGCCGTGAAACATTATGAAAGAGGAATATTGTGGTGAAGATATTTATACACCGAATTAATAATCCGAAGATTAAACATAATCACGACAAAGTAACCCCTAACCTTAAAGCGAGCTCTTTATCGCTTACGTACTATAATTACAACCACCAAATTTTTGCAAAACAGATAACACTATCACGGATTAGGCTACTCTGAAACGTAATATTCAAGTGAAAAAATGTAAGTTTAATCGTTTCATTCATAAAATTAAATGTTAATGTTGATCCCTATCGCTTAAACAAGTATAAATGGATAAAAAAAAGTATAGTAGTTAATAACAATAATCATAATTATTAATAATGATTTGATAACATTATAGTTTGTTGAAAGAACGTTTTTAATGAGAAAATGCATAAACAAACTGAAAGATATAGATATACCAATACAAAAATATAAAAATAAATATATAAATAAATTGATAATTATAATGAACTTTTTGAAATGAATAAATTCTTTTGTTTGTTGCAGATCCTCCCGTGGACAGCGTATACATGATATGCGGCGTGCTGATTGCTATGGTGTTAGTAGGCGTTGTTATCGTCCTACTAGCTGTAACGATCAGGTATTACAACAGAACAATTATCATAGTTATCACAGCCGGCGAATTTTCATGCATTTACGCTAAAAGTCTTACGTTATTGTATCTTATCGATACATAAAATTGATACACCATTTTAATTAATTTTAATTAATTTTATTGTATAGTTCTGTTTCATGTAGATTGTATACATTTTTTTAAAATTAGAAAATCGTTTTATTGCTACATTACACTGAAGTATACTATGGAATTTTATTAATTTTAGCTTGTTTCATTGATCGATAAAATCGATGTTCTAAATTATTTACGACTCGAGCTGACAGTTTTCATGAAATTAAATATAAAAATTAGCATTTGCATAAGAATTCGCTGTTTACCGTTCGAAAACAAAATTGAACGTGTTTACGTTCGAAAGCAAAATTGAACACAGATGATACGTTGAACTCGGCGTTAGTATCTCAGGTGCAAAATATTTTACAATATTTATCAAACCCGTCGGAGCTGTCACGACCTGCTCCAACAAATCTGTTGTTTTTGGCAAGAGGAACAGCTTCGAGAGCTTTCATGGCGGCCGCCTGATCTAGGAAACCTGGGACACCGAGATCGGCTGGATCAGTCGGATTAATTAGATTCCGTAGATAATACCGATGAAGGAGGAACGAGTCGGAGAGGAGATAGAAAGCGTACAATTGGATAGAATTTAATCGTGGCTACGAGCATTAATCACATTTTAATTGGACGTGCATCAACAAATCGCGTGTGCTCGCCTACTAAAGTTCAATCCAATTAGGGTCGGCGGTAGAATCGTCTCTCTCTCTCTCTCTCTTTCCTCTCATCTACTTTCACATGGATCCTCTTCCACATGTGGGAGTATTGTAATCACTCTACCGCCTAATTTTAACAAAAATTTTGTTCCTCTAGATTTCAATATTCATACAAAAAGAATTTGAATTCGCAAAATTTGTTTTTTTTCCCTATTATTTTTTCATTGTTAAGATATTCAATTTTTAACCAAAGGTTATACGTTTAAATTCGAAAATCTTTTGTACCGGTGTTAGGTGTTTTGCTAGGTGTTTCTTACGTAGATTCTACAAACTCTGTTGAATGTAGTAATTTTTTTAATCTTATGAATATGTTTAAACAATTTTATGAGCGAGCCTGCAATCGTCAGAGATTGCAATTTCATCGAATGTTCGAATTCTAAAATCTCTCGGTCCCCACCATCCCTGAGCCAGACCGTCGACCGTGTCAAATAGTGGGGGAACGTCATCGCCCACTTTAGCAGAAAACGGGCCAAATCTGGCTCGCGGGCTGCTAGTTGAACAGACGTACGCTATGCTAATATGCTTTTTAACGCAACAAATTCTCTAGACTCTCAACGGGCTATTTGCTTAATACAAACACTTCCCACGTTTTTATCGAAGATCACGCGCGACTTCACGTGATCGGAACACGGAAATCCTATAATCCGTAAAAGAATTTCACGATAAATCCCAATAAATGATGTTATCGCGGTTTTACCCGTCTCTAGGTTTTCCCGTTTGCCGGAACCACGCATAATCAAGATCTCGCGAAAAGGTTTCCCCGCACGTTTGATTTCGTGCTAACGAATTCTGCATCGCGATCGAATACGCGAGTGTTTTATTGCGATAGATACGCTTCCGCCGCAGAGGCTTCTCTTAATCCTATTAACACTGGGATTCTCGATTTTTTTTCCGGTATTCTTTTTTATCTATCGTTCTTCCCCGAAGCAACGAGTCATTCGCATCTCTTTACTCGGTGACTTGTGTCTCGGCAAACAGGCCCTGAGAGGCTGATAAACGGTGAAATTAATGTACCCACTCATCATCGAATTAGAACCAGCCAGGAATTTTCAATAATTTTCTGCTGATTTTTATCTGTCCGTAGTTTATGGCTTTCTTACATTTCTGTGAGTCCCGGAAAAAATTTATAGGAAGCGTCGGACGATTCCGTGTTCGGAAACGAGGAGAAAATGTGGAATACAATTTTCTTATGCAAGGCTTGGTTAACAAAACAATCGATACCTAAATTTTTTAACTAATTTTTCTCGGAAACTAAGTCTCGGACGAAAAAATTGTATTCTTCATATTTCGTGGATTTTTGCAAGTGGAATCGTCTGACGGCAAGAAAAATCCATTTCCTTCAACCGTTGCGTTGTTATACCGTGGAAAAGCCGCGAACGCGTCGGCGGCGGCGCAGTGAATTCCTATTTGCAAGACAGCAATGTTTATCAGTCTGATCGTTACGCGACAGATATTGAATGGCACGATGAGTCACCACGTTTTATCGCGATACCTGAAAACTAAAAAGACATCGATAATTTCTTAATAATGTATTGGTCAGCGGTAGCAAGGGGCGTAAAAAGTGGAAGAAGAACGTTGCACTTAATAGTCAAACGGAAGTGTTAGTCATGATACTGCTGCCGATATCGGTATCTATTTAGAATGTTGCTTCACAAAAACAACTAAGCAGAAGGGAAGCTCTTGAAACGATTGTTCATCTTCAACACGCCTAATCGCTGTTTCCACATAACTACTTCTGCAATATCCGTTTTCTGGATCTGTGCTTCGAGGAACAACAGATTAGAAAATACCGACGTGCATCCTCTGCTGCCTACCTTGGGAAGGGTAACACCTCTGTCGCACTCGATCGGCTATGTTTTTGCGCTTACTCCCTCGTCTCGTTGGACAAGGTATAAGTACCTTGTCTGGGTTGACTAGCACACCCGACTAGCGTTTAGTTTATTTGTTACATCTCTGTCCCAAATCGTGCTTAGACACTTTTACAATTCGTCACGCAGCACCATAATTTTTAAGAATTATTCCACCATAAACAACCCAACTTTAGTCCTCCACAGCTATTTTTTACAACTCACCAACCCTCAGGACATCCTTCCACCTGCATTTTCTTTCAACCACCACTTTCACTTTTTTCCTCTCTTCTGTACTCTCCTTCTCTCCAACTACTGTCTCCCAACACTCATTTTTCTGCACCTCCAAAAACCATCTAGACAACCTCCGAGATATTTTAAAGAAGGCGGACTCTCTTCTCAATCACCGTACGACTAGCCGTTAAATAAAGAAGAGTTCTCGTTCAAGTGACATTCAATCATAAGTTTTTTACTTACGGTCACATCACCGCCAACATCAAGAAACCAACCAGCCCTCACGAGATTAATTTTTCGCAGCGGAATACGATTAAAACATTAATGTCTTAACATGCCCCATTTTATTGAATTAATCACTCGAACATTGTTTACCTTCTGCAAATAATACGTACTTTATTTATATGCGTACCTTCAAATGAATTTTTACTTAATTTATGAAACATTCTGAAATATAAGGTTCTCAAAAATAATGTTGAAGTACTTGACTGCTTCGTGTCGTAATGCATTTTCAATGTTAGATTATTGATTGTTTTATTTCGAACTCACACGATACCGTCGATACACGAGTATTGAGTCATAATTTCTTCGTATATAATTAGCGACACTTTTTCTTGCGGTAAACACAAAGAAAACATGTTTCTTTGCGACCGTTTCTTTCGTCACTTGGTCACCACGTGATGCATTTCGTTCGAAGAGGTACACAGTCGAATGCATGCTGAAAATTCAAGGAAGCTTATCGATAAGAGTTGTCATTAAATTACTATTTTAGAGCGATTACGATTGATTGATTACTCAGTATTGTATAAAGTAGAATTCATTTATTTTAAAATTGAATCTTCGAATTGTTCAACCATTGAATCTACTATGAAATTGAATTTTTCGTTTGATTTAAAATAAGACTTAATGTAAGATTAAATCTCGCTTTTTTTCAGAATAAAATTTCAGTCAAGATTACCGTTTAAAAACAGACATTTATTTCTGGGAACAATAATGAGCTTAAATTAAATTTAGAGTACTAATATCTGATAAACCGTCGTACATCCATACAAAGAAAATCGGATTTAGATTAGTCATTAATGCGAAACGACGCGAGGAATTAACACCGACGATATCAATCACTATGACTGATTGCTGTGTCTTGTGCAACAGTAATGAACTTCTTTTTATTTTCCTAATTACTCTATTTCTTTTAATCAAATTTCTTTAGTTAACGATCTTAATTCATTAAATTGGTCAATAAAATCAAGTATTAATAATACTAATAGTGACAATATGGTAAAAATATATTTTACAATAATTTACAGAAATTTTTTAACCGAAAATTGAATTAATAATCAACATAACATAACGACTTAATTCATTACATTGGTCAATAAAATCAGGTACTAATAATACTAATAGTGACAAAATGGTAGAAATATATTTCACAATAATTACATTCTAGTTTACGTTTACAGAAATTTTTAAATAGAAAATAGAATTAATTAAGTCAACAAGTATACCATTTTAAAACAATAAATAAATATCATAAAAATCTTTATAATCCCAGTACCGCAACAACTCCATAAAAAATCGGTGATTCAAAATCAAACGCTACAAACGCCCCCCATTAGCGTATCGCAAAAATCCAATTCCCAGCATCTCGTTGCTTCACAAAAGGTTAAGGCCACCCCCGCGGAAGCTCCTCAGACGTGTTTGAAGCAATCCTCTTGCGTTTCCCCGAAACGGCGAAATCACCTGATCGTCACTGGCTGCTTCTAGGTTATTTAAACCCATTGTTCCTAATTTCGAAAAGTCGCTCTCTCCCTCTATCTCTCGCCTTGCTGCGTCTCGCCGCGCCGGTATGACGACAACAACAAGGCCTGTTCTGTTCGTGTGTCCCGTTCGAATTCCATCGAGAGCGGTCCGCGATTGGCCGGGTCTGTTCGGCCCGACCAATCGGATCTGTCGCGGCGGTGGCGTCACGGCGAGCGGACATAAAACCGGGGCGCGTGCCATCCTCCGGCTCAGACCTGAGTCGGCTGTGCGATGAGCATCACAAGGTAGTAGCCAGTGAGGTTCTGCTCGCGCTGCCTTCGGTAGTGAGAGAAGCCGGGTCGGGTGGGTAGTGTTGCTAACAGCAGAGCGATCGAAATACGCTCTGCTGACAACGTTAGTGTCTCCCACGCCAAGGATTCCCAAGCTAGTCAGTGGTGGCAACTTTGCGAGAAACGGCGGAAAAAATTTCATCGGTGGTTCCTCGCGATGAAATGACCAAGTGAGAGAGAAAGAGAGAGGAGAGATAGATAGAAGAACAGAGAAAGAAGAGAGAGAGAGAGAACAAAGACTGTGTGCTGCAGTGTTTTGTTTTTGTTCGGGGTGTAAAAGGGGAGGCCAGCACTCTTCCTCTCTCTGTCTGTTGCGGAGAGTCTAGAGACCCGTAAAGCAAGAACACAAGCGCGTTTGCATGTTAAAACTCTCGAAGCTGTACCTGAGATACAAAAGAAAGATGGTCGGGAGCAACGGGACGATGATCGCGATTCGCCTTGTCCGCAGCAAGCTGCGGAAAAGGGAGGATCATTCGAATGCCGTGCACCCGGAGCCGACCGTCGTGCAGACGGCGACGTCGCCGATCTCGACGATCGTCGCGTCCTCGTACTCCGTTGAGGGATGCTGCACGCAGATGTCGACCACGACGACGTCCACCGATCTGGGGAACACGCCAGGAGAACAGGACAACAACGTGTACGCGGCGAACGGAACCGCGGAACAATTCGTATGGCAGTTTCCACCGCCTTATCCACCGCCTCACTCACCGGCGCAGTATGCGTTGTGCAACGGCCAGGTTGGTACACCTTTTCCTTTTTTTTTTTTTGCTTTTTTTCTCTCATCGTCCTTCTTTTTTCGAGAAAAAAGAAACCGCGCGCACTTCCATGGCGAGCAAAACTGCGTTACCAACGTTCTCGTAGCGATCCTTCTCGCGAAGGCTTTGGGGTCTGTTCAGGCAGACTGTGCGTGTGACGGATCCCCAATACAAAAGAATAATAAATGTCATAGTTTCGAACGCGGCTCCCCTTCGAGTAGAATCCACCTTGAAAATTCTTGACGGTTGTTTAGGCTCTTGTTGATAATATCACGGTTCCCTGTGATCAATTGTTAGAAAAATGTCAGCTGATCCATCGTGCCATCAGTGAAAAGCGAACGTACGAAATTTCATACGAGGCTTCTTTTTTTCAGATAATTAAGTCCGAAGCCTATTAACGATCAATCGTGGTGTTTGGTTTTGCCGTGGTTAATTGTACAAATACGTGTACAGCTTGTTTCCCCAGTGATTATTCGCGATAAGTCGTGGGAAAAACCGGTTGAGCAATTGTTCACTTAAAAGTGAGGACAAATTGTGAAATACTAAATATACTTTGTCCGTACAACGACTTCTATTTGGATGGAGTTTGAAAATCCGTAACGGTCGTTTATTTGCTTTCCCAGAAGTCCCGTGGCCCTCGATAAATCTTAGTACAAATAGCGGTATCCAGCGATACCTCGTAAAAAGCTGAAAGACAGTTTTGAGATATTATTTTTTCACGCAGAGTTCAAGTTTTCGTGGAAATCGAAGTGGTAGCGTATATAGATTCAGTTTACGACGTCTTCTTTATTCGTTTTTCTTCGTTTCTTATAATCCCGAAGCCTTGTCTCTTTCCTTTCTGCTCCTTCGTCCAGCTGCGTCGACCAGTAGAGCCAGTATTACCAGATTTCACTGGTTTATCCCCTACTCGGCAGGATAACTCGAGGATCCTAACCGCCATTTATATTTCGCTCGGCCAGCCTAATTTTCATCTCTCATGGTGGTAGAAAGTCCGCTCGGGCATGAAACACGCCGATCCCGACTTTACATCATAATACAACGGTCGTTAGGACACTGAACTGCGATCGGAGGGGGAGAGAAGGCTTATTGACAAGTACGAAGAAGCGCGGGCTTTTTGAATGTTTCTCGGCCGCAGATACGATAGTACCATGAAAATTTTCATTTTAAATAATTTAACATCGACACTTGTTAGTATGTTTACAGTCTGTTGTGGATCGATCGTTTGAAACGTTAAATTTCCATTAGTCCTTGCTATTATAATTACAACAAACTTGACATTTCATTAAAAGAAAAGTTCCATGTATAATTCTGTTACAGTTTATACAAGTCCGCATTAAAAATGTATGAAAAAGTAAAAATAATCGATCAACAATAAGGCATCTAAACAAATAAGGAGATAAAAATTGAAGTACAGCGACAAAATTTTTAATTCTGTTCCGTTTGCTTAAGTATGTATAGTTTTATAAATATTTGGTACTATATCTTCGACGGGTTTAACCCCTTGCCGTACTATTTTCTTTACGGTTAGAGCGATTAAAACGTCTTCATCCCCAAAAATATCGTAGAAGAAAAAAGAATACATATATTTTTTGTATTGCTACATTGATTTTAATGCTGAAATATTGATTACGAGCAAATCAAATTTTATTTCATCTAAAGAGAAAGGCGTAACATTCGTATTTGTTTAAGATCTTCATCGCGAGTCTGACTCGTTAAAATACGGCAAGGGGTTAACTTAAAATTAAGAAGGGGTTGATATTTTTTCCATCTAAACGAAGGTGGTGAACCTTCCAATTACGTTGGCAGTGGCTTGTTTAACGTACTATTTCGGAACTGATCGATTTTCGCGCATGTTGCTTTATTTACCGGGTTATGACGACACATTAATCTATTACAACGCTTGCCCTTAACGATAGAAATCGATGCATTAGTAATACAAACGATTCTTTTCTATTCCGGATACTTAAAAAATTAATATCCACATATTCAAATGCAATCTCCGTCCAATATTACATATTTAGTTCGAGTATGGTGACCATAACCTTACTCTTCTCTGTTAGCATAGTCTTCTCAAGTATTGCAATTATTAAATCATTAATCGACGCTTTAGAAAATCATAGTTTTAAAACAAATTAATTAGCATACGATATTTTATACACAAGTATGACTAGCAACCGTAAACAATAAAGAATATCTAAACAGAACTGTTCGTCTTATTTTCACGTGATGAATTCAGTGAAAATAAATAAAAAGGATGATATTTTAAAAATAATTTTATTAACCGTTGAGCCGTGAACGTTAGTATTAATTCGCATTTTTATGAAACAAATGCAGCAAGAACGGCGATTAAAAAATTGTTGTTGCGCAATCGTAATAAACATCGAAGAATGTTCAATCTCCCCAGGATTTCGAATGCTAGTCGGTCGATCTAACCATCAATTGATAGCATTAACATGCTTCCAGATATGGCGCGAATTGAACAATTTATTTCCGTTAATCGAGTGCGCGATTGTAAAATCTTGTGCAACAGGTTATGCGGTGCGCTTGCGCGTATGTGCGCAACGCGAACGGGGCACCAGAAATCAGGATACCCTGCGACGACAAGACGATAAGACCTTTTAAAATTGTAGTTAATAATAGTCGATGGCGCTATCGATCCTCCAAGGACGAGGCTTACGGGCAGACGGACTGGCAAACGAGTTGTAAGGTCGAGGCTCACAGTCCCAGGCTCGCCGCCAGAAAAATCCCAAACAATCGGCTACGTTGCCACATTTCCACCCCGCTTTGTTGCCGTTATGACGCCGTTTCAGTTTCATGCTCCACTTACCGACAGATCTTTTGCTACTTTCCCATACGCCACGCGATCGTTCGTTTTGAATGTTATTCAAATCTCCCGGTTTCGAGTTTCAACGACACGTCTCCTCAAAAATAAACGTATCACCGGACCATGGATACATAGGCCAGTTTCGTACGAGGAAAGATCGGTACAAAGAAAAAGTTCCCTTTATCTAATTTCTTGTTCTTGAATATGTTCAAATCGAGAAAAAATTTCTGTCTAATTAAAGAAATTTTCAAATTGGTACACGAAAAGTACCAATTTTCAAACGAAAACTTTCATTTTCAATATGTAGTATGGATTTAATGTCCTTTATTTAAGATTAAATTTTCCGAATACGTCATCGATGAAATTGTTTTAATATAATTGAATAAAAATTAGAAGTTTTTACCGAACGATACATTTACAGTTAGCTGAAATGTCAGTGAAATGTTGAAGATCGATAAAAGGCCCGGGTTCGCTATACATATTGTATACGTAGCATGCGTGATTAGCGCCATAGTTCATTCGAATTTCCGTGACAGCGTTACGAGTATATGATGTAAGATACGTGAGACGTTTCTGATGCTTCATTAAAAACGAATCTTACCGGAAGACTGATAAGATTGGATTTTTATATTTGGAGACGTATCGATTCATACGTGACGTAGCCTCAGGAGTGTTTATGTGCACTTCAAACGTGTACTTTACTAATTATTGCGAATCCAAATCTCTGTAATTGATTTTTTTATTTTGATAAAAACTAAGATATGTTATGATAATAAATAATAAGGTTTTACTTTGACGGAAGAATGCTAGGGATTCTCGTAAACGGGATGACACAGTTTCATATTGAATCGTTAACGCGTGCATCTGTTCAAATAAGAATGGAAAAATTACATTGACGGAATTTTTCCGGATATTTTGCAATTAATTTAGAAAATTGAAAATTTTGGGGGAGAATAGATGCACCACGTGACAGAGCACACTTGCGAGTAACAGATGGAAGTAGTTTTATTATGCTCGTGCCATAATCATGTTTGTGTTGAGAACCACCGGCGGCGTCACGCGCCTTGCCAAACTATTTCGCGTGTATTTTGAAAACGGAACGTGATTTGCAACTTCTATCACCGCCTTCCGAAGGTCGAAGATTCGCGCTATCATCTACGGTGATTAGATTTCCTAGTTTTCGAAATGAATTTAAAGATATCTCGTGAAACGTCGCTACTCTTCCGCTTGAAATATTCTTTAATCATATTTTTCTTTTTTTTTTTTAATTTTGCAGACACGTATTCACCATTTATTGTAAACATTCATTGAACAGCGTCTCGTCGTATACCCTGTGATTACTGAACCGTGTGTTTGCAGTGTACCAACTTCTTTACTCGCAAGTGTTCATTGTCAGTCGTTTACCGGACACAGCTAATACGCGGAAAACGACTCAATAACTTGAACTCGTTTGTTCGGCCGACGTAACCGTTAACGTCATTCATTACAGCTGTTAATTCGACGTTCAGCGTACACATAGTTTGACTTCCCGCGAAGCTGAGTATGATCACATTCGTATTCGTCATTTTCCTTCAGAATTTTTCCTCGTACAGTGTCCCATTTACGGCGACATTTTTAACAACTTCAAAGATTCATTTTAAAACGATTCATTTCAAAGGCAAATTAGGATTCTAAACGCGCGTGCAAATGAAAAAATTAAAAGGATTATTAAATGAAATAAATTGATCTTTTTCATATGAATATACTTTTCATTTCGTATGAAATGCATGTTATTTGGATAAAAATAACGATAAAAAAAATTCAGCCAACCAGAACGTTACCAACCATAATTCAATGCTCGCTATTAGTTCACTGTTTGCAACATTGCCACGTGTGTTATGTAATACTATATAAGCTGTTCGGAAAATCAATTTTAGTTTATGTAACAATTCCGTAAATGAAATGTTTGAATTCTTTTAAAACGAACGCGCTAAACGTATCTGTGTAAAAATCGGTGGCTTTGTCTAACAATGTTTGAAGAATGTGCTGAAATAATAATCTTGTGGAAAGTTATTGCACATCTGGCAACGTGCCCCAGAAGAATTGCTATGATAACAATAAATAACTTATTGCGCGGGAGTGGCCAACGATTCAACTAAAATAAATAAACTGTATAAACGAAAAGTGGCAGCGTGGCAAAAATTATGAATTTCTATTTCCACTAATTTTTTAATTCTCATAAGAGAGAAAATCCTTTGAATATTTGCACGAAGGACAGTAAAGTGCATATGTTATTGTAGGTCAGAAAAATAGGAGAACGTTCAATACGTACAAGCTGGTAATGTTTGATATCGATATCTCTAACCGATTCGTAGTAATCTGGTCTGCAATTCAAAAATTTCAGTTACGAGAAAGACGGCTTTATATTATGTGCAACGTGCGGTATACCTGAATCTTAAAAATTTTTAAATATTACAATATATTTAAAAATTTTTTAAATTAAAATAAACACGAAATAAAATTCCATCAGAAACCTTTATTGCCTTTTGTATAAAATTTCAAGCCATTGGAGGCACATATGTGACATTGCATTTCAAGGCTAATGCCAACAAATTTGTGTATAGTACATTAAAACAAATTTTTTAATCTTTAACAATAATAATTAAGGTTGACGCGATGCATAATATTGTTCACAGTGTTCCTAAAAGTATGTTTGCACGTTGCAATCAACTTTGTAAAAAACAAAAAGAATTAAACATGGAATTCCATTTAGAAATTGTCAAACAATTCGACCACCGATTAATATTTTAAACAAAGAACATCGGTGATCTTGAAAACCAATAAAAAGCTGATCTTGGAGCCAAAATATTTTTTGCAATGTAATACTGTTATATTATTTTCAACCTATTGAACATATTAACAAAGAAAATAAATTTTTATTTCACTTCAGTTTGTTGCAACTCAGGTAAAAAATTTTTATTTCGCACGAAGATCCGCTGTGTCTAGTCATCAAAACTGAAAGAGATAATTAAATTGGACCGCGCTACTACTGCTTTGTGTTTTTTGATAAGCCCGCAAATAATTCTTTCAACAATCACATTCGCAACGTTGATTAAATATTTTCCGACTAGAGACGCAACTAGAATTTCGCAGAAAGCGTCGTCAACAAAATGAAAATAATTGAATTGAAATTTAATTTGAGAACATTCCCGCCATTCCGTCACTGTAAAAACAGAGTGTCGTGCTGTCTGGCGGGTCACGTGGAAGTGGCATGGCAGCGAATTTGGCTGGCCCCGGTCTAGTCGGTTGACTTTTATCGTCTGTCGCGCCCGTGACGTCACCGACCCGACGGTTTTCTTCGTCTTAGAAAACGGCGTTTAGCCGTTTTTCGACGGATAGACGACGACCACGCACCTAAAAACCCGCTTTCGCCCCTCTAGCTGGCTCTAAAAATAGCGTGGGTGGGCGGTCGCTGCCGTTTGCCAAACAACTAGTACAGGGTGCAGCTGTCGGCAAAATAATGCGTCTATCCTTGACGACAGCCAGCAATCCTATATAGTGTACGCGACAGGAGACACGGTTCGTCGGGAAATGTTTTCCTTTCGAATTTTATGTCCTCGATGGGGTATCCGCCTTTTTTTTCGAGCCATCGTGTAAGTACGCCTCCCTACCGTCCCAGGTTACCTTCTCCTTCCCTCCACCATAGCACGAGTCTTTATGCTAGGACAGCCCTGGCCTCTGACGATCGCTTTCGCAACCTGCCACCTGGATACACGACGTTTCCCACTTTTCGAGACGGATCTTCTCTCTCTCTCTCTCTCTGTCTCTCTCTCTGTCTCTCTCGTTTGCTCGACTATTTCTATCCTTGACTAGCCTATAGCCACGCCGTTATTCTTCCGGGACCCTCGCTCTCTGCTATAGCCTGTGTCGTCCTTACGACGCTACGCTCTCGTTTATTTTTATTCCTGCCACCTGGCACAACTGCGACGCCTAAGTAAGGGTCCTTTGCAAATTTGGAAAACTATTTTCGTCATATCCATCTTATTAGATTTATTTCGCGTGTTCCCAGTGTTGCCGGTATATTGATTTTTTGACCAGTTCCTTGTAGTCTGGGAAAATTCACGAAGTACACTTCGAAGTTCGTAAAACTGTCGGTCTGCGGAATAAATTACCTGTATATTTCTGGTTGTAATGTTGCTCGTCGGTTCGAAACGTTACGAGATATTGTATATGTAGTATAATAGGTACAACGTGATATAATCGTTTGCGCAACAGAATCACGAAAGTTTTGGAGAATCGTGGAGAGAGGATGCTGCGTCGAATAGCAAAGTGTCTGGCCGTGTGTACGTTTCGATAGGGGTTCTTGAGAGGTTTTCGAAATAATGAGTATTGCCGGGGACGGAACTTGGCATGAAAGCCAAAATTCATCCGCGAGGATAAAGGAGAGGTACCATGCGCCGAGCGCGTTGAACGTTCTATCGAGCGAGAGCGTCTGCTGCGTCTAAAAAGGGAAGGATAATCGAAAGAAAGAAACCGACTGCTCGATACCGAGCTTTTAACAGCTGAAGAAGGTGGTGTTGCGCGGTTCTCTGGTACAGCTGACCAACGATAAATTCACCGGGGATCATTCGCGCGTTTGTTCATCGCGAGACACGGAACAGTTGAACGCCAGCGCTCGACGATAAAGTCACTATTAATTCACCGTTAGAATAAAACCCCACTATCCATTTATTAGAATGGTTTATATTCGCATGTCTAATAAATCCATAAAGTCGCTGTCTATTTGTGTGTTGTCTGGGAACTTCCACATAAATGCGTGGATCATGTTACTTCCGCTATAGTTGAGTCACTTGCCGAGCCAGTCGCGACCCCATGTTCTTCGAACGCGTAGTTACGTCCACGTGTGCTATCGACTGTACCATGTACCTACACGCATCGATTGCTGCGAAACAATTGTTTTCAAATTTCTATCTTATAATTATGAAAAATTACGTTATCGTGTGATTTTCGAAAATCCTCTTCTAAAATTGAGAACAAGGAAATGCGTCACCGATGCGAGAGTGAAATTATACCGGGTGGTTAATCAGTTCCGCAAACCAACATTACCAGTCATTACATTGTTAACGAAATTGTTTCGACCTTAGACTGGCATTTGAACAGTTTTTTTTTTTCGTCGAAATGAATCACTTATCGCGTTTCGGTGACGTAGTCCGGCACCACGTATAATACTACGCTGTTAAAAAACAAATTGCTCGGAGCGACGTATTGCTATTCTTTCGATCGAGCATGGTCGAAGCACGAATGGACTCGCGTTATGGCGCGGTAATCCGCATTGTTCTTTTTTATCTCGTATCGCTACGATTTCAATGAAACTCGCGAGCAATTAACTTTATGATTGCATTGTAGTTCCCGGTGTATCGTAAAAATGTTTCCATACTCGCGAACATATTTTCTGGTTATTATATTCACTGAAAGCTACAGAAAGTATGTATTGCTAGATATTCGTGGTTGTACAGGATGATCGAAAAGTCGCTAGACCGTTTAAAATTTGTATTCGTTTGTAAAGGAATAAATATGAATTTTTAGCAAATACAAGAATTATTTAATTTCGAGCTGGTCTAGTGACTTTTGGATCACCCTGTATTAAATTTGTTGAAATTGAAAGTACAATAAAGTTTCACATATTTGGCCATTCTCATTCAGAATTATCAAATATTATTCGTTATAATTATTATCATAGAATGCTTGGGGTAAATTAAAGGAGTCTTCTGGCCTAGAACTTTAAAAAATGGATTTTCTCTTAAATAGAAACTTTGGAGCTTGAAATGAATCCAGCTAGACTAGTTAATCGAATGGAGGTCTAAATGCAAAATTAATTAATTTGGGGTTTATCTGTTGTGTTTTAGGATACACTTGTGCACGCACTGCCGTCGGACAGGCCTGGATTCGCGAAGGGAATCCGCAAAAACATTGGGGGGCGCTGGCGTCGCCTGGTTAAGCGGAAACCGGAAACGGAGACTTGTGCCATTCCTCCTGAGCTGAAAGACCAGCTGAAAACGATCTACGTCTATTGACGGATCATCAAATCGTTGTCGATATCACCAGACGAGACTTCCACTCAGTAATCAATGTTTTCCTGTACGTAAGATAACTATACCAAGAAGGAGGGCGAAGATGTACAATAAAAAGAGGATCGGAGTGCGCGACGATACGAAGCAGAATACGACACCCGAGCGACGTTATGGGATATCATCATCGCGACATCGTGAGGAAGAGGAGAGCGGATAAAAACGAAAGAGAACGTGTGGAGCTTTAACGCGAAAACATATCACAAAGTGCCTAAAAACTGATAAACCATCTGACACATTGCATATTTTTGCATAGATATACATACAATATTTGTAGGCATAGGCCGCGGATTATTTGACAGTTGACTGTCGCCGAGTTGATCAAAAGATTCTGGTCAATTGACAACCGTTTTCGTATTGGATTGTAACCGTTTGAGTTTAAATTGTCGCTCGATGCCTCGTATGCAAAATTAATTGGAAATTTGTTTATGCGAGAAAGAGAGAGAGAGAGGATGCAAGGGTTGTTTGTATAGAGGTTGTTTTGTATCTGCGCGTGGCGCACTCGATTAAAGAGTTTTGTTTAGAGAAGCAGGACGACGGCGTCGAGAACCCCATGAGACTGAAATGTAAAATGTACGACAAGACAAGTTACCCTAGCTGCTTTTGTGTACGTTTTTACATGATTAATAGGAGAAGAAAGTCGCTTTTCAATCGTTAGTATTAATGTATACCTGAGACAATGAACGACCGTCGGAGCTGCCCTAAGCTGCTGTGTCCTGTATGCCCGTTATGGCAGCTCTGTGCTGAGACCGTAGCCGTGCGCGCTCCCCCATTGTTGTTCGGGGTTACGCGAATAACCGTCGGAAACCAGGCTTGAGCATTGCTTTAATAGTATATTTAGAAAATGTAGACTCGCATTAATTTTATTCAGCTAGATGTTTTTAAAATAATTTTATATCAATTCACTTCGCATGAAAATGGTTTTACCGTGGACTATTTCATTGTTTGGCTCGATGAAATAATTTCTTTCTTGACTGAACTTTCCGTTTTATTCCAAGCACAATGTGCCCAAGCCTGTACAGAAACTAACTCAACGGTACAATGAAGTAATTGGGTCCAAACAGTAGTAAAAAATGTTCTACAATCCCACCATTAGTAATTATAATTTAATTTTCTTGAAATTTCAAGGTGGTCCATTTGAAAGTAATGAAGAAAAAGTAATGAAACTGGAAATAATTGTACTGCATATAAAAAGAACAGTGGATTGGAATAGCTTCTATAGCTTTTTGGATCCCCAAATGGCCCACAGTGCAACGTCTGGCCCCCGAAATTCGCATGCGCCGGTTATGCAATGGTGGATTAAGCTTTTCAAGGGCTCGCAAAACTCGACATTTCATTTTAAATAATTTTCTAAAAACAATCCACCACTGTTAGTACAACAAGTAGGGGAGCGTGCGACGGCAGCGACGCAGCATTTTGTAGATATTGTAACATAGACCGATCTAAGTTTGTTAATAATTATTCGACGGCTCATATTGAGCCTGTACTACAGCGCTGATTATGGTATTTTACTTGTATTGTTGTATGAAGCAATACCGTGTGCTGGAACGCGGCCATTCGATAGTGGCAGGGACGGACCTCTCATTCAAAATACTTAAAATTTTACATTTCTAAAAGACAAAAAAGAAAAAAAAAGAAATAAATAACCTCAAATAATATCTAATTTATATTGAAACTTTTATTAATAGTCAAATTGTCATCTCGAGGCCCAATTCATTGAATTTTCGGGGTCGTAAAATTGTGGATTTCTGAGAAACACGAAAATGAATATCTCGAAAGATCTTTCATTTATATTCGGGTCTCGTTGATAACAAAACTGTAATTTGTTGTCACGTGGGCCCCGCTGTGCATAGGTCCGTCGCTGGGTAGTCAAGCTATTCGTTTCTGTGTTAAGCATACCCTCGCACGCGTGGCTTTTGCGCAATATTGATAATTTACGCGGATCGAACCGTCGAAAAGACAAACGAGCGCATTACCCGGCGCCAATTCGCGCAATCTTCGCGCGTGACATTTGAATTTCGTGCGTTGCAACGCTGTAGAGTGTACATAATGTCGTAGCATCACTTCGTTCGGCGGAACGGATACTTTAAGGATCAATGACGTGCCTACATCCGTGTATGATAAAATGTTGTTTTTTTTTTGTAAGGATGAAACCCAGGTGGAATTCCGTGTCCATCAGCTAGTCACACGATACTAATTGTTCGAGATGAGAGATAACGTGTATTGTATACTTTTCGGAGCAGCTTGAAGTTTTCCTCGCGAATACCTGTCTGAATACAACAATATCAAATAAAGTATTCAAAAGGACGTACGGGCTTTTATTTCATGCCATTGTGTTCTATATGATTTCAGTGAAATTTTTCATTCCATGCACTCGAATATCTTCGAACTTTTAACACGTTCGCGACGGAATGTTCCACGGGCAATACAAATACGACTGTAAAAGTACGGCCCCGTCGTGTGCGTGTTAATGGGACTAGAATATATTACAGATTGAGGTCGAAGGGTTTCATGGAGACCATAGGAAGATCACAACGCCATTTTCAAGTTGAAATATTTCCTGGACTTACGGTTTTTAAACATAAGTAACTTAAAAAGTCTCTTTGTAGAAAATCACAGATTTATCTGAAACATTTTTTAGGTTCGAAGATATTCGACAGGATCGCTTTAAATGGATCCCCTGTATATGCATATAATTTCAATGAAATTTTTATGTATATAGTATTATTTTATTAAAAAGTTTACACAATTGGACTTGAAAAGTTATTTTTGGAAATATAACTTTCGATGCAATTATTTTGATATTAATATATTTGTAAAGACAGATCAAACTTTTCGAATCGAATTGACATCTAGCAAGTGAAGTTGATTATTTTTAAGAAATTTTGAGACAACCTACGCCATCTTTACCTAGTTCAAATTAGATTATATTATAATATAGTTATATTAAATTGTTACTTTAGTGAAGAAATGTTTAGTTTTCTACGTTAATAAAGTTTTACAGGAGTTAAGTTTTGATTCTATACATTTTTCTTAAGATTGTTTGACAAACAAGACATCGAGAGACACTATAGTGTGATTAAATGATTAGGAAACCAGTTTCAGTAAACTAGTATTTACATTAAGATGTCAAACGATTTTTTCATGGAGAAATAGTATAATGGTACACAACCCTTTTACAGGTTAAAAATTGTAAAGAACGTAAAAAAACTTTTATAAAAAAAGAAATAAAGTATATAAAACCGTATATCATTGGATATCTTGATTTTGTGACGTAAGTAACAAATCGATATCCGTTTTCAATGAAAATGTTGTTTCAAAAATAAACATAATGAAGCAGTTGAAATAACTTTTGTTATTAAATTTATTTCAATTTCCAGGTCCAAGCCTGGTTCGTAGTTTTGCTTTTGACTTGACTGGGGCCCTAATGTGCCTTTATTACAAGAAGTCACAATTATAAATACGTGCTTTATGCATTTATTGTGTCTAAATCATATTAAACATTCGTTATATAAATGAAGTATACAAGATACTCGATTCTTACTAATATACCCAGATTTGGACTGTATACGGATTATCCGCAGATAGCTTGCAGACAATTGTCTGTCAGTCTGGATTGCTGGATGTTCCACTTTTCCTGAAGGACTTTGGTGAGAGTTTCCTCTACTTGGGCATAGCATATCGCAATGACTGGACAGTCTCGTTTTACAACAGCAGATACTTCTTTTTAAAAATAAAGTGTGTAATCTTTTAATTCTGAGTGTAATTAACTGATTATAGAGGCTGTTATCCGGATACAAAAAAATGTTTCAAATAAAGTTGAATGAGTTCGATTAAAACAATTTTTTCATAGACTCATAGATAGGAGTAGGGGTCAGATTAAAGTCGACTGTTTTTTTTTTTTTAATGCAATCGCACATTTTCGAATACATTAGTTGACGCAGTTTACAATACCCTATAAAAATGTGTCAAGCCATTTATAGCCAAAAATAATTAGTAGATGAAAAATTTTAAACAACACTGTTTGACTTTTACGTGACCTCTACGTGTATATTTACATAAAAATGATGAGATAAAGTAAAGTTATACTTTCAATGATCTCTTTATTTTTAAAATTTCAAAATTTGTTGACATATATGTTAATTTAACTATGATTATATACCTACTATACTGTTTGTAGTACGTTTTCAGTGATTATTAGATTGTTAAAAATAAATTAAATTTTGGTTTGATCAAAATTTGAAATTGGTGTTTATTATAATGTCTGTTTACTTTGTAATATGTAGGCAAAATGACGTACAATAGTACAATGCACCTGAACATTTTTTGTTTTCAATACATATATTGTTTAAAAATTGTTTCCGTTCAATGCATCGCTATAATACGGTATCACGAGATTATATGTATAGAGAAATCATTTGCGGCGTAAAAAATAGAATTCTGCGTGTAATCAAATTCATACAAACTATTATATTGATAAATGTACAAAACGATTTTAAAAAGTAAGTGACTATATTACACAATTTTCAGTTCACGAATTTATTTCAAATTGTTATCGTATAATGTATTAACTGGAAAATATAGGTTAGGTTACTCCTTTTCCTTCTTATTTACTCACCAGTTCAGTCGTTACTGTCGTCACGCATTATATTAAACATGTTACTTTACTATGGCAAAGCAAAATATAAACCAATATAAACGATAAGCACGTTTTTAAGAGCATACATTACTGTTTTTTATGTTACACACTCATTACTACTTATTATAATTACAACCACGAGACAATTTTAATTTTAATCTGACAAAAGTTTAGGTCAATTTTTAATTTTTTAAATTTATGAAAGTATGAATTCCCATTAACACTTACGAAGTATAGTTAATAATACTGTGTTGTAGTATATAGTTTTTAGAAAAAAAATTGTTTTGAGTTATATGACGAGTCTCTTGACAAAATGATTTAAAAATTAACTGCATAAAAAATCCTTCTGTTATATATTCTATTAAAATTTAGGAAAAATTGATTAGCTTTCCAATTTTTGAAAAATTTGAAACTAACATACATATCTAAGAAAAAAAATTATATTACAAAAATAATTATTGTATTATGTGACCCTC
Source organism: Lasioglossum leucozonium (assembly GCA_028454225.1). Lineage (NCBI taxonomy): Eukaryota > Metazoa > Arthropoda > Insecta > Hymenoptera > Halictidae > Lasioglossum > Lasioglossum leucozonium. Next base: position 13,561,673 of record CM052218.1, on the reverse strand, counting down.
TCAAAGTTATACGAAGTTTGTTGAAAACTTTTTTATGCAAACAATAATTTCCGAGTAATAGAAGCATCACTTGACTCACCCTGCATATCTAAAATACTCATTTACTCTAAATGCGTCTTTATGTTGTTTACAAACATTATCAAGCGATCTTGAAATGCCCTTAGAACTTTTGATTGTACAGATATATACAGACAATCATCTTACACAAGGTATAAGGGCGCATTTGTTACCCTGCGAAACATGGGTACTGCTGCACAAGATAATCCAGTAAAGTCTTCAATACAGAAGAAGTTGGCAGATTCATTTGATCCGTCTCATCTCGAAGTGATTAATGAATCTTATATGCACAATGTTCCTAAAGGCGCTGAGACACATTTTAAAATAGTTGTTGTGTCCGATAAATTTGCTAACCAACCGCTTCTCAAGGTGAGAATTTAAATGTAGTCTTTTGCACAATTTCGTGCAAAATTATTTTTAGGCATAAGTCAGGAAGACTTCAGTTGTAATAAAAAATATATTCGGATGTGTACTATGATGTGTACTTCAAATGAAGTAAAATTTAAAATAATATAATTTCTTTTAAATAGCGTCATCAAATGATATATAGTTTGTTGCAAGCTGAATTAGAGGGCGGAGTGCACGCACTATCGATAGTAGTAAGTACTTTTGAATTTTAACTAAACTTTGTGCTACTATAGTTGAATAATATTACTCGATTAAATTTTGTTACCACCTCTTTTTAAAGGCAAAAACATCTGATCAGTGGGAAGACAATAATAAAGTCTCTCCAAGTCCAGCCTGTAGGGGTGGTTTCGGAAGATGAGATTCTTCGGTGAAGATCTTTTAATTTAGCTGATTAAAGATAAGAAACTAAGCTAATTCAGACAAATACTCTCAAAAGAAACTTAGTAAGTGTTGTTAAAAACATTTAATCGAAATTGTAAACCAAGAGTAAAAAAGAAAATAAAAGGTTACATTAATGTCATAAAGCAAAAGTGTCCAGTCTTAGCTTTCCCTCATTCTCTGTGAAATAGAGTACATCAGCGAGAGATTGCTCTGCTATTGCCTCTTCTGCTCTGTCGAACATCTGCAAAGTACAATTATTTATAACTTATACAATATCACTTAAATCATAAAAATAAATTTAAAAAATAATTAATTAATTGAAACGATTCGTTATTTCATTTGCTTCTAATAAAATGTGCTCAAGCCTGATATAGACCCTTTTTTTTATTTTTATTTTACATACCCCTCTGAAAGTAACTTCTGTGGGTGGGCATTTGAAATTTGGTCCGAAATTAACAGAAACTGTAGCACTTTTGTGGATAGAGACTGTAGGATAATACGCTCCTTTGTTGACATCCACAAATGCTTCACCTTGACTGACGCCATTTTTAAAAAATACAATCTTGCTGCCTTCTAGAGGCTTCAGAGCTTTCAGTGCTTCAGGTACTTGGTCCTTTTCTTCATAATATAGATGACTTTTGAACTTCACTAGAGGCTGAGAAAAATTCCTTGCATAATGTTTGCTCTTTCAAATCAAATCATCCTTTCCTCTGATAATAATAGAGGTATTACTACTTTTACTTACTCGATCTTTATATGTATTAGGTAAGTGTGAAGCATCATGTGTGTCAGGTAGAACAATTAGGAACCCTAAAGTATCACCTTCTCCATAACTATGACTATAATGTTTGCCTCTACTCTCATGGAATCGTGTTCCTTTCCTGTAAACAAATACCTTCAACAATTATTCATTTGTTTTTTAAATATACATTTAGTTACATCGTTTATATTTTTACAGTCACATGTTACCAAAGCAAATTATTCGAACAGTAAAAGTAAGAATCGCATGGTTAAGAACAAGAATGCGTATAAATTCTTGAGCATACAAATTTCGAGTGACATGTTTATACCTAGATCTCCAAGAATATCCAAACTTATCATAACCAAGCGGAGCTTGAAGGTTAGCGTACTCTTGACCCCATCCTAATCTAGTAGCCGATCCCTCTGGCATCTCCTCTATGGTGGCCTCCCAGTACCATGCTCCCCTGCTTACATCTAAAAAGCATACTAACATCAATCAAACATAAAATCTACGAAGATTGAAGGTTTATAACAATTTACTTCACGTTTAATGAAATAATGGAAGATCTAAAACTTGGATCACAATTCTGACATACTATGAGTGGCCCTGACCATGCAATAGCCCTTTTCACCGGTGACTGCCAGCCTGTCTTCGGACACTCTGAGCTGCGGAGCTCTATCGTGCAGTGCTAGCAACACCGTACTTGGACTGAGACCTCTGTACAGCCATCCTGGGATTGGTTTTCCTGCCCAGTCACTGCTTTCGTCAAATTCCTGCAGATATTACAAGTTTATATATCACTGATCACGGGGAAGATGTAAAATAGTAATATACCTGTCTGAAAGGGGCATGTGGATCAGGCTCTGCAAGGATGTATCTGTAGCCATCTTTGTTGAAGGGATGTTCGAGGGGATATCCATGTGCAGGTAGTTTTGGTGCAGTCATATCCGAACCTCTGCCTTTCTTGCCCGGGCCACTGCCAGCACCCTCTCCTGGGAACTTGCGCTTTGCATTGCGACCACGAAGCCCTCCACTAAGAGGCACTGAATGTTCCATAGTTATATTATCGAAGTATAATGCACTCAACGACTGTAGTTCATTGAATTTAGAAATACATATTCATATAAGAACACAATTCATTTTTTTAATAGAATTTCACTTGTTCTATTTGTTATGTAATGATCTTTATAATTGACATTCTCTGCTACATGTTAATAAGTAAAAATGACACGATTCATTAAAAAGATTATTTGACTGTAAGCATTACGATTAAGCAAGTTGCTATATGATATCATACCACTGATTATAGTCTTGATAAGATAAGAGCTGATCAAAATAAATAGAACGATTCTGAAAACATACTAAAAAATAGATGCATACTAAACGATTTTGGGAAAATGTGGTGAATGTGTGAAATTAAATCACAAATTATACCAGTGTTAGGTTAAATTTAGTATTTTGCAATAATATATAATAGTGTAAAAATAGGTAGTATAAGTAAATATAATACCACCTGTAATTTAACATTGTTGAAACGATTTCACTCAAACAGTTTGATATTAATTCTCTAGCTATGTAACAAAGGAATTACTTTGTTAATTAAAAATAAAATCTATGTTATAGCTCTTGGTAATGGTTTCTGGAGGAAATATATCTGCCATATATATAGCATGGTATAGTTAGATTTTGTTTTAGATCATTAATTTTCAAAGTGAATTGAAACATGTCTGAGAAACATATTGATACAGCTTTTTCAGTTAAAAACTTGGCCCTTTTCCAAAATTAAATTTTTTAGTAATTGAGAAGAAAACTGATCATCTATTTGTTATCGAAACACAATAAATTTATAGGAGAGTATAATTAATGTTAACACTCACCAACATGTTGCACACCCATTTCAGTTACTTTTAAGTGTCCTCCTTTAATCATAGCTTCATAATTTGGTTTAATCATCAGCAAATCGGAGCAAACCAGTCCAAACAATTGACCATCAGAACTACTTTCATCAATAGTGAATAATGCTCCAACATCTTTCAATAGAGCCCTGTGTATCTACATTAAAATATCATCATCAGAGAAATAGTGTACATACAAATTAAATGAACACATTAACTAGCACATAAAAAAATCATAGTAATTTGTTTATTGAAACAAAAATGAAAAAGGTCTGATTCATTATAGTAACTGTTATTTTTACCTCTATACATCTCATAGGATTTTATATTATTTGTTAAATTCAATATTAAAGAACAAAAATGAATTTTATAAATGTAAATAAATAATTATACCACTAATATATGACTTATGCAATAGTTAATGTGTTAGCCTGATGCCAGTGCAAATATTATTTACAGTAGCGTGCCAAGATTGAGTGACTCTGCGAGGCATAGTAGTCATGCTATCCCAATGACACTCAATAAACGGTATAATATCCTTATCCTTATGAAATATAATCCTTGATTCACTGTCTTTCTGAGCCATTTGTAGCAAATTCGCTATTGCTGTTACACACATTTGCGGGAATGCTAAAAAACGAAATTTCTAGAATACATATGCAACATGGAAACAACAAACCTAATAAACCTGTATAATCTTAATGACTTCTTCTTACGTGCTTGATTTTTCTTGAAGCTCTCCAAACCGGTTGGAGAACAATTTTTACACATGAATATATAATTCATCATAAACGGTACTAGCTTGCCCAACTGATATCCAATACAGGATTCGTGGAACCATCTGGAACAGCTAGCGCACAGTAGTTCTACGATGTTAAGATTCCTTTCCTTTCCACTGAAAACACGATATAAATAAATTTATGGATCAATCTACAATATTTCTGTTACTCGAGTGAATTTTATGCGAATTACCAATAACAATTTCCAGTTTCACTATTTGTAGCTCGACCATTAGGCTTGTCTGAAACCTCCTCTGACTTATGTTTCTGTTTACTTTTATCATCTGCCTTTACTTTGCTCTTATCTTCTGCAGGTTCAGTTTGAGACTTGTCTGTCTTATCCATTGAGCTGTAGAAATTGTATTTACATACATATACATTGCTTCGCAGAAGTGTTTGAAAGAATGAAATGTACAGAATTCAAATTTATTAGTCTTATAACAGCTTTTTTATGCAAACGAAGCATTTAATTACTGAAATAGAATGTCCGTGAATCGAATAAAGTAATTTCATATGATTTTGCACCGATTAATTATATTTATTACATTATGCAAAGTAAAATTATTTCATTCGATTCGAACGTATCCTATTTTAGAGGTTAGGACCTTTACTTAATTTTCGTGCAACAATATTGCATAAAAATTGTATTAAAAGATCAATAAAATTAAATTCAATGTATTTGTATACTTTTATGTAGCCGCTGTAATTGCACAGTTCAAGAAACAAACAATTGAGCATAACCTCAAAGATGTTCAACGATAAAATTGTTGTTGTACTTTAAAGAAAAAGTATTATAGCATTGAATATATTTATTGGATATTTGGTAATGGTTTCTTTTTAATAGATTTGTTATATATGTATAAAAAAAAATTGTACACACCTTTCAAACTTTTCCTCTGACATTTTTGGTTATGATTTTGAATAATTCGTTGTTTCTTGTTGTTGTACTGATGTGGAAGTGTTATTGTTGTATGAATGTTTTTATATTGACAATAACAGTCGAATATAATTTGTTTAATTCATGATAAATTGTTCAACTTTAATTCATCTCCTTTTCAAACGTTCAGTCATTGATTGGTTCTGACAAGATTAGGTAACTCAACAATGTTACATGAACGCGACTAATCGTTACATGTTATAAAAATTAAATGAAATATAAGTTAGGAAAGAATGTGTATTAAAAATGTACAATTCATTTTACGTAGTGATCATTATGAAAATTGGTCGTTATACAAATTATTTAAGTAAATTGTAGAACATTCCTGGGATTGCTCACGGTCACCAACCCCAATAACCGCGACCTCTACTTGCCTCTGCTACTATGCCGATTTACTTGGGCAGTAGAGGAGGAATACGTTGTCCTATACTACTGCCCGAACAATAGCTTTAAATTTTAAGTAGTATGAGTACAAGAAGAAGCATTCCTCTATGCGGTTGGAGCAAGACACATGCAGGGCCGACGCGAAGCAGGTTCGGCGCGTTCGCCGGAACCTGGTCTCGCATTTTGAAAGGCCCCGCGGTCTATAAAAACTCATCAGACATTTATTTTTTTTTTTTATTGATGCAATTTGAATCTCAAGGAAGAGATTATTTTGCAGGACCCGAAGTAGCAAACTCAATCAATTTTGGTGACGTAATCAAAGATTTTGCGGCGAAAAAAGCGAGAGAAATGTTGTCATATTCATCTTACAAAAAATATATGTAACATCCTTTGTACTTATAATAATTTCTTATTCCGAAATTTAAGTATAGGATTTGAATGTGTATTCTGACACCGCAAAATTTTTGAACCGGGCCCCGGAAAAGTTCACGCCGGCCCTGACAAGATGATAGTGGGACAGCGGTTCAAGGGGTCGGTGCTCACAAGTAATCAGACGTCCAGACATGTCGTAGGATACCGAATGACAATTTACTACAAAATATTAGTTAATATAATATTTCAAATTTCTATTTGGATTGCGTTCTAGTAAATAGACCGTGGATTTTATGCATTTAAAACAAAACTGAGTAGAATATCGATTTATTATTTTCGTCTTCTCGAAATTATTAAAGAAAGAATGACAGTTTTATTTGGCTCCCGTTTCAAACCCAAATATATTATGCTACCTGTTATACACGGCGCGTTCGAATATACAGGGTGTATAAAAATTATATGTCACGAATGCCATGAAGGGATTCTATACCTCTGGATCGATGGAGATCTGTTAAAAAATTGGACCGCACAATTGACCTTGACCCTTTCTTTTAAGGTTAAATAATTTTTTATCGTATTCATCGCAAGGAACAAAAGTCTCAAGGGATCAATGGATCTCAAGTGAACAGTTCTCTTTAAAAACGACTTTGAAGTTTCGTGAATTAATTTCTTCCATATGTCTACAGGGTTTCCCAAAATGGTATAAACGTGTAGGGAATGATTCTACATCAGAAAATAAATTGAAAATATAGAATAAATTTTTTTCGTTTGACGCCTCGTTTTCGAGAAAATTCACTTTAAAAATCCTTCAAGTTCGCATGCCTAACGTTTGGAACAAGTAGAATCAGTAGGTCATGAACAGACGCGTTAAACGATCGCCATTCAAGAGCACGCGTGTTCGCTGAGTTTTCAAACACTAACTTCTCGAAACCGAGGCGTCAAATGAAAAACATTTATTCTCATATTTTCAACGAACCTTTCACTAAGATATTATCAATTTATTTTCTCGTGTAGAGTCATTCCCTCCACGTTTATACCATTTTGGGAAACCCTATAGACATATGGAAGAAATTAGTTTATGAAACGTCAAAGTTGTTTTTTAAGAGAACGGTTGACTCGAGACCCATTGTTCCTGTGAGACTTTTACGATAGGATAAAAAATTTTTTAATCTTAAAAGAAAGGGTCAAAGTTAATTTTGCGGTCAATTTTTTTAACAGATCTCCACCGATCCAGAGGTATAGAATCCCTCCACGGTATTCGTGACATATAATTTTTATACACCCTGTACATACGTATAGACACGTAGTTTGTCAGAATTGGCCTACGCGTGCCAACACTGGTCATCGCTCGCCTTGTTGGCTTTTGTTCCCTGAATCAAAAGATTTGGGCTAATACGCCAACGTGTGGACTATGACACTCGGATACGTTGGCCGCTGGGTTCATTGGGCCACGTTGGAAAGTTGACCTAGTTGGTACGAGGCCAACTGTTGGACTTTCTGTTGGACCTAGTTGTTTCATAGAAACAAACAATTTCCCGATCCATGATCAACTTATGAAAATTAACAACGATTATTTATCAAAACAAGACAAAAAGCTCGAAGTCCCTTCCGCACTGCAACCGGCCGAGCACGGCGCAGATCGTGCGCCAGCAACAGGGGCGTGCGTCAGCACTCGACGTCGCACAGGGGTTCCAAATCGCCAAAACGTGACCAAAAATCGAAGACATTCTCCAATTTAGTTGGAAATTGGTATTCTATGGGTTTTCGGATTGCTGATTATGAATCTGATTTCAACATTTCAAAAAACATAATGGCGGATTCAATAAGGCAAATGCGTTGCTTAAAAAATTTTCCGATTTCCTTGAAATCTAGTATTCTCATATTTTCTAAGTGTTCTTCCAGCTATGTGTATGTATAACTTTTAACAGTATATATATATATACTTCCATGCAAAATTCATCGTGACCTCGCATGACCTCTCCTTTGTAATCGGCATTAAGGAAAAAAGAGACTGAAAGTAGTTGTTTAGGAAGAGACAATTTTCAAAGTTGTAAAATATATATATATATATAATGTTATAAGTTACACATACACATAGCTGAAAGAACGCTCTTTAACGCTATGTAGTTAGTTTTTCTAAAAATATTACTTATAAAAAAGTAAGTATAGTCGGCAAGAAATGCAATCTATCTTAGACTTGCATTTATGCTTGTTTTCAAACTGCTCTCGAACGATAACGGGTGACTTTTAGCAATTTATATTTATGCTACAACTTAGTTTGAACATTTAAGAAGCTATTGGCATTTTCATTAATTTTGTACGAAGTTGAAAAAGTGATTTTTGGCCACGTTTTGGCGATTTCGAACCATTGTTGTGCGTCACCGGTAATTCGGTTTGCAGTACAGATATTGCATCTTATGGTTTTTTCTGTCTGGGGCGGGGGGGGGGGGGGGGCGCTCTAGGAGCCCCCGTACCGTTTCGATGTCGCGCCCCATGTTACTGATAGTTGGCGGATTTATACGTATTAGCAAGAACTGAATATTCTTTAATGTCTAATATTCTATTTTTTTCTATATTGTATATGCTTCATGGTGAGATGAGAAGATCAGTCCAAAGACGGCACAGAGGCAAGACGAGTCTATCAGTAGGTCCGTCTATCAGCAACTGTAACGTTCCCGTAGTCCCAATGTTTACGTTTGGCGTCACACGCTACATAGTATATGTGAACGCTCTAGCCAATATTTCGGTAGGAGATGAAAATACTTGTGCAGCGAGGCATTCCTATCCACTCTGATCCAATGGGGTACGCATTCGTACCTACGTCACGTTCTTGCCAGGGACCTTCTATTCATCTCGTTGCGATATATGTTTACTATTGTAATTGTTTTGGTGACAAATAAAGCATTAAAGTTACAACAGTTAATGTATTCTTATTTCCCCAACTGAAGTTTCGTGCCACCTCTTGCGATATCATATTCGCTTAATACAAAATTCAATTTTCGACATTTTTCTGTTACGGTTAGACACCTTTTGGGTGACAACCCTTTTGACCTTTCCGGATTGTTTAGGAGTCGAAATGATTGGAGACATTGATTCCACGAAGGGTCTCAGATAGCGCGCTATCTGGATCCATGGAACCATTTTAGAGTTTTACTTTCACGAAGGGATTGATAACAGCTTATCGAAACCCCCTAGTAATAACTTACTAAACAAAGGATCACACATAGCCCCCACTACTGTAGGACCGATTTTAGGAGTATATAAGGGACCCAAGTCCTCCTCAAAATCGGGTGACATCCGCGTTGTAAAGCCAGTAGACGTTCGTTCACGACACAGCAAAGTCAGAGCAAGACCAGGCCTTATCCTCGTCAAAGCATCGTCAAACACTTAGAAAGTACGTACGGTATAAGATCGCGGTTAGGACACCCCCGCATTTCTCGGTGCGTGAAAACTGAGAGTAGATTTCCGCGGCACTTACACATTGCATATGTAGCCGAGCAAATCACAGAATATATATATTGTTCATTATAGTATCCAAACATTACATTTTTTTATCCTATTCAAATCCAGAGGTTGGTATTCCGCGACGATACATCCTTGCCTCTCGGGGTGTATCAAATACAAACGAGTCGAGTCAAAACCCACAACACCTTAATTCCATATTGGTTACCCGGTGGTGAAACAAGCACCGATCAATCCGCTAATCCCACCAAACCTATAGTGGCTATCCGATGGTAAAACAAGCATCGGCCGGTCCACTCTATCCAAAAGACAGCGGCTATCCGATGGTGAAACAAGCATCGGCCGGTCCTCTGTCCCCTTGAGCACAATCTATGTGCCTCCTGTCTAGGTGGTCATCCGATGGTGAAACAAGCATCGGCCGGTCCACATCCTAAACCTCTAGCCCTCGGCTCACGCCAAACCCTAGCGTAACCCTCGGCTCGTAACATTTCAAAAATTTTCGACCGTCTGGCTTGTCGTTGAGTTGCATTACTGAATTTTCGAAAAATTTTCGGCCGTCTGGCTTGTCATTTAGTTGCACTACTGAATTTTCGTGCCACCTCCTTCGCTATCATATTTGCCTAATACAAAAATCAATTTTCGAGGTTTTCGAAAAATTGTCGGCCGTCTGGCTTGTCGTTGAGTTGCATTACTGAATTTTCGAAAAATTTTCGGCCGTCTGGCTTGTCATTTAGTTGCACTACTGAATTTTCGTGCCACCTCCTTCACTATCATATTCGCCTAATACAAAAATCAATTTTCGAGGTTTTCGAAAAATTTTCGGCCGTCTGGATTGACGTTGAGTTGTATTACCGAATTTTCTAAAATTTTTCGGTCGTCTGGCTTGTCGTTCAGTAGTACAACTCGACGATAAACTAGCCGTCCGAAAAATTTTCGAAAATTCAATAGTGCAACTAAACGACAAGTCAGATGGACGAAAATTTTTAAAAATTTCGAAAATTTAATTTTGTATTAGGAGATTATGATATCGAAAGAGGTGTCACGAAAATTGAGTAGTACAACTCAACGGCAAGCCAGAGTGCCGAAAATTTTTGTTTTTTCGATGTTTCGCTATTTTTACGGTTCCAAATCAGTAGAGTAAGTCAATGACAAGTTAGACGGTCGTATGTTCTTGCGGAAATCAGTGGTATAACTATACGTAAAGTTGGACGTTCAGGAGAAATTGGTGGTATAATAAATATATACGCGGATACATTTTTTCATTACATTGTCTTTATTTATTCATAGTACGTGTATAACAAAAATGTTAACTGGTTGTGAGAGTTTCGATTTTGCAATCTAAGGTTTTCTAAGGTATTTCTTCTTTAAAACTAAGTGACTCTATGACAAGAAGTGATGATTGCACGTGCGTTATGTGTCTGTCGTCTCTAAATGATATTACAAATTTGGTATATAAATAAACTGTACAAGATTGAAAAAAATTTGGTAACGGTGATCTTATTCACCAATTGGTTCTTTCATCTGCACACTCTACAAAACCCCTCGGACGTGAGACAAAAACATACATTGAATGATTCCAGTGGTTGGCAAACTCATTAGTCAAAATAGCCAAGTATCAGCAGTACAACGATTTAGATATTTTTTTCGAGAGCCAAATTTCTTTACAAGAACCTCGTTTTTTAGAAGTCGGTTAAAACTATTAACATAAACTATGTATAGTCGGTTGAAATCATACGTTATAATAATCTTAAATTGCTCTTACTTTGAATTTAGATATAACACACCGACTGATTGAAAACTGTATGGAAATACTATGGCATTAAAATAAATTGAATTTATTTTAAACACATTCGTGTAAGAGCGGCCGCACTCAAGCAGCCAAAGAGCCACGTGCGGTTCGCGAGCCGCAGTTTGCCGACCACTGGCCTATTCTACTTCTATACCTCGTTTTTGCTAATATATTCCGGCAACATCGCACTGTCTAAAACGACAACGCTGTAAAATCTAGCTACCACGGACACGAACCTTTCGCGTTGCAATCTCGCGTAGTTCGCTAGCTGATCGTTTCGCATTTTTCACACAATCGGTAATCCAGGACCGTAGGCAGAAAACTCCATCGAGTCCATGGTCTGTACGGTTCTGGAAATCTGTGTCTGTACAGACTGATGTCGATAACGTCGCTCGCTACCGAAAAGTAGCACTCCACCGTAGCGCCACACGTTCGCTCGATAAAAAAGCACCGTCGAGTTACCTCTCTACTCTCTAGCCTGTCCGTGGCGCAAGTTTTCTCGCGCAAGCCTACGGGCCACCGGTGTCTCCACCTGTCGTTAAGCTCTCCTATCAGTCTTAGGAAAGTGGTGGGGGTGGCACGGTCGCGAAAGAGCGTGCGTCTACGTCAGGCGAAGAGCTCCGAGCTTATTGGTCCCGGTCCATTGTTGCGTATTGATTGCTGCGGAGCAGTGGTATGGTCGTCCGGACACTCGGCCGTTCTCATCGCCGTTGTGGTCGTCGCCGTCGTCGTCGTTGGCACAGTCGAGCTGGTCGCGAAACGCGGGTACACGCGCGCGGATAGAACCCCCATACATCCGGACGTTCTCCGTGCGGATTATCCTCCTTTGACATCCGGTTTTATTATACGTGCGCTGCTTCATAACACGATCCTCGGCTACAACTAAATATCTATCTGTCTATCTCTATCCATATATATCTATGTATATGTATATATATACATAAATATAACCAAGCATATATATATATATATATATATATGTATATATTTCTCTCTCTCTCTCTCTCCCTATACATATACATATATATATACACAAATATTAAAACGTGATGTGTGTGCAAGTTGCAAGTCGCCGTCGGCACGCGTGCGTGCGTGCGTATGCGTGAGCGGAGAGTGCGGCGGGTTGTTTTCCGATTGTTTCGGAACCGGAAGCGACCTGCAGCATTGGCGGCGGCACGGCCAGCTGCCGCAGAGCGCGCGGTCCTCTGAGAAACGGGGTGTAGAGGGGGGCGGGGGAGGGGGGACGATTTGGAGAAAGAAGAAGAGGCGAAGGAGAGTGGAAGAGGAAGAGGAAGAGCAAGAGGAAGAACAAGATCAGGTAGGCAGGCAGGCAGGCAGGCAGGCAGCGAGCAAGCAAGCAAGCAAGCAAGCAAGCAGCAGCAGCCCGCAGGAGACTAGGATCTAGGGATCGAGGGAAGTGGGGGATGGTGAGTGGATGAGCGAGCGAAAGTGAGAGAAGCTCGCGGGGAGGGGGGTGTCGTTCCGAGGAAAAAGTGGAGCGATAACGATTTAGAGATTGACCGGAGAAGGGTGACGCGGGGGGGGCGGCTGTGCGGAAGGGGCGCCTGGACCCGGTTACTATAGTGCGTGTAACAGTGAACGGAGATAGTCAAAGGGACGACGACGAAGAAGAAGTACGTAGGCTAGATCGTTGTATCTCGTGTATCGTACCCGTACCGTACCATTACCATTACCATAACCGTAACCGTTATCGGTACCGTTATCGTTACCGGGCCGGCCGACGACGAGAGAAACTGCGCTTTCCCCCGTTATAATTATGAAGCGGATAAAGTGCGCCGCACCGCTGTCCACCGTTTCTGATCGCCGCCGGTGAATGTGTGACCCGGGGGGCAGCAGAGATCCGCCGCGATGACGACGACCGAAGAGACGACCGAGCAGCCCCCGGTAGACGACTGCCTGAAGGATCGGAGATGGTGGTGCTTCCTGCTGTCGAGCATATTCACGTTTCTCGCCGGGCTGCTGATCGTGCTCCTCTGGCGCGCGTTCGCCTTCCTCTGCTGTCGCAAGGAGCCCGAGTTCGCACCAAATGACCCGAAGCAGAAGGAGCAGAAGACCAGCCGTCAGGGCAAGGAGTTCGAGGGGACTTTCATGACCGAGGCCAAGGACTGGGCCGGCGAACTTATCTCCGGACAGACCACCACTGGACGAATCCTGGTGAGTTTCGGATATTCGCTTCTCTACTACTGCGGGCGGCCAACTGACCGATAGACCGACGCGACGCGACGGCCACCGAGAGTAGGCCGATGCTTCGTATTCGATTCGCACCGACCGATTCCGCAGAGTCGAATTGATACGGTGCTGCTGGTATACGGTTTTCCGAAGGTTATCGATGTTTGGAGACGTTTGAAGGACGCCCCCGAAGTCGGCCAGAAAATTCCTGCCGTATTACCCCCTCCGGAGACCTCGACTTTATCGAACCTGTAAACTCATGAATTTTTTCGACTGTGATTCCGAAAGCAACGTCTTCTGCTCGAAATTGTTCTACAGACTCGTACACAATGATTTTGTAAGGTTATTCAAGTACCTTTTGTATCCTGAAATACGACTCCAGTATTTGCAAAGTCTCCGCTATTACGATGGTATTTTTTAATGACATTGCAGCACTTATGCATATTTAAAATACTGTACATTCTTCCAAACGCAATGGTGTTGGTTTTGTACAACATTGTAAACAGTTGAGCATGTTTAAACGACGTTTTTATTTCATTTTGTTATGTTGATCATTCTCAACTTTAAGAATTTGTTGTGCTGTAGCTGCGAAGATTAGCTTAATGTTCCTTGTTATGTTATGATCATTAATTTTATTTTTCACTTATAAACAAATCTATAAATTGAAAAGCATCCGAATTAAACATTATTTAAACATATGTAAACGTTAATAACAGCACCACAAAAATAGCATTGTGTTAAAAAGAGTCCACAGGACTCAGTCTATGCAAGAACCATTCGTATTAACTTCCACGATTGAAGCAGGAAAACTCTTAAATTTGGAAATTTAATTTTTCTCTTCAAAGTATGATCGAAATAAATTTAAACATTTTCAAGCTTCATGAATGTTATATGGTAATATATCGGTGTGTTTGAAAGAGTTTTCACGATATTCGCACAACTTTTACGAGATTAAACTTTTCGATTTATTAAACGAGACGCAAAATTGGCTTCGGACAATGTCATTTTGCACAAGCAAGGACGTGGAGGGTAAAATTTAATTTGCTAATCAGGGAATTCTGTGAAGTGATAACAGAAATATGATTTCTGTTTGTCGATATGCATATTATGTTACGTTTTAAATGTTTCTAAATTCAATATCTACACAAATCCACAGTTGTTGTTGCCGAGTGTTCTTAATCGGTTTTGGGGGGTTGAATAACCGATTTTTGGAATGTTGGAATGGAAAATTGACGGGAAGGTTGAAACCCCTCCGTGCTTCGATATAGATTGTACATAGAGGGTACCTTCCGAAGCGAGACACGCTGACCTAGTAAACTGTTGACGGTTCGTGTCATCGTTTTTTTTTCTCCCGATTTATTATATTTGTTTCGCAGATAGCTGCTTAATTTCCCCGAACGATAAGAAATTTATTACCTCGATTCCGAGACGTTCGAACGATTATTTTGACGGTAATGAGAAATTGTTGAAATAAACTCTCGACAACTGAAGATAGAGGGCAGTTAAAAATTGTGTTCGGATATATTTATTTCTAAATTTATCGATTGACAGACCTGGTTTTTTATATGACAAACAGTTGTTCCGATCGTGAAGGATTGAAATCTCGATAAACAATGCTAGCGGGCAGTTGTAACCGTATACATTTATAACTGTCCGTTGTTTATAGGTTTATTAGTTAGTCAATTTATCGGGCGATATGACGATTCTGATAAACAATTATTTTGTTCGACGAAACATAATACGGATAAGTTGCGAAGCAGTTATAAAACAGACGCGGCGACATTATGTTTTTATTAGTTTGTGAGTTTATCGATTAACTGGACGATTTATGTTTAACGAGTATATTGTTCGTAATCATGACATTGATTTAAACTTTCGATAACTAAAGGTAACGGGTGGTTATAAATTTGATCTTTATTAGTAAATACAGTTTTGTCCGGGATGAACAATTATTGTAACAGTAATGGGAAGCTAGGTTTATATTTTTGATATGTATAAATTATTGATAGATATTTTCAAACAAATAATTTTCAAATAAATGAAACACTGAAGCAGATAAATATTCTCACGACAAATTTTTTATAAATATTCTCTTTTTGTATGCCGAATGAGTTGCCCGAGATCGTCGAGAGGATTTCAATTATTTGTTGCTCGGCTCGTTAATGAATAAACTGAAGCTTCACGGCGTGCGTTATTTTCCGCGACGTCCTGGCGCTCATTTATTATTAGACTGCGGGTTTTATGCGTGTACAACGTGTTTGACCGTACAAGACGCAATAAAGCGGCGACTTTAAGAATATTTAATAAGGGTAGAGGCATTTCAAAAAGGAAATTATTCTCCCGCGGTGCTCGAATATTCGACGTTCCACGAGTGTGGGTTATCTCGGAGACAATAAAGTGTCTTGAAACGAGCAATTTTTTTAGATCGGTGAACCCTAGACATTTTATTGCGTATAAAAAAAAACCATATCAGATTCTCGAACGGTTCTGAAGTTGCCATTGGTGGTGCAGTGTATGATTCAGTGAATGAAAGAATATCATGTTAAATCAATATACGACTATTAAGTAGTTAGATGAAATTAGTTCTTGTTGAACTTTATCGAACCTTGCATTTCACTAATTCTTTATACATATCATACGTAATAAATGGAGGCCTGAACTCGATTCAATTTAACTGAACTTCATTCGATTTGATTGAACTCGATTCAATTAGATTTAACTCTATTCAACTTGATTCAATTCGAACGAACTTAATTCAATTCGATTGTACTTGATTGTATTTGATAGAATTCGATTGAACTTGATTGAATTCGATTTGGTAATTGAACTTGATTGATTCCATTTAATTAAACTTGATACAATTCGATTGTACTTGATTCCATTTAATTGAACTTGATTCAATTAGGTTGAACTTGATTCAACTCAATTTCATTCAATTCAAGTAAATTCAAATAGACCCAAGTTAACTCAAGTCAATTAAGAAAACTAAAGTAAAACAAATAAACTCATGAGCACCAACATAAATCGATTAAATTCAATTAAACTCAAGTTAATTCAAGTAGATTCAAGTGTATTCAATATTCCAAGATGGACGGCCATTAATACGTCCCCGAAATCCGCCATTTAGTACTTACTTCGTTCCGTAGAACCCTCACCGCGCCATTTGCCCCGAAAACAAGTGATCCTCGAGAGAGCGAGAGAGAGAGAGAGAGAGAGTGTGACGAGACACGTCGCGGGGGGCGGTAAGTTAGCATTACTGACTTGTGGTAACGTAGTTGTCGGCTCGATCGAGTTACAGGACGCTCTCGCGAGCACGTTCCGGATGCGTGGAAAGGTGAAAATGATTAGAGGACTTAAGCGCGCGCGGGGAGGAACGAGTTGCCACGAGTATCCTATACAGCTGTGCAGCCGGTGACCCAGTTTTCGTTCGTGGAACCAGACACGTCGTCGGCTGAAGTAGGGGGTGGTTTCTACGCAGTGCGTGTTCCTATGGGGCGTGTGCCTCCAGTCTCCTTCCACAAAGGTCAACGGAGTCAGCTTTTCTTTCTTTGCTTTGTCTCTTAAACAGAGAAACGCTAGTTTGACTTGTAACACAAGCAGGAAAGATTATTTGCTACCCCAGATACCCCAGATAAACAGCCCTAATCGTGCCAGTCGTCAGCCATTTAAGGGGGGGCATGTAACCTTGTAAGCCTAATGGATTAAACCAAGGATTTGTTTTCGCATATAAAGATATTGCGAGAGAAGATTTTTCTAGAATATTACGATAAGTAACATTTTAGCTTTGTTTTCATATTTTTTTTTTATCATATACAATTACAAAATGGTGGAAGTGTATAACATTATCTAACTCCAGCAAAATCCTTGGTAGCTTTCACCCAGCGGTAAAAGTGACTGGAATATAAAAAATAAAAAATTGTTGTATTAATTTAAACGAAAACTGTCGCTTTTAACAGTCGCCATTTTCTCATTTCTCAAAATTACTAAACAATCGTACGCTGCATTGAAGATAATCTACTTTTATTGAAATTAATACAACAATGTTTTATCTTTTATATTCCAGCCAGAGGTAGATAATGTTACGCAACTCTAGCATTTTGTAAATTTATCTAATAAAAACAATATGGAAGTAAACCTACATTGTTGCTATTAATGTTCTCTCAAAAAAATTTTTCTGCAGTATCTTTATATACGAAAAAATAATGTTAGGTTTACAGGGTTGCATCGCCCCTTGAAACAATAAGAACTATCTCATGAAAATCAAGTATCCGATCCCAGTGAAACAGTTGATCGCAAGTTTGAACCTCGCAGGGTATAACACAGATCAACTTCGAGACTTAGAGAGTCATTAAAGTCGCCGACCGCATAACGTGCACGCCGTGTTCGGTCGGTCTGCGTCATTTTTCTGCCTGCAGTTAATTTCTATAGTTCGCTCCAATTCGATGGGAGATACATGCGCGAGCAAGTGTGTTTCTGGGTTAAACGATGCCAGGGAATTCGTATAAATTAGATATACGAGCCTCCTTCTCTCATAGCGTTCCACTACCCAACTTCTTCCTCGTCTTTTCGAAACTTTTCCTTTACGATCGTTAGCGGTTTATTCGCGAGTCTCGTGATTCCCAGCGATAACTCACGCCGAGCAGAACCACCAGTCGATTCGTTGTTCAAAACTGTCCAGAAAATGTGGAACACGATTTCGTTTTCGGGAAAATCAAAAACTTGGTCGCACACTCTTCGTACACCGAGTCTTATTTCTGGAAAACAGAGCTTTGCATGAAAAAATGATGTTACACATTTTTCTTAGAGCTTTCCACGAGAGATTACAACGTGGTGAGAAAAGATTATTTTTAATATACAGGCTGTTCATTTTAACTCGAGCACCTACATTATTTCCGCTAAGAACAATTGAATGAATAGGATGCGCATGGTTTTAAGGCGAGCATCCGATAGCGATAAACAAAAAATCCTTCGAAGGTCACGGTTTTTTTCAAGGTCATCGCTCTTTTTTTGCACATTATCATGTATATATTTTTATTACGGCATGCGTTAAGACGAGTTCAACGACCTTCGCGCCACGACCTTGAAGTGACCTTGATGGTCTTTCGATAAATTCCTTGGCAAGAAGAAAAATAGGTTGATGGAAACGGGAGCATGTGTAGCCTTCTTTGTCGAAATAATGACCAAGTAGCTAGCATTTATATAATGCTACGTGTCTTCCGAAGAACGGGTTAGGTTTCTCTTTAATCTAATCCGACTGCGATTTTCCGATAGCAACTACTGTGAACAAGCTACTATGTCGTTCCCTGAAGTAGGTGACGTGTGTCTTGCACGACTGCGAGTCTTGTCGAGCGGTAGAGGAAACCTTTGGCTAGTGTTTTCCTCGATCCAGTGCACTTCTTCAACTTTATTCGTCAAACACTAGTCAATTTTCTAATATTCAATCTTGATTTCTTAAATCGCAGCTAAAAGTTACTTTTTAATCTACATTTATACTCTGTACATTTGTATTAAAAAAAATTATTTACTTGGAAAATATTTTAATTTAACCCATTGTCTTACAATTTATTTTAGGATTTCAATGATTAAAAATCTTTTGCTGTTCGTAATTTCCTAAAAAAGGAGAAAATTTATATCTATTGTATCCATATATATATTCTCTAATAGCTGTACATCAACAAAACTAAAGTAGAATTTTATTTCGGTTTAAAGGAAATTAATAACTGACACGATATTGTAAGGCAAGGGGTTAATTGACTGGTATATGCAGTATTCAAATGAATGATTTTTCGCAAATAAGTGGTCTAGTACTTTTTGTAAAGTACTAAAAACTGCACTGCTTAGCATATTTGAAAATATATGGTTCTATTTGGAAAAATAATGTTGACTTCCACGAGTCCTCTATGCGCGTGTGCAGGAAAAAAATGACCATGCAAAATGATACGTCTTTCGATACCAACCAACTTTTATTGGAAATGTTTTCTGATATCTCTAAGAATTTTGTGGACATTGGGGTGTTGCATAATTCAAATGGGACACCTTGTATACCTTTTATCCGAATGCAACATTTCTACATTTTTGATACATCAACCAGCTTTTCAATTCTCTATGAAAAGAATACTGACGGCTATAAACCATTATTCTATGAAAGTTATTTATTTAAAAAATAAAAATAACCACTAATGGCTACTTTGTCAGTAAGTGGTATATGTTTTTGTAAATATTTTCAAGCTGCATCGACTAATGTACTCGGAACAACACATTTGACCTTCGTGTGACCTCTGTGCAACAACTCACGAAAAAATGATTTCCATAGAATAATACACCTTTTGGAACCATTCAATTTTTGTCTGAAACATGACTGTACTTAGGTTAGTTTTGTTTCTGGTAATTTTTCCGTTTGCAATGGTACCGGGGTGGTCTGGAATGGAAATAATAAAGAAGGAGGACGAGGGTAGGAAAACGGGTAGTATAAACGTAGCAGTGCACCGACAATGAGCGGTGGTCCGCGTGGTCCTCGGTGAAAACTAGGTTGCAAGTGTTGTATGTTATATCCGTCGTATCACGAAACTGGCTTCCCATATCCTTTCTGTTATCCATGCGCATTGGCCTTTAAGAATCCTACTAATGGTTAGAAAACGCGTATATTCTCTGATCGTATTTACACCAGTTTCTCCGATTGTCCAGACACCTACCAACTCCCCGCAGAATATCAACTACATACAATAATTTCATACCGGTAAATGATAAAATGAAATATTCAATGAAATGAATGTTATTTGAATTTGTAATTAAACGTATCATTAATTTAATCGAAATTAACATTACATTCGTATCTTTGCTATTTATGAAATAATTATCTCGATTAATTTTTAATTTACAAGCGTTATCCATTTGAGTCAATTCGTTTTGCGGTTACGTTCAATTAGTTTTACATATAGCTTGCGATTAATTGAGAACTTAATTAACCTTCAACGCGTAAACGTTACGATATTAAGCAATTCATTAAATAATTAACTTCATTAATTTTGAATTTGTGAATTTTTATTAATTATTAACACGTTGAGTGCTACACCAAAGCCCATAGAAGTCACACAAAATGAACCATAAATGATTTAATAGTACAAGAATAGTACAAGGCAAAATTTATCATAATATATTGGGTTGACAAGAAAGTAATTTTGGTATTTTAAGGTGAAATAAAACGCAATTTTTGATATGGACAATAAACTTTAATCAATAAAATATTTTAACCTATCTGCAATCTTATTTTCAAATGTTAGTTATCAAATGTCAGAAAGAAAATAGTTATAACCTTAACAGAAGTTATTGAAACAAAAAGAAACATTATTATCTATTAGTGAAAACCGAAATTACTTTCTTGCCCACCCAATAAATTGTAATTTTCATTTTAATTTCTAATATATTATTTCTAATATAATTTTGAATATATTATTGTATAACGGGTGTTCCACCTAATTAGTGTAGATTAAATCTCTCCCTTATTATTTATATTTAAAGAAAAACGTGATTAGATTCGAACGGATAACTGTAGTGGTAAATTTTCTTAAGATCAAATGCAGTGGCAAGGTTAAGAAGAATCTAACGAAATATAATATCTTGACCTTCACGTGACCTTGAGTATTTTTATTCTTAATCGTATCTATTTTGATTTGTTTTTTATAGTAAAAGTTACACAATTACTATTGTCCGTAGTAGGTGGGCTGCAAATCTAATGCATTTGTAACAAAAATGTGCGTTATTTTTAATAAATTAAAAGAATCGAAGAGTATCGATATATGTATATTACTTCGGATGCATTAAAATTGTTAGAGAATTTTCCAGTTAAGATACCGGTCTAACAATAACCGAAATATATTTTAAGGATGCTCGAGTTACGAGGTAACCCGGTATAAACAATGGGACGTTCGCTAATAATTATTTAATCGAAAAAATTCACCGTCTGGTTACCTCGATTCCGGTTTTATAGCGTCCGATCGGGATTCAGAGCGACAGTTTGCCGATTGTTCGCTTTTACAGCGTTTTCTTGCCAGCGGGAGACGAATGGACATGCCGCGCGACGCCGCCATTGGCATTCCGCCTACTTTGTTACGCGGCGTTTTATCCGTTTACACGGAGCGGATTTTTGTATGGTGAACGTGTGTCACGTACGCCGGTCCGAGCTCATTTGATTCGTGTTCCGCGTTCATACAAACGGAGCAGATACAAACGCCGTCAATCAGAAGTCGCAGACCGGCTGGAATCCTTTCATACGACCCGCCGGAATTAGAGAACGAATCAGAATCGTATTCTCGTTGCCATTAACCAGAGAAACGTTATCCTTATCCACGATTGAAAATATAAGAATAGCTTCCTTCGAGGCTTCAGAGTGCACTGACCGTTTCACCTTGCGATTCCCTTGAGAAAAGTACCGAAGTATTCGTAGCGAAAAATTAGTAGTTCGGGAGATATACAAGAGCGCCTCTTGTAACACGGTTGAAATTATAGTTTCGATATAACACGGCAGTCTGTAAACACGGTTCCAATATAACACGGTAGTCTAAAAACGCGGTTTGCGATACAACACGATAGTCTGAAAACACGGTAGTTTGAAAACACGGTTCCGATATAACACGGTAATCTGAAAACGCAGTTTGCAATATAACACAATATTTGAAAACAGTTTTGATATAACAAAATAGTCTGAAAACACGGTTTCGATATAATACGTTAGAGTCACAACCCGGTTTCGATAAAAACAGTAGTCTGAAACCGAAGTTTCGATATAACACGGTAGTCTGAAAACACGGTTTCGATATAACACGTTAGGTTGACAATACGATTTCGATATAACAGTAGTCTGAAAAGAAGGTTTCAAAATAACATGGTAGTCTGAAAACGCGGTTTCAATATAACACGATAGTCTGAAAACACGGTAGTCTGAAAACAGTTTCGATATAACACGGTAGTCTGAAAACGGTTCCGATATAACACGGTAGTCTGAAAACACGGTTTCGATATAACACGATAGTTTGAAATCAGGGTTTCGATATAACACGTTAGTTTCACAACACGGTTTCGATCGAACAGTAGTCTGAAAACGCGGTTTCGATATAACACGATGGTCTGAAAACAGTTTCGATATAACACGGTAGTCTGAAAACGGTTCCGATATAACACAGTAGTCTGAAAACGCGGTTTCAATATAACACGATAGTCTGAAAACACTGTTTCGATATAACACGTTAGTTTCACAATACTATATCAATATAACAGTAGTCTGAAAACAGTTTCGATATAACACGGTAGTCCAAAAACGGTTCCGATATAACACGGTAGTCTGAAAACACGGTTTCAATATAACACGATAGTTCGAAATCAGGGTTTCGATATAACACGTTAGTTTTGCAACACGGTTTCGATCGAACAGTAGTCCGAAAACGCGGTTTCGATATAACACGGTAGTCCGAAAACGGTTCCGATATAACACGGTAGTCTGATAATACGGTAGTAATAAATCAGGTGAGTAATTTTTTGTTACAGAGTGTAGTAGCATCGGCTCTCAAAACCACGACCTGTACTACTATGCACTGTTCAATACGTTGACCTGTACTACTGTCCGACCGATAACATTACTCGTATAAGAGACATATGGTCAGTGTAAAAAGTATTTGGAAACTCTTAAAAAGTTGATAACTTCTTTACAATTGTACCAAATGTCCTGATTTTTTGTGAACAATTGTAAGCATTGGTTTACTAAATGTAAAAAAATATTTTTGAAAAATTGCAGTTGGTAGGTATTACACGAAAAAATAAAAAAGGCACTTTTTTATACTTTTTAATTTGGGCTTGTAATGAATCTTTAAAATATGCGGTTTGTAGATCTGTTAGCTAATAACTATAATAAATAATAAGAGTCCAAATAAAAAAGTCTAAAAAAGTGCCTTTTTTATTTTTTAGTGTAATTCCTACCAATTGCAATTTTTTAAAAAATATTTTGCACGTCATTTAGTAAATCAATGTTTCTAATTGCTTACAAAAAAATCAGGTCATTTGGTACAATAGGAAAAAAGTTATCGGCTTTTTAAGAGTGTCCAAACGCTTATTACACTGACTGTACATATCTTCCTATGCGTTCCAAGTGAGCTAGCTGTTAGACGTCAGTGCTTTTAAACAATAAATTGCCCAGACCTACCATAAGGTATTTTATTTGCTGTTCGAAGTTGAAGTGCGTATTCATATCAGCCAATGGACTCAATCTTCGCGTTGAACTGTTTCGATGAAACTTCGCGCAAAACGTCAGGTTTAAAATTAGATTTGTGTTCTATTCCAATCCCTTGTATATTTACTTGATTATTAAATGTCGGTGTAGAGTAGGAAAGGGTGCAAGTTGAATAGTGAGTGGTTCCTTTCTTTTCCCCAGGGCAAAGATAACACAAGGCTATAATCCCAATTGGAAGTTGATATAAACAATAGTTGCAACAATTACATACTCGGTGAGTAATTTCCGTTATTCTTCCAATACTGTCATACAATTTCTTCGAAAAGATAGACGACACTTCGGTAGTCAGGATTTTCCCTAAACGAAGAGCTCCCTCTAATTTCGAAAATGTTACAAATTAAAATCTGGGCGATACAGGAGACAAAATTAATAATTTTACTGAAATCATGTGACTATAATCTTTCATGTTTCTAATTTCTATGTTTCTATCGAAGTAATGGGTTTTCAGATTTCGTTAACGTTATCGAATTACATTTGGAAAAACGTACGAAATTTTCCGAAATATTTTACGGGGAACTGTTTAAATGTTTACAAGAGCAATCGTGCAACAATTGATTTTCGGTAGACACGTAGACTGTTTTGGAATTTCGGGGAAGTTTCCGTCAAATATTTAACGGCGCGTCGAAAGTTGTAACATTGTTAAACAAAGTTTACGTGTGCAGCAACGTGCGCACGAGTTCCAATCAAGGAAGAGGCTTGTTTGTTTAAATTTCGACGATAAACATCGACGCGACCGCACGTAGTAATTCGTTGTTAAATTGCGGATCTAATAAAAGAATGTTGCTACGCTTCTTGTAGATCTAGACACTCTTCAGATGAATCGTTGAGGTGACTAGTTCAAATTAATATTCACAAGGTTAGATCAATGACGATCTTCATTAACCTTTTAACCGGGGGGTGACGAGTTAACTTGTCATTGGAGGTCGGTATCACCTTTCAGAGTGTTTTTGCATTTTTTCCTTGACTCGACAAGTCGCTCCTTAACTTTATTGTGTCATAGTATCCACATTGATGTTGAAACTTTAGTATACGTACGTTGCTGAATTTTACTTATCTTTGTTCGAACTGGCAGGAAAATTTTAATTAATAGAAAGAAAATGAAAATTTTGTCTTGGTGCCTTAATTAGGGATGCAGAAGTATGCACTGGGCGCTTCCAGAGCACGCTCCTAGCGTGTGCACGATTCCCACGAGCGTTTTGCTGGATATAGCTTTAATAGCTCGGCTGGGGCTAATAACAGTTTAAGTAATCAGCGATGCACTGATCGACCAAGTTCAGCCTGGTTGTTAGCGTTCACTGGTTCACGATCTTGCTTCTGAATAAAATGGACATGGCAGATCTCTGACAGATCCCCTGCAGAACCATTGCAGAACCATTGCAGATCCCCTGCAGAACCATTGCATATCCCTTGAAGTTTCTTTGCAGATCTCTGAAGCAATTTTGTTTGTTTCGCGAAGAGAAACAAAACTGGAAAGTTTAGAGAGCCACATTGTTTAAACAAATTCGAAATTGGCCAAGCGGTGACATAAACTGCCTCTAATTTCACTTGTGCTTCGCTAAAGCACATTTCACTTCAGTTTGAACAAGATGGCTGACGTAGATGTGAAAATTCATAATGCTTTGTCAAACGAACGTGAAAACAAACAGAAGTGGAATATTTCGAAGGGTAGTGTTGTCCAAACCAATTCGAAATCACTAAACTTAAATCCCTCTTAATTTCGTGTGCACTGCATTATAGCACACGGAAATTTCCTGCTGCGTCTCGCTAAATCGATGGCTTCGTTATGAAACCGGACGTTTCATATGCAACCTAATAAATATGCTTGCTGCATTCAACATGGCGGCGGCTGGAACGTAATTTTGGGAATGCGCATCTAACTTAAGCGACTTAATCCGTTTCGATTGCGGTCCAGTGAATTGCTGACAGGCCGAATCCGATGTGTTCACTGTCTTCGTTGAATGGTTATTGGCGTGTGTCATAATCTCTGTGTTATTAACAACGGAAATCAATTGTTATAACAAACTTTTACCGCGATAATTGTTTTCTTCTATCAACGGATCTTAAATTTTATGAATATTTTCCTTTTTTTTCATTTAAGAAATGTAGAATAATGAAAAACTATATTTCATCTGTTAGAGGTCGTGCAGATGTGTAGGTTGTGTTTTGTATATTTTTATATATTTTCTAAACCTCTCGGTGAAATTAGAAATTAAGAGACAATTTTTAATGAGAAAATGGAAAAGATATCAGCCTAAATTCGCCGCGATATTCGATACACCCAGTATAGCCTATCTTTTGTATAATCAATAACTCTAGCCCAGATCTAACCTAGATACGATCACCACACTTCTTTCCGTACTTCCAGTTTACTAGACCTGCTATAGTCATATTACACGTTAAAGGCCTGCAGTGTCTTTCTACCTTTTAATTAGCCAGTTTACTTGTGATATAGAGGGTGTACCACTTAACTCGGGCATTTCAATGTTTCGTGCAGTTATTTCTAATTGCACGGAAAAATGTCCGAGGGAAACATAATCTCTTCAGACAATTATGCTCAGCTTGCCATTGCAAATAATTTCCTGTTACGTCCTAATTAAATTGAAACTATTTCATTTACATATTTACTCAATTCTTAATGGGAGAATTTCAACAATGTAAATATAGTAATTTTAATTTGTTACCTAAATAGATTTTTTCATATAATTATATATTTCAAAAATTAAATTTCTTCAGAGACGCAATTAAAATAACCTCTGAAGATGATTTAAATAGTGATCGAAACGTCGGTATTTTACTAATTTGCAAAATTGCTTTATAAAATTAATAATAACTGATCGAACCTTTGGGCGGAAAACATTATTTCAAAATAGTAATTTTAATACAATAATTAAATTTGAATATAATCGTGTAATAATTTATACAATTAAAAACATTTTTAAGTTTGGATGTAAGTAGTGTAAATTCGAAGAATTCGGGTTACTTTTAATCGCGATAAAGTGCGTTATACGAATTTCATTTCCAGTATTTTGAAAAGTTGGAATTCCAGCTTGAAGAATTTTTTGCGTTCCAACCACCGCTGTGCGCTAAATGCGCTAAATGCGCCAAATGGAACTGCGTCATGTAAAACGCGAACGAGTCGGAATTTTCCTTACGCGACTCCGTCGGCGTCACTTAACATTTTTTCTTCATCACGCGATCAATTAAATCAGCAGCGCGCGCTTAACGCAAAGACCTCGGAAATCATGAAAGTGAGATCATGCACTATCGACCGGGCAAATGATGTGC
Organism: Lasioglossum leucozonium; assembly: GCA_028454225.1. Classification (NCBI taxonomy): domain Eukaryota; kingdom Metazoa; phylum Arthropoda; class Insecta; order Hymenoptera; family Halictidae; genus Lasioglossum; species Lasioglossum leucozonium. The sequence goes on along the minus strand of CM052218.1, from coordinate 13,534,713 downwards.
TATGTCAAACGTGAGCCAACTGCTGTTTTATTCTCATTTAAGAAATATGAGACGAGTCCTCAGCCTTTCGTAATGCTCCGTCGACGCCTCGATTGCCGGTGACGCCATGTTGCGTCATGCACGAGTTGCGCAATTTTCTGCAAATTCTCATTTTTCTGGCATCAAGCTGGCCTTGGAACCGATTCAATTAGGCTAAAAAGCGCGATATAGTTTTCCCAAATAACCAGCGATTTTTGGAAAAAAATACGAGCACACGTGACTAACAAGAAAATCACTCAAAATTACACCACCTGATTTCGACGCGTTTTGAATATGATATAAGCTTCGAAAGAATATTATTATTTTAAGTCTCGAAAGAATATAAATATTCTACAATTTTTTTTTATTTATCTGGGTTCGCGTTTGAAAAGTACAATAACTAATAAGTCTAGAAAGTATTGAGTCTAGAAAATGATTTGAAAATAGGATTTACGCATCTTCTAACAGACAAATGTTTGTAAACAATTTTTAGATATTTATAGAATTAGCTACCCTATTTATTTTATTGAACCACAAGGCGGATAAAGGAATGAAAATACGCATTGTTGGAAATATTTCAAAATTTGTAACTTTTGAATGAAAACTATACTATATACTTTACTCATTTTGTATATAACTTTTTCATATTTTTGTTCTGTTTTCGAATACAGGAAATCGAGAAAAGTTGTTTTCCTCAAAAAAAAAAAGAATCACTAAAAGTGTATTTTATTCACTTTTGAAAGTAAGTAGGTACAATTTCAAAGAATGCAAACATTCGTAGACTTTTAATGTATTGTTATATTATTGTCAACCCATTAGACATAATAATTTTAATTCCGGTAGAAAATGTTTAATTTCCATAAAGATCCGCACTCTGATTATAATAAAAACATGAATTCTCTCATCATTATGAAAATCTCTGCTCCGTCAGGGGTTAAACCATGATCAGACGATATTTAGTAATGGAAGGCGCCGTTATAAGGAACTGTCAACCGGTCCGTCACGTCGTCTCAGAAAGTTCCCGCGAAATCTGCTGAGCCTTCGAAGATGAATCTTAACCGGTGAACGCCTGGAAACTGTTTACTAGACGAATTTAGATTCTCGGTCGTTTCCGTGTCATTAAGAATAAGTTTAGAATCCTTCCCTACAAGATTCGACTCACGAGGCCGATTTCTATTTTGCATATGCGTTGAAAAATATTTTATTCGAAAATATTTGTTATCATTTCACTTATGTTCACTTTTTATTTTGCATAAAGATCCGTAAATTATCGATTCCGTTCATTAATATTATAATTAATATTGCAAAATTGTTCCGCTTTTGATAGACGCGTGATTCAATCTATTCTTTTCACATCAGCAATTTTTATTCACCTCATAAATAAAACTATTGTACTGCCTGAAACTACGGTTCGTGCATTCACAGCTGAGAGATTTCAAAAGACGCTAAAATACAAAATACAATCAAGTACACGGTTCCAGGTCGCGTTCGATACACGGAAATATTCCTATACGAGATCAAATTCCGCAAAATTCCTTCTCCCCGAAATCAATCTACAGAGCCGGGAATTCGTTAAATTATCCGCAGTCTGGAAATCGCGGAAACAATTAAAAAATTATGAAACGGAAAATTCGATAAAATTCAGTGCGGCGCCGCTTGATTTCCAATCGACCAGAACCGCGAACCAAAACGGAAAATTTTCCCAACAATTACCACGCGGATCTTCGCGAACGCTTCCATGTCCACACACTATTTTCACCGATACCGGAACAGGCCAAGCAATCGTGTCGCCGGTCGAACGTTTCCTAATTCCAAAACCGAAGTGGAAACGTCACGAACGTTTTCAATGGCCCGCGTCTGCTCGCGTGTCGCGAAGAAGCGACCGGCACGGACGCGCGAAGATTCGCGGTCCAGCAGCAACAAAAATTCGCCGGGAAGATCTTCGCGAGCTCCGTCGCGTGAAAAGCCGTCGCTCCGTTATCCGAACGCTCGTCTCCCCCGTCAGTTCCGATACCAGAGGTTGCACCGTGCAACTAGCGCGAGCATATCGAGCAGAGCCGAAGCAGAAATCGCGGCGCAGCGAAGAGTAACGGGAGAGGAACAGAGCCACGCATGGTCGGGGATCAACGAAACTGTAAAACGCTGGGGCGGGCGGTCCGAGAGGCTCAATGAAGCTGTAAAATTGTTTCGGCGGTATTTATTACCCGCGTACTCGACCGGCCTACCATAATTGAAACGCTTATGCGCTTATTTCGACGCTGTATAATCAAGCGGGCCGTTTAACACAACGCGCGGTAGAATTATTGGAAATTTAAAGTGCTGCTATCTGGAACAGAGCCAACCACTGAAATCGATCGATAGCTAAAATACACAAGCCATGCTCCTTTATTTATTTATGCTACTTGTGCTATACGTTTTCAGGAGTGGTTGTACACTCGAGGAGCACCGTTACCTATATTTGTGTACGTATACGTGTGCACGGGTGTGTGCCTTCCTTCCTGTGTGACGACCACGTATCAACGTGTGGGCGCGCATGTGCTCACTCGATACATCGACACATGCGCCGTATTTTTGCCGTTCGACAAACGAACCGAAAACGGCAACACACTCGAACGAGACAAAACATTTTTCATGCCCGACATGAAATGCTTGCTGTTTCTTTGATTTTGAGTCACGTGCTCGCTATTCGCGAAATAAACGCACACACACACACACACACAGGGAGAGAGAGAGAGTCACGTAACTGCGAATTCACCAAGTGGAACGGACGCCTGCACCGACAGTTCGGGTCGCCATTTTTTAATGGGACTCGAGCTATCACCTGAACACGATTCGTCATTAAAATCTGCCGTTTAATTATTTCTTTTTTCTGTGGCCACGGTTTTTATTGACATTTTTGGACCTGTTTGTTTATGCTCGGAGGTGGGGGCTGGTTTTAATGAGTATTCAAGTTTTTAACAAAAGTAACACAACTGTACAATATTGTGCTTTAAACGTAAAGAAAAGATTACAATCAAGAGTGTCGACAAAAATTTTTCTTGCAAGAAAACATTTACAGAGCTTGCAGAAGTATCTTTTAAACTATTAATTTTTCGACATATATACGAATAAGGGAAAAAAATATGTTCCTACTTTAAAAAAAATGAAAGTGACCTTGAAATGTCCGAAACTCTTTAAGGTGACAACAACAGTTATTGCCATTTTGTAGTGCTCATCATACTGAAGTACTTTGGTTAACAAATTTCTTTCACATTTCCAAAAATAGTAGAGATGTGCTAACATGTACACTGGAACGTCCTGTACTTATCGAGTGACCGATAAAATAGCTGCAGTGAATTATTAACCCTTTGCACTCGGAGGTATTTTATCTTGAAAATTGAACATTTCTTCCAACCTAGAATAATTTCATTCTATATTATTTTTCTTCATTTCATGGATATTACATTGATATAATACCTCATACAATACTTAAATGTTTAGTAATTGATTAGATATCAACGTACTTAATAATGTAATCAATATTTTGAATAATGGTACAGCAAATTTTAGTGGTGACTCACCACTCGAGTGCTAAGGGTTAAGACCTCAAAATCACCGAAACTCTTCCGCGTGCGAAAAAAAATGTCCATATTGTAGTGCTCTTGATACGAAAAAAACATTGGCTAACAAATTTCTTTCACATTTTCAAAAACAGCGGAGATGTGCTAACATGTACACTGGAACGTCCTGTACTTATCGAGTGACTAATAAAATAGGTGTAGCGAATTATTAAAACGTGATGCCGTAATTGCACTCTGCGACCGGTCGAATTAATTCGACGTGCCGAGAATAGCCGAGGCTAGTGTCAATGTCAGTCGGCTAGTGCCAAACTGAGGGAAATACTTAAGAAGAGGCCGGCAGCACGAAGAGAGCAGCCTATCTTCCTATGAAATCGTTTACATTCCTGATTAAATAGGATTGTAAGCGAAGCGGAGATAGTTTATCAGAACTTTTAGAAAATTCCTCGGTTCTCCATAGAAACGCGCGTCGAGCATCTCTCTCGGCCGGCGACCATTAACGTGAATCCTAATAAACTACAGTTGCCAAGACACGCCCACTGCCTTCAATTGCATTGAATGCAGGGACCTCTCCCGTGACGAGTGAAACGTGTATATAATCGCGCACAAATAGGCATGTATTATGTACACGCCGGTTTTGTCTCGGCAACACCATTATGATGGCGTTTCCATTTGCGACGTTCTCGACTACGACTACCCTAACGCGCGCCCCGCCCGCCGCGCCTAACGTCGTCGTGTCGTCGGTGCCTCTGCTTTTGGAAAAAGCCCAGCCGTGTCTCCGCGTAAAAATAGAACCTTTGATACGCTTACAAGCTGATTTTCATGAAACCTCTCGCTTGCGAAAATATTCGAGACGTGTTTCTTTTCTCCGCGACCCACATTTCAGAAACTACCCTCGGCGGTTGCAGGGGTGACAGAGCCCCGACAGGCTCTTTACCAAAACAGCGTTCCTCGCACAATCCAAACTTTCCGTTCCAGATAGCGGCACTTTAAATGTCCGATAATTCTACCGCGCGTCGTGTTAAACGGCCCGCTTGATTGCACAGCGTCGAAATAAGCATACGCGCGTTTCAATTATGGTAGTCCGGTCGAGTACGCGGGCAATAAATACCGGCGAAACAATTTTACAGCTTCGTTCAGCCTCTCGGACCGCCCGCCCCGGCGTTTTACAGTTTCGTTGATCCCCGGATCATGCGTGGCTCTGTTCTTCTCGCGTTACTCTTCGCTGCGCCGCGCTTTCTGCTTCGGCTCTGCTCGATATGCTCGCGTTCGTTGCACGGTGCAACCTCTGGTATCGGAACTGACGGAGGAGACGAGCGTTCGGATAACGGAGCGACGGCTTTTCACGCGACGGAGCCCGCGAAGATCTTCCCGGCGAATTTTTGTTGCTGCTGGACCGCGAATCTTCGCGCGTCCCTGCCGTTCGCTTCTTCGCGACACGCGAGCAGACGCGGGCCATTGAAAACGTTCGTGATGTTTCCACTTCGGTTTTGGAATTAGGAAACGTTCGACCGGCGACACGATTGCTTGGCCTGTCCCGGTCTCGGTGAAAATAGTGTGTGGACATGAAAGCGTTCGCGAAGATCCGCGTGGTAATTGTTGGGAAAATTTTCCGTTTTGGTTCGCGATTCTGGTCGATTGGAAATCAAGCGGCGCCGCACTGAATTTTATCGAATTTTCCGTTTCATAATTTTTTAATTGTTTCCGCGATTTCCAGACTGCGCATGATTTAACGAATTCCCGGCTCTGTAGATTGATTTGGGGGAGAAGGAATTTTGCTGAATTTGATCTCGTATAGGAATATTTCCGTGTATCGAACGCGACCTGGAACCGTGTACTTGATTGATTTTTGTATTTTAGCGTCTTTTGAAATCTTTCAGCTGTGAATGCACGAACCGTAGTTTCAGGCAGTACAATAGTTTTATTTCTGAGGTGAATGAAAATTGCTGATGTGAAGAGAATAGATTGACTCACGCGTCTACGAATACATGGACAAAATAAATCAATAGCGGATCAATTTTGCAATATTAATTATAATATTAATGAACGGAATCGATGAGCGTGCGTCGAGCCTTCTTTCAGAATAAAACTGTTTTTCATACATCATTTATGAAAGAAGTACCTATTTATAAACTGAGCGATTACCAGACTGTGGATGCTTATACGAATACTCGTTTCCATTGATTGTGTCGTAGGAAAATCGATTGTTGCAGACATGAACGTGAGATAATATTAATTTGTGTTTGAAAAATCTATGTGTGTCATAAACTGAGGATATGCAGTCCAATGATTACAATATAAATAACAACTTTGCATTAAGTGTGCTATATTCTGATAATAGAGTTTTCACTGTGGATGCAAAATTTAGAAGCATATGGAATTTTGCAAATTTTTAATAAAAATTATGGAGGTGGATGAGTTAAATCATCGCTTTACTGGTTTCGAATTTGTTTAGAAAATATAGGCCTCATTTAATTTTAGCTATGATTTGATGGAGGGTGCATCTGTACAGTGGACGTCAGCCATTTTGTTGGAACGTATTGTAGTGTAATATAATGATAAATTGGACGAGGAGAGGGTTCAAATCATCGGGCTGCTGATTCTGAAATTGTTTGTAAAGTACAAACCTTTGAATTTCATGTTATTATTTATAAATCGAATTTATACTATAAAATCTTAATTAACCATCAAAGAAGAATGAAAAACATCTCAACCTACAGCGACATAAAATAAAGAATGCGAGATATAATAAAATTTGACCGATACTTTTGGAACACCCCATATGATTCTATTTTTTGGTGTCGCAAGCGCTCAAAACGGAGTCACAACGCTCTCGAATGAGTCAGCTTTGCATTACTGATTCACTATAAGTAACGCTTTCTCCGAAAACAAATGCATTTTTTCTTAGAAAACAGTAAGGTCGCTCGAATAACTCGATTGCTATTGCTGATAGAAAAAATGGCGTCGGACAAAACTTTGTTTCGAGGATAATCTCATGTGTTAATTATTTCTTGTAGGTGGACGCGTAGAGGACGTGCCAAGGTCAAAGTAAAATATTTTCCATCGCAGTTGACCTGCAATGATCTTCAATGATCTTGAATCGTAGGTCATTGTATGCATCTTAAAACGTCCTATCAGATAGTACATAGAACAATATGCTATTCCATTTAAAGAAACTAAGTTGGCCTTCGCGTGTCCTCTACGCGTTACAGAAAAATTGTTAACATGAGATTAGGCTACCCTCGAGACCAAGCAAATTTTATCTGACGCATTTTTTTTTTGGGGAATATGAAAACATAGGCATACGATAAATATAAACTTTTGCTTTTTTTTATTTCTATGAAATTCTGAACGCGCAAAAAATCACTATAACCACAAAAAGTACTGTATTAATATTTTGCTATTTAATTGATTAAATCATTCGTTCGAAATTTTAGGAAGTAGACGCGCGAGTCTAACCTCGTCAGTATAATGACATGCGTACTCAAAGGGTTGAAACACTTTTGCATCACAGTCGTTCAATAGTCGGGACAAGTAGAGTGAGCGTTTAAAGGAGCATAGACAGAGACAGTAGTAGAAGTCGCATTATGCGAGGAGGCCTCTCTTGCCTCTTGCTTTATCTTGTGCCGCTCCTTCTCGTTCTCTCTTACTCCTCTCTCGAGTAGAGTCTCGGCCCTTCATGCTTAATGGGATCCTAGTCGAACGAGTGGCTTGTTTTGCTGTCGCGTTGTACTGTTCATTTAATTATACAAGCAAACGGTGTCTACCTCTTTTCTCTCTCTCTCTCTCTTTCTTGCTCAAAAAGCAAACAACGCAAACTGAAAACATCACGAGGAACGCTAACTAGGTCGTTTGGATGGTCATCCCCTGGCCTAATTTTCTATGGCTATACTTAGAAAAATAGTAGGTGTCCAGGCAGACTCGCTAAAACATCGCCAGAACGAGCGATTGTAATAAAAATTGCCTGATTATACCGGGTGTCCCAGTATGCCAGGTGTAAGGGGATGACTCAATGGGACAAAATAAGTTGGCAGCGTGGTGTAACGTTTTTTCATCTGTGGCTCCGTTTAAATCAGACTTCAACATTAAACGTACGTCTAGGATTTTTTATTTTACTATTATTAAAATTATGAAGTTGCGTTCACGTTAATTATGCTTTTCACTGAAGAATATCTCTGTAATTATTCATTCTTTACCGCATGTACCTTAATAGTTTTTTACTCGGCATTCAATAATCTTTTCAAGGTCAAAGTTAAATATTACTTCGTTGTTAAAAAAAAACTCAACCTTCGCATCTTTATGAAAAATCGCATTATAAAAAATGTAATTAATGCATAGGTGCCTCGTTCAATATCGTACAACTTCCGTTTGGAACATTTTTTTTATACATCGAGTAGTATGTGAGCGAGTGGCACAGTCAAGTGACTCATCCTGTAGAAAACACAAACGGTAGGCCAACTTCGCGAGAAATAGAGACGGTGAATCACCGACAGATAGATCATCCGGTACCAATTAAATACCATAATTATTTTCCAAATTCTAAATTCTCGTTTCCACAATTTTTTCGCGCGTCTTCTGGTCACGTTTCAACGAAGTCTCGCCAGCAGGCTAATTACGCTACGAATACAGGGACACACTGTGCACGATAAGGTCTATCTCAACGATTTCAATGGCCTTGAAAGATATATGTTAGGAAGGTGAACGTCCTGGGTAATTTCGCGCTTCTATATATTTAAGTGCCGCTTATCGTTAGTTTCAGACCGGCTACTTTAGGCCGCTGAATCAACGCTGGATAGTCGCGTTCTCGTTTTAGACTATAGTGTCGCATCATCGATATAACAGAATTAAAACTGAACACCCTGGTGCGATAAGTTACGGATCTTTATAGTACAAGTGAAAAAATGCTTTGCAACAATCATAATAATTCTAGTAAGTTGAAAATAATGTATAGTCAGTGTCAAAAGTGTACATCCTTTAAGAGCGAACAATTTTTTTCAAATGTAAACCCAAACGGTTTTTTTTCAAAAAATGTTAGCTTAATAGCTAATATGTAATTTTTGTTTTGAATTATGATTTTATTTAAATTTAAATTATAGTTTGAACATATTCGTTTTTAAAGGGTGTATGAATACTTTTCGCACCGACTGTACATTTATAGATCCTTTTAATTTTTGCTACCTTCCATACTTCATGTCAAAAACAGAGTCGTCAGATTAAGACTTGTTCCCCACTATATACTCTTCCCCTTCTACGACGCTGTTCCCCCACGGCCTGGTCACGTGGCGCGTGTCATCTCTGCCGTGCATGCGTCACAATGTCACGTGACTGATCCGGAACTGGTCAAGAGAAGTTATCTTTTTCCCCCCCCATTTTGCATAAAGACCTGTAGTCAATTAAATGAATAATATAAGACTAATATGAATAATATAATAATATAAGAATTACTGGTTTTACTAGTTTAATACTAGCAAAGATTTAATAATTTTTAAAAAATTATTAAACATTAAAAAATTGCTACGTTGAACACATTTAATTCGAGACAACTCTAACAATTATACAGTCTATAGAACGGGATCAAAAAATTGTTTAAAAAGTGCATTGTATTGTTATAAAAGTTGTTAACAAGTGTACCCCGTTTTTCAAAATAATTCTACATACATGCACTGCCGCATAAAATTTTTAAACAGTTTTCTGATCGTGTTACACGGTAAGATCTTACTCAGAGTCATGGAAAAATCAATTGGAAGCAACCGACTACCGTCGGTTCATACTCCGGAGCGCAAAAAAGGGAACGGAATATCAAATATTCGGTTTGCGTCGATGCTAAAAGCTGCTTGAAGTCGAGGATCCACATTTAAAAATGGTTTCCTGGTTGCATACGGTAACGGCGACGTCACATATTTTTCCGAAACTAGATTCACCTGTGCCAAGAGACACACAAAGGCTTACGAAATGACCTAATATTCGATCCGAATACTATTTTCCCGGACACTGGTTTCATATAATCGCAACAATGGCCCGGGCCATCCTTTTCTGGTAAAAACAGGTTGCCGTGTACTATCGGCAGATACTCGGCTCTGACGTTAGCAGCATCCAAAGACTCTCCTTCTCTCACTCTCTCTCTCTCCCGGCGTGGGGCATAGCAACAAAGATGTAGGTTACTGGGTTATCACCACCATTCGTGGCTCATCCTTCTTCATTGCCGGAAGCTTTTCCAACCAATTGCTCCTTCGAAAGGACAACGGTGCCGTCGATCCAACGGTCGCTCGTCCATATAATTCCTCGAGCAAGGAACCGGCAGCTAGGCCTCCGATATTGCCAATTTTATTCATACTAATCGCTAGACTGCGGCCCTTTATGCCAAAATTGGATGCGTCAACTGCAAGAAACACAAGAATCAAATCTGCCTCTTTCGCTAATAACTTCACATAACGAAGAAATATAAACATGATATTCATATTTAAAAATTATTTTACATTGCGCCTACTCGCGTTAGGCATAAATGCATAAAATCCGCGGGCTACTAATCACCAACAACAATTGTTTAGCCTGTTCTCTTTCGTGGGACATCGTGGCTTAAAAAACTGTTTATGAGACATTTTATCAATAATTTGTCAATTTGCTATTGATAATTCATTGATAATTATTGAAATTCGTTAATAACTATTGATTATTCAGAAACATATACACTTCAATATAAAAGCATGCAACTGAAGTACGTTCTTTTAATTTTTCTAACATACCAGAAGACTAGCTTTTATTTAACTTCCAATAAATATTCTATAGTGTGTTAAAACAATTGTAAAAATAATGCATTTTAATTTTAACATTGATTTATTTCAAGACAATGAAGATTTTGTTGAATATTTTAAAATTTAAAAAGTTACTCTAATTAATTCTGGAAATTATTTACATGAATTTCAAAAATTTATTTTTATAAAAAGATTTGCTTTAATTTTATTTTTTAACATAAACTACTGTAATTTAACAAAATGTGTATTTTGATATTGAAAAGATTATTAGTTTCAATTTTAAAAATTGTTTTGATAGTGAGAAGATTTTGTTGAATTTTATTTTTTGAGTGGATAAACAAATCAAAAGATAATTAATTTAAATGTAAAAAATCTAACGTAAGATTTAACTTAATTAAAAAAAATACTAACTTTAATGTTAAGAAGAGTTTGTACAGTCTAAATAACATTAATGATAACAATAAATTGTTCTGTATTTTAATGAAGAAATTTTGAGGCTACCACTATTGTTAATAAAAAATGATTTCTAAATTTTAATCAAACGGAGGGCTCACTGTACCATCGGTTAACGTGTCTATCAACAACCGGACCGGGTAAAAGCTTGTTTGGACTGTACGAACGTGTATGCTAATTAGTGCTGACCAACACGATCAGGTATCAGGTTGTTTGCGTAATTGTGGTTTCCCTTCGCATGCAACAATATCATTCGTTTATTATTAGCATACTAAGTCGTAGTGTATGATATCACTGCATACCGTCTTAATTGGGAATCGACGACTAACAAGTAGTAGGCTTTTGAACAATGGTAAGGCATGAATAGGTTGCGGATTTTTATGCAAAATAAACATTGCTTGCATTCATTGCGCGATAAAGTAGTTGCATAATCGTTTATTTCTTTTCTTAATAATTAAAATGTTCTACCTGAATTGCAACAAACTGAAATGCAATATAAATTTATTTTGTTGTTTTAATGTTTCATATTGTACGTTCAAAATAATATAGTCGTATTTTTAAAGACCTCTAATATTTTCACTGTTTCAAAGTACATTTACTCATTTTCTTCGTTATAAATGCATAAAAATCCATGTCTAAAGATTGATATTATTTAAAAAATATTTCTTAAAAAAATTTCTGTAGTTATTATTATTCTTCTTTGATCTCACCAACGCGTATATTAGGATTCCGGTAAACACACAAAAGTCAATGTACAAGTATTTTCATGCTAAGTGCACGGAATTTGAGTGTTACGCTGCGATACCGTCTTTATAACGAAAACTATGTCTGTTAACTAGTTAAAGTAGCTTTCAGACTGTGCAATAAAATTGAAATACGATCCATTTCGCGGTTTCTGTACACGCTCTCCCGCATGCTTATGTGAATTTCGATTTATAAGAACTGTAATAAATGTTTTCATCAGTTTACTCACGCTCGTACCTCGATAGTTAGTGTACATACTAATATTTACAGGAATATTAGTATTTACATAAACGTCAACTTTGAGTATTATTTACATAAACTATAATCAATATTTAAAGTGGATATTAGTGTTTATATAAACATACAATTTATAATGAATATTTAAATTGAATGTTTATACACCCATGCAATTTCTAATTAATATTTAAAGTGAATATATACCCATACAATTTATAATTAATATCAACTGTGAATACTAACAATTATATTCATGCTATTGTTAATCAATATTTACAGCTAATCTTCCTGCATTTACACAATCATCAATGACCATATAGTAATATTTATATAATTAATAATTAACATTCACTACGATCATTAATCTGATGCATATCATAAAGAATGAATAACAAAAGATCAACTGTTTTCTAACTTTAGATGCAGAAATGTTAAAGTTGCAAATCTCGTATTTTTACAACTTGACGGTCGCTCGACAACGCATTGTGCGGACGGATAATCTGAATGTAAACATCTGCGTGCATAATATACACATTGCCAGCACGCACAATTGGACCACGGTTGGAATGAGCATTCGAGCCAAACGAAAAATGCTTTAAACACAGCCTTGTAGCGGGCATACAGCGAGCCGAACCTCTACAATTAGCAAGTTCACTGCTTCAAAACTCGGAACAATCATTTTTATTCCCTGGAACACCGTTCTAATTATTATTCCCTGAAGAACGGCCTCGAGAGACTTTTTTCAAATTTTTTCCGGCAACAATTATCAATTCGTTCTACGATCGAATGAATTTTACAATACTCGTGTCTGACTCTTATTCGCTAGTTCTACTTGCACCGACGCATTAGCGGAGGCGAAGTGAACTTTCATTGTCGTGAATTCGGATAGTGGATCGATTGCTTTTACTGTATCAGTTATTGAATCTGTTCATCGTTTCGAGTTTGTTTATTAAGTATTGAGTTACTTTCTCAATTGTGGCACACCATAAAGATCTATGAACTTTTGATCTATCGTACCAATGTTTCTTTTCAAAAATCTGCCATAGATACACGTACAATTTATTGTTGATTTATCACTAGACTGCGGAAACATATGCGAAAAAAATTTACGGAAATTTACGAATTTGCGGACATTTATGAAAAAAATGAATAGACCAAATACAAAACAATAAAGAATTTAAAAACATTATTTTCCACTCACTGAAATGTTTAGAAGGAGAAATATTAATTTTTATTTAAATTCTATTCCTGACAATCGATTTGGAAAATGTTTATTTTACATAATTTCACATGAAGATTTACAATCCAGCATTGAATGAGTGCAAAAAAGAATTATGCAGACAGAAGAATTTAAGAATATTGTTATCTTGTTTTTGACGAATTAAAATCATTGATAAAAAAAGATGAATTTTCATCTAACTTTCGTTTCTTACCGAGTTTGGCTGTTTTTACTTTGCATAAAGATGTGAAGTCTAATGATAATATAACAATTAATAATAGTGGGATAACTGTTTTCTATTCGAGAAACGTTCGAAATGGTTCGATATGCTCGATATTGATCGGAAATGTTTGATAGCGTCGCCTAGACACTTTGACTGCACTGTATAGGCGCGTCGCTACGAAAATAGCGAGGGCAACTCGTGATGAGTCTCCTCGAGACCCCACGCTAATTCGCACGCTAAAATAAGATCGCCGGTCTTTATTTATACCGAGATGCGATAGGTCACATTGTCGGTTTTGGGGCAAATGGTATAACGCCACGACGCGACGACGACGTACCGAAAACTGCATTCCTAGAAACGATCAACGAATAAATCGCGCGAGTACGCGCGCGCGCACTCGATTGCAATCCGAAGTAACCGTACAAAAATATTCGCGCCATGTTTACAGCTTTTACCAATTAATTTAATGAAACGCACGTGTTCCGGACGATCTGTAGCACATGCAGATTTTCTTAGTGAAATTAGAGAATGATTTAATCACGAGTACAGAATATATATTTTTGAGAGCTTGACAACGTTTACCAATTCATTTAACAAAACACACGAGTGAAACTGAAAATTTAATAGCACATATAGCAAGTGTGACGTCTTGAGATCATGTTAGTAAAATTAGAAAAACAGTATGCATGTTAAACTAAAAATTTTGCACTTCCTTCAACAGGGCGATTCCCGAGGCCATTTAAAGCAACTTTTTCCTTTGCGAAAATGTTCTCCGGGGCTTCCTTAAACAGTTATTAACGAAAAACGTGGACCAATCAGAGTGCGGCAGTCGTCGCTGACCGTAGCGATGGTGTCGCGCCGCGGTGAAGCAGTAAACAAGAGAAGAAGCAAAAGTTGTTTTCATTAGAACTCACTTATTCAGCCGTGAATGCAGTTGCTGCTTCGAAATGTGTGTCACTGAGCCAATCGGAGACGAACTGTACAATTGGCTTCAGGCATACTGCGGTGTTGAAACTGAAAGACCTACGGTGAGATCAACGAACTGCAAGCTGGTGATAGACGACAATCGTGAGTTTCGAATTGACACGTGTTCAGAGATGTTCTCTCTACCGCGGTTCGAACGACACTGATTTTACGTGGCGAATTTTTCCGAAGAGTTTGGTTAAGCCGTCGAATAAAAAAAAAGGTCACGGGATGAACCGCTGTGAGATTAAAATTTACGGCAACCATACGTGTCGATATTCCTGCAGATTAGTACGAAGAGTCGATAGGTAACTGTTCGAAAAAAGGTCTGTCCCTTTACCGAGCGAGAGGTAGAAATATCAGGTACGCGTGGCGTTTATGAGTCTCTATTGTCCTATAGCTTCCTTTTAACACTTAACAAACGGGTCACGTAAATTTACGTTTTTCCATTCTGACTTCCTAGGGCGGGCCACGCAGATTTACGTTTTTGCTAGACATGTAAATAAATAACTTCGTAAAGTTTTATCAAAGATAGTGTTGATTTAATAAAACTGCAACGCTTTGAAACCATACATATATTGTTCTGTTAAGAGTTAACAAACTTTCTAAAAGGACAGACGATTGTCATAAAGTCTAGTCTCACAGCCGTCCCTCTCGTGACCTTTTCTTTTGTCTGACCACACCGTCGTTTGACGCATAATGCCATCTCCAAACAATTCGTAAAATCATTCCTAAAATCAGTGTCGTTCGAACCGCGATAGAGAGAACATATCTGAACACGTGTCAATTGGAAGCTCACGGTTGCTATGTCACTACAGTTCGCTGACCTCATCGTACGTCCCTCAGCTTTCGCCACTGCCGTATACCTGAAGTCAGCTGCGCAGTTCGCCTCCGAATGGCCCAGTGACACACATTTCGAAGCAGCAACTGTATTTACGGCAGAATAAGTGAGTTCTGATTAAATCAATTTTTACTCCTTCTCTTGTTCACTGATTCACCGCGGCGCGACACCATCGCTACGGTCATGCCTGCAGCGATTGGTCCGCGTTTTTCGTTAATAACTCATTAACGAATCCCCAGAGAACATTGTCGCAAAGGAAAAAGTTGCTTCAAATGTCCTTGGGAATCGTCCTGTTCAAGGAATTGCAACGTTTTTTGGACAATCTGTATGTACTATAGGCTGCTCTGTAACTTGGGGGACCTCTTTTTTTCCACTAAAACTTCACTAATTCTGTCAATTTCTTCGAGAAAACTGTAGATATCGAAATTTCGAGGCAAGAGATTCACTGGTTCAAAAGTTATAAGCGCTAAAATTTACTATTTAAAATGTTTTCTGAGAGGCTTTAACACTGATTTTGACAGATGTGGATACCGCCACGTCAGCTGTGCGCGTACTCGACTGCGTAGTGGTAAGCACAGAATGGCGTTAGGTCTGGGTTAAATAGTGAATTTTAGAGCTTATAACTTTTGAACCAGTGAACCTCTTGCTTCGAAATTTCGATATCTACAGTTTTCTCGAAGAAATGAACAGAATTAGTGAAGTTTTAGTGGAAAAAGAGAGAGGTCCCCTAAGTTACATACCACCCTGTACTATAATCGTAATATATAATGTTCATAACAAGATACATGAAGGGTTATGTCAGTCAAATTGGAGATTAATTATACAGTCAAATTAGAAATTAATTATACATATTAGTTTTCGAATATACATATTTCGTGAATGTTTCTGTTAGTTTCGATACCGAAAGTTGGGTGCTCGACTGTATATGAACCGCTCGGCAAATTTACTGTTAATGTTAAACCGTTAATGTTAGTACAGAGTAAACGTTCGTTAGGTCGGCACGGTCTCGCTGCCGCAGTAAATCGGGTAGCATAATAACGAAGCGAATTAAAGCACACTAACAGTATTTTAAGTGGGGAAAAAGTAGAAAGACGACTCGTTGCCAGGGAAGTTTTACATCCCGCGATGGCAAACTCTCAAGTTTCCGTCGTTTCACGCCAGCGGCAGATTTGACCGAGTTTTTCTAACTCCACTATTTATAGGTATAAACGCGAAATTAAGATCCGCGAGTCCTATTGGTAATGAAGTGACAGTGTCACGCTGTGCAGCAGATTGCATTTTCCTCACACGCGCGCAAACACACATTTTCGTGGGAATAGACGGGGCTGCGGGTGTTGGAGCAATTAAAAAAATTTAATGATCACGTGACCGGCTCGTGAAAAAATTATTCACGATTATTGCTTGTAATTTTTTTCCAAATAAAATTATTTTAATAAATTAATTAAAAAATAAATAACAGAAAAAGGTGACGCAAAATCACTTCGAAAATAAGAAATAAAATAATCATTGAGAAAATAAAATTATTAGCAACGACGCTATTAAAATTATTCATAAAATTTACAGTACGGTAAAATCATTGAAAAAAGAAATAAAATAAAATTACTGTTAAAATTAACAACATAATTATTGACAATGTTAATGATAAAACTTCCGACAAAATGAGCAGTAAAATTAGTGATAAAATTGCTGATTAGATAAACATTAACATACACAGTGAAACAAATAATACAAAATTACTCGTTGGAAACAGCATTTGACAGTGTCGTATGAATCCAACAAAGAATGCAACTTCACCGGCATCTTTAAAATTCAAATTTTGAATTACAAAATTTGCATACGGTAAAAATAACTTAGTAATATTTTTTAAAATATCGGATTTTTTCTGTGGAAGCGCGACAGGAAAAAAGAGGAAGATGGTTCGGAAAGTATCAGATTCCAATCAGCATGATTTCCTCGCACTTGGTATACATTTCGCGGAGAGTCTCGCGTCACGGAATGAGATCCTTTGCAACATAAAGTGGTTCGCCGGGTGAACGGCTTGGTCACATGAAATTCCTATATTTTCTTTCTTTTTTTTTTTTTAACGAGTCAGAGCGCTTGACCCAAATCGTTTGTAACCACGTCGCATAGAAAGATAGAGATAAAGACAAAGGTAGCGGAAAAATAAAACACTGGCAAAGAGACCGGGCAGGAAGAGGTGGAATTACAGAGGCAGAGTGATTGTCGACGTATTTATAGTGGAAACCACTTTCGCCGGTGGAAATGTTGACATTGTGTACCTTGGAATTAGCTTCCTATCTTAGAACTAGCTAGTATTAATTTGCCGCTGGCATGCATCGGGAAATGCGATGCTCAGCGAAATAGGGAAAATTTTTAGCCGGGGAAAATGGTAACTTTTCTTTTCGAATTTTCCACGGAAAAAGTCTGGACAAGTTTACGATAATTTTAGCACTTGGAATTTATGGTAATTGTTACTACAAGTATGATCACCAGACTGCAGATATGCAAAATAAAAATTGTCTACATTTGTCACAAATAATAGAAGTGACTCGGGAATTGCATACTTTCTTCTAGTAGGTTAAATTAATAAATAAATTTTCCAAAATTTCTAATTTTAACAACAATAATACACCGTATTTTGAATTTCAGTGACAATAATACCAAAAATTTGTAATTTTCAACAACAATAGTAGATCAAATTTTCTATTTCAACAATAAGAATGCAATACTAACAATTTCAACAACAATAATACAATAATAAGAATGTCAACAAAATTTTTTAATCTCGAATAACAATAATCCAAAATATCCTGATTTGAACAAAAAGAATATAATACATTCTCAATCTTCAATAATAATTACATAATAAATCCTCAACTTTTAATACCAATAATACGACAGTTATTCAATTCTCGCAACGAGAATGCAACAAATTTTCAATTTCAACAATTCTTCAACTGTAATAATAGAACAAAATTTCAATGTCATCGATAGTGAAAAGTTGAACAACAGTGATGCATCGTTGAACAACGGAGTTGCATCAACAATAATGCAACAATTTTTCAGTTTAACGGATGCTAAAAATTTGAAAGCCTCTGTGTGTCTGTTTATCATTCTCGAAAGTTGCTTACGAGGACCGTGCGAATGCTGAAGCACGCTGCAACAGCTGGTTCGCGGCTCTTCTAATTCAAATCGGAAAACATACGGTTGTACACAAGCGGCGCTTACAAAAGAAGTGTCTGATATCGTTCACCCACACACTAGGCCCGACTCTCTTCACTGCTAGCCGACTCGGTGTCAGGCTATATATATTGCACGTTTGCATTGAGTGTCTTTCAAGTTTTTGACACTGTTCGTACCACGACCATCAATTCACACATTACTTATCTATCGTTTCACCCTCACACTCTACCGAAAAATGTTACATTTCAATTGTATCTTATACATAATTTGATATTTTAAGGAAATATATAAAATTCAAGCAGAATCGTACCAAAATAACAAAATTTGCAGTACCTAACGTAGAATATTGGTAGACTTTTATTTTTCTACATTATCTTTTGATCATTTTTATTGTCCATTAAACGTATAGTAACATTTTTGGCACTTTTCTAATTAAAGTAACTCCAAACACGACACAATTAGGATCATATTTATCTCTTTAATTCATGATGTGGTAGAATCTCGATTATTCGGACCGATGATATGTGATTCCCCCATTATCCGAATGTTAAATAGTTTAAAGCGAATAGAACACGATTTATTTATTCTACTGATTAGTTCGGATAATTTATATAAATTCTGAATTTTGTCGGGTTTGGAACCACATTAATCAGAAAAATGTCACAAGTGTGTTAACGAGAGTTCCATGGAAAAAATAAATAAAAATAAATAAAGTTTCGTCACTGGTTTAATATTGCTGCCCTCTTCTACGTTATTGCATTTTCTTGTGTGCATACTGCTGTAGAACATTTTAGCATGTCTTCTACGTGACGTTGTTACAACGCTGCTAAATATTTCTGGTACTTACACCTGCCAAATTGTATAGACCGCTTTCTAATAAAACCAGAATTGCGTTGCAGATTAAATCGGTTTATAAATCTAAAGGACGAACCACTGGTTTCCTACAATGAAATTGAATTTACTTGGAATTAAATGGATTTATTATTATTATATTATATATTAATATCTAAATTTATTCAAATAAATCAGAAATCAAAACAGTTTATACGTTTTTCGAACTCGAAGTGTATCAGATGATTTGGTTATTTTAAGTATATTTGGTTCATGATGTTCGTGCAATATTTATAAATTTTTCTTTCATTTTAATGCAAATGAACATATTGCTTTAAGTCAGGCCTCGGTTCTCTCCATACTTCCTCACCTTACTCCAGAGTTAAATAATAAATTATTATTACGACAAAATTTGTATGAGTAGTAAAAAATGAAATCGATTTTTTGAAACGAAGTTGACTGGTTCGTTCCGCGAGAGAAATGGCCAAATTTGGAAAACGGATCGTATCTGGAAGAAAGGTGATTAGCAGCCGATTGGCAATCGTCCAGACGAGGTTTCCAAGAATATAACGAATTTGTCTTGACGCCGTTGGTAGAGGGAATAATCGTCATTGGCCGAATGCAAGTAAAACGTTAGGTCTGACACCAGCGCGCGCGCCCTTCTTCGTTTGACTGACACGGTTTCGATGTGCCAAGGCCTATTACCCATAATCCACTTTCCAAGCTAAGAATGAAACACATGTATAAACATCAATGCTCTTCGTTCATTCTTCTCTTGTCAGTTGCAATCAGTTGACGACAGTTTTATACGTATGTAAATTTCAGTTCTAGTTGTAAGACGAACAATTCTTGAAGTTGAAAATTTCCGATTTTCACAAAGAATATCTATCAGAATTTGTCAGAAATTAGAACATTTCCGTTTACAATACAGTTTCATAGAAACTAGTAGTAAATAGAGCAGTGCATTTTTCAGACTTGTTATCAGAAAATGAAAATCTATATGAATCCACTATTATTATGTTTTAGTGTGATATTTATCTGTACAATATTTCATAAATTTGTTGAAGTTTCCAAATATTAGTCATACCTATTCGAATGTCCATAATGTTATAAAATTGTACATCATTTTATTCGGAACAGTCTGTAGAATTAGGCTGTAAATTTATATTAATCAATTATTGCAATTGACTAATTTCGATTACCAACCGCAGCCAATAATTTTTTTTTTAATTTTCCCAGGGGGTAGTTCGTCTTTCTATTACGATTTTGTCATTTGATCCTGTTTGCTTGAATAAATCTTAGAATCAGGGTAGAGTCAAAAGCTCACGGTCAGCTCCTCGACTTATGAATCACGCCCGGCACGACTCCCTACCTTTGCATCATGCCAACTTGTCTCTCTGAGCTCGAGAGACGTTGCAGCGGTGGTACGGTTTCATCGGCAGTGACTTTCAGCTGCCACTTAGGGGTTACGTGCACCTGAGAACGATGGAAGTCGCACTCGAGTATTTTCTTCATGTGTCAAATTATATTTTCCATATTTTGCCTTATATATTCTACTCTGTTTATTTAATTTGACATATTTTATATTCTATTATATCGTATTCCCGATATTTTATTTTACATGCTCAGTTTTACATATTTTTAGTTTTTAAACGCATGATCACATTATCATATAAGAAGATGGATGATAATGTTACTCTATGATGATATGTTAATATATGATAATGTTACACTACTTTATGATGATACACATATAATAATATCATATACAGATATGATAATGTATCATTTTATCATATTTTTCTATTATTATATTATTGTTACGTCAGTCGTGCCACAGCATGGAAGAATGAAATAATTCATTAACAAGATGCAACCCAACCTGACACATGTTCGACAGAAAAATAGGTGGAACGAAGAGATTGGTTAGGTTATGTAGGTCGGCTGGGTCACCACTTTGGCCTGCGACTAAACCCTCCAATTAAAGCGTGCAGATGAATAGTCGATTATCGTCCTCCGTGAAATAATTCCTATGCCCGGGGCAACAGTTTTCCTCGTGTCATTGTCATTCCTCTTATTAAATATATATTGTATCTGGAATGGCTGAGGTAAATGTCCCGATCCATATTCTATTAACTAACCAGTAAATTTTTATACAATTTAATTTTGAAAAAAGATACATTTTCACCTTCGAAAATTTTTTTACAATCTTTGAAGTCACGTTTTTACCTTTGAAGATTTACGGAAATTTTTTTTATACGTCCCTCCTGAAGACTAGAATGCAGTGTTAACTAACGACACAACAAAAGCATCTGTTATTTCTGCTTTTCAAGAAGTAATGATTTATCGAGGCTGTTCGCCATTGTTGATTATTGCTTCACAATCCCTGCTAAGATCAGGTACGTTTCTAATTCAAATGCTTCAATAACAAGGTTCTGTCTATTTATAGCGGAAAGTAAAGGTTCTCTATGATCTCATATCTAAAAATCATTCGGGGCAAGATGCAATGATCGTCGATGCCAACATAATACTTCACGGCTATAAATTTAAAAGTCGAGACTAATGCTACTTAAATCTCTCATCAAACACTTTCCAGGCGAACACTGGGTCCGTTCGGACCCAGATCAGCATATGTCTGCAACAATAAATTTTTGTAAACGTGAAAAGTAAAATGAACGATCCACGAAAGTTAGGTGTTTTTTTTATGTACCTTGGAGGTTTTCAAAAAATCTTTTCAAAAAGTTTTCAATAAATTTTTTAACATTTATACTTCCACGGAAAATTTACTTTTTCGGACTATTTTGAGTTTTTTCATTTTTGGTTTTTCACGAGTACACGATTTTCTACCGACAAAATTCTAGAAAATTCTCCAACATGTATTTAGAGAGCTACTACCCCCAGTGGACGTGGGAGATTATTGTGCGTCGGCTTAACGCGTTGGATAGGCAGCGACGTGATGTGTCAATCGGACTGATGAGGAGTTCGAATTGACGACGAGGGGGAAGTTCGTTGGCTAGCCAAGAGACAGCCGGGCATCTTATTACGGTTTTCAGTGCACAACAACCTTGAACTTTAAAGTCTGTTTGCACGGACCAACACGGAAACGTACGTTTAGGCTTGATCTGCCCGACTTGGTCCCACACTATCAGTCCGTTTAAAAATATTTCGAACTGAAAATGGCGCGTGGGACTCTAATTCTCGGTCTGACGTACGCGGAACTCTTTTGTACATTCATATTACTAGACCATCATATTATCATATCATTATAGTATCACATTTATATATTGTATTATCATACTCACATTGTCATATTATTAGATTATTATATTATTATATTATGTCAACGACCATTGCCTCGCTGAAAAATACCGGTTCTCGTTCGATCACCGAAGTTAAACGGCGTAGGGCGGGGGACGCACCTAGGATGGGTGACCGCTCGGTAAAAAGCCGGGAAGTGACCCTCTGGGTGCGTTTCACGTGTTGTTGGCAAAATAGGTGGTTCGGAACCCACCTTAATAAAAAATAGGTCCCGCTGAAATTGGAAATTAGGCGAT
>CM052218.1:13294969-13512038 GCA_028454225.1 Lasioglossum leucozonium | reverse complement strand
CGCACCTAGGATGGGTGACCGCTCGGTAAAAGCCGGGAAGTGACCCTCTGGGTGCGTTTCACGTGTTGTTGGCAAAATAGGTGGTTCGGAACCCACCTTAATAAAAAATAGGTCCCGCTGAAATTGGAAATTAGGCGATAGTTGAGGATTGGTAAAGGGAGAGGTGGTGGAATGGATTTGAAACCCTGAGGGGACCAAATATCATTACATACATATTGTTATATTATCACAATGTTAATATTAACAGTGTAATAATAATACCACGCCATCATATTGTATAGGTATCATATTATCATATTTTGAGGTTATGATATTATTATCACGCCATTATGCTATTAATATAATGGTTAATGTCAGTATGATAATTTTATAGTAATCAGATAGCATAATGTTATACTACAATAGTTCAATTAATATAAGGTTTAAATTTAATACGTAGCGATCAGAGGCGGCTCGAGTATATATTTCCACTTGATATTATCGATAACATTTAATATAATGTGTACTTTTTTCTTTAATTCTTCCTTTATACTTGTACAATATATAATTCTTAAGCTTAATGTCAGTAGCCATCTCCCTTTCACACAATTTTAAAAGAAATGCTGAAAATTTTCTGGAGCAGCACCTCCACTAATTTTAGCTACGAGCCGCCACTGGTAGCGACTAATAAGAGTGGTCGAACGACAGGTTCCAATACTCACATTATTGTAGTAGATTTTTATGACCATCCTCATCGTTTTGTTTGCAATGGACAAGAGTGAACTAAACAAAGCCGTTTCTTTTCTGTTCCAGGTGGTGCTAGTTTTCATTCTCAGTATAGCGTCGCTTATAATATATTTCATCGATGCCTCCAGGTGAGCAGTCTAAATAACAATAATTATCTTATTAGTATTAAAAACGTACCTGTTTCGTTAATTTTAAACGGTAACAGTATCTGAACATTATCAATCGAATAGTCGAAACAAGCACATACGCAGTGAACATAGAATCGTTCTATGCAAGAATTATTTCCGTATCCTCCAAAATTAGACCATAGAATATACTCAAGCAAAAAATGTCTTTTATTCGAAAATCAATTAATCTTTTGTCAGCGATGTCCTGCAGTTCTTTAATTTATCTCAAATATTCGAGTTTAAAATTTGTACTATCGCAATTAAATTTACAACAAAAATTAATTATTTACCGTTATTGTGACCCGCATGGTATGTCCGCACGAACGAGAGAATCGATTATCGATTGATACGATCTCGAGCGCGTCGTTAAAACCTAGGTGTCGCGCATGTCAAGTAGGGATGCGTCCGGCCATAGTGGTACATGTCATATTATTATATTCTTGTAATATTTACTTGAATGTTGTATAGTATTAATCCGTGAAAGTAATTATTATCTTTTACGAACCCACAGTAATAATGCCAGAAAAAAGTGTGTACAAGTTTTTAGGTCGCGACCGTTTTACTATGAATTCCTGCGGTAGCAGGGAACCAAGTTATCGAGAGCGGCATGAATATCCGAGTACTTCAAAAACTTTTAATGGCGAGCGCTATATCTTTCAGAAAAATATCTGCTCGGATAGATTCTATATTCCGTATGTTATTTGTTCACATCGATCCGTGCTATTCCACTTCTATATGTATGTCCGTGAAATAAAGAAACGCCGCGAGATCTATAAAAGCTTGGTGTTCTACATTTCTGTGTAATGTGACGATTTGGAGAAAAGTCTGCGAGTCTACGATCGATATGCAAGTGACTGTTACCGGCAGGCTGCGGAACTTTATCCATACTCGCCATTTTGTCATGCGAACGTAGGAAAATTAACCAATTGCTTCCTTTAACCGTTTAACTGCGGGTGTGGTTTATAAACCACATACTAAAATTATAGCCAGAGGCGGGTGTGGTATATAAACAACATGTTAAGTTTTGCTAATATTAAATAGCGTCTGGGGCTTATTGTACACCACTAAAATAAAAATAAAATAAATACAATAAGAAAAAATCTTTTAAAATAGAATATCATTTCAGTAATATTATTTAAAATTAGAATGTACATACTTATTGTCACTTTATTTTTCTTATCGTTATTTTTTTGCATTTAGAGCGACCGGCTGTGCTAAAAGTACCCGCAGTTGAAGGGTTAATGGTGGCTGCAATAAGAGAAAATTCAATTAAATAATATTTTAAAATAATAATAATATAATAATAAAAATATTTTTTTAAATATTGGCTATAAGCACACAGAAATTTATTTTTAACTATAAATACATAATAAGTTACGTATAGCATAATGATGTTATGTTATACATATAATAATGATTTTTTTTTACACTTATTCATGCTAACGCTGCATTATACGAACATGTTGGTTTAATTGCTTTTAATATCCGGATTAATTAACGGTTTACTATAATTTCTGTTACAGCGAAGAGGTGGAACGTTGCCAAACGTGGAACGACAACATTACTCAGCAGATAGACTTAGCTTTCAATATATTTTTTATGGTCTACTTTTTTATACGCGTAAGTATCCAAAGTTTTACCATATAATTGTTCTTGCACTCGTGTTAACGCATGCGGAAATCCTGAAAATATTTAGCACATGTTAAGTTCAGTTTTTTAATTTGAGAATTCCGGTCATTAAAAAATGATTAAAATAATTAGATTTTTCTTCAAATGTATTTTTTTACACTACCATGCACCCTGCTAAAAAATCTGAAAAATTAAGAACAACATTTATGACAATATATCGCTACTATCAAAATATAAATTTTGTAGCTCTTAACTTTTATAAGTTCGTTCTTTTTAATATTTTGTTATTAGAATTTGTAAACGTCTCTAAACAATTTTACTTTGTACTGAATTTTTCATTTTTTTTCGTTTTCTACTATCACAAAATTTTCGAAAATGTGAAATAAAATAAATCCTTCGGCGAACGCGCGTGCTGCTGAACAGGAATCGTCTGACGTGTCTGCTCATGACCAACTAATTCTACTTCTCGCAAACACCAGACCCGCGAACTCGACCGATTTTCAAAATCGATTTTCTCGAAAAACAAAGCCCGAAATAAAAAAAGTTTATTCCGCACTTTCGATTAATATTTTTTCACGTAAAATCACCTCCTCCACGGTTTTACCATCAATACCGAGGAAAATAAAAATATTTTGGTTGTCGATAGAAGATAAATGAAAATAATTTGTGTCTCTGTCCGACAGTTTATCGCCGCCAGTGACAAGCTGTGGTTCATGCTGGAGATGTATTCGTTCGTGGACTACTTTACGATACCACCGTCCTTCGTGTCGATATACCTCGATCGGACGTGGATCGGACTGAGGTTCCTCCGAGCCCTACGACTGATGACGGTCCCTGACATCCTCCAGTACTTAAACATTCTAAAGACATCGAGCTCCATTCGTCTCGCCCAACTCGTATCAATCTTCATCTCCGTCTGGTTGACAGCTGCTGGCATCATACATTTGGTAGGATATTAGAATCATTCCATCGAAATCATATAACCGCTACACTATCCCTGGAAAAAATGATTTCATTAAACAAGCCAAATGTACTTCACTCCAGGCCTAGACAACGCTACCTACTCCTGGGTCCTCGCCACGAAACTTCTGTAGAGTGTACGAGGAGTGGGGAGACTAGGAATGTATACAGGGTGTCTCAAAACTCCGTTCAAGAAGAAATGGGCGGTTCCTGAGGTCATTTGAAGCGACATTTTCCTTTTCACGCCAGGTGCTGCCGAGCGTCGCGTTGCGATTGATCCGTGTTTTTTGTTAATAACTCCTAAACGAAGCCCCGGCGAACATTTTTCAAAACAAAAATGTCGCTTCAACTGACCTTACGATACGCCCATTTCAGGGTGTTGAAGGAGCTTTGAGACACCCTGTACAGAAAGAGCCGAATTCTCCCAGTGACGCGAGCCAAACCACGGTAGAGGCAATATGAAATAGTGGGGGAACCGGTACACCGATAGTGGGAGTCGTGAAGCGACAGCGGGGAAAAAGTTGCCCGGGCAGCTTGCTGTACTCTATTCGTTGAAACGAATCTATGTAGGAGACGTCCCCCTAACTCTCACACTTGTCCCGAAAATGTCACATCGATCCTCCCGTCAACCGATCAAACAAACAACTTGAGAATTAACTATTCTTAATTGTTCGCAGCTTGAAAACTCAGGGGACCCATTCGAGTTCAAGAACCCGCAACAGCTCTCGTACTGGACTTGCGTTTACTTTCTGATCGTAACAATGTCCACGGTAGGATATGGCGACGTTTACTGCCAGACGATCCTCGGCCGAACATTCCTAGTATTTTTTCTACTCGTCGGTTTGGTAAGCCTTCTTTCTGTCATCTTCTGTTTTCTATATAGCTAACAAGTATCGATATATATATAGATAATACATATTGATATATATATCTATCAATTACCAAAGAAATATGAAACCGCCCTTTGTAGATCACTATAGGAATCTCGCGCGAAAGACTGAATGGCCTGGGCAAAACAATGAACTTTCTTAGTTCTCTTGTTGTATCCAATAATCTTCCGAACAGGCAATTTTGTTTTTTCCCCGAGAAACATCGGACTCTGCGCTTCGAACTCAATTTTCAATTTTATCACTTCAAAAAGAATTTTTTTTTTGTATTCTTTAATCTTGCCACAATGTGATAAGACTGAAAAATTGAACGAAACCATAACAATTGGTGCAATTCGAGAGAAAGCAAAAATTGATATAATTGGATAAAATAAAAATTAATGTAGTAACTACTGCGGTTTGGAAATTCAAGGTCGCAGAGTTCGTTAGAGTAGAATTGTCATGATCGCAGCCTTGTCAATGGTCGTATTGTTAGTGCAAAACGCGACGAAACGTTTGTTGTTAATTTATCGGTAATAAAGTATCGTTTAATGGCACTGTGAATATTTCGTTTTAATGTTCTTTTTGCTTGAAATTTTGGATAGTTGATTTTTTGGCAGACACATTGCTGGTTTGTTTTGAGATACTCCGAAGTTTGTTAGTCTGTTTGTTCTTTAGAGCTGTACTAATAATACGTCTGTAGATGAAATTGGCAAGGTGAGCGATGAACAAGAGAATTACTCTTCCCCAAAACACACAAGACGGTGAGCATTCCGAATGTACAGTGTCCTCTGGTTCGTTGAGAGTCCTAGGGATTTTTGGGGATTCTTATTGGACGGATTGTTTTGTGGCAATTTTGCGAAATTTATTGGGTTCGTGGGAAAGAGTCTCCAGAGCTGTGCGAAATTTCCTTAATAATTCTTCTAACAATTGTGTAATAATAATCGTTAAACTGCCGCTACTTTGTCTCTTGTTTGTTGTATTTTCAATTTTACTCATTTCCTATAGGAATTAATTTGAAAATTTTGCAGAATCCCTGAGAAATGATCAGAATTTTACAATTTACACATTGATATTCCTGTAGGTCCAACATAAATTCGTACATAATTCGATTTGATCGAGCCTCAAAGTGAAAAAAGAGCCAAAAGTAACCAATTACGAACTATAACTAAAACACATTATGATTATGTTTTTGTACTGTTCCAAAAATACTGTATGTCCCGTTTTCGTCGAGTGTCTACAAAAGTTCAAACCGCAGGTACTAAAATCGAAATTGTTGAAATTGTTGGCAGTACAGTGTCGACAGTAAAACGTGAAGCTTTCGAGTAACAGAATTTGCTCGAATAAAATAGATTTGTGCTCTGTTGTGTCGGGTATAGGGTTCGTTAAGGGAAGGTTGCGTCAGCCATGGGACTCGATGAATTTTTTCTGCCAGAGGACAGTGTCATTCGTCGTGGAATCGATCGCTTCATTTGAACGACGATGCGCAGTGTCTGCGACAAGCATGTCTGGCGCGCGTGTGTGCGTGCATACGCGGCGTGTGTGCCGTGTTATCGATCGCGGCCTAACACTCGGCCGAGCAACGGGATTCGATTCGATTATTCGCCTCGATGTTAATCGAGGCGAGAGAACCTCGTTTTCTTTTCCCCGAGCCTCTGAGCATCGCCGTTTAAACGTAGCCACGTCTAGCGTAACATTTGTCTATGAATGTCATTAGCGTAACAGAGAGATTCCACCACCGTAGTTCACGCTGTTTTACCGACGGGAACTGCTACTTTCGTTCGAGATGCACATGTACCGTCACTCGTTGGAACATGGCAGACTCGACAAACCTTACGCGGGTACACTATGGCCGTGTACTGTTTTCGTACGCCTCGACGAACTAGGACTCGACTCGTCTCATCCGAATATACGATGCTCCGGTCTATTTCCACTCGTGGAGACTAATCTTATCAATTTATATACTCTTGGTTCAGGAAATATTCTATGGGACGTTGACGTGCGATGCCCGGGTCCGTCGAGACCCAGAAGCGGGCGTAATGAATGATCAATTTTTTAGATTAATAGCATTCACAGTGGAAATATTTAAGAGAAAAGAAAACTAATTTAGTAGAAGTAAACTAATAACGTTAAGAATATCCTCGTCTGCAAAACGTTGAACGAAATGGATATGAATATATGTGAAAATTTAATTTAGATTTTTCAATCAGGTTTTTTAACATCACGATGCAAGTAATCTGTCTATATAATTAGCAGAGATGTGAATAAAATTATAAATGGTTGCACGTGTGGAGTACAATATAAAATGAACGTACGTGTAAAAATATTTACATTTATGAATCAATGAATATTTCTATAATTTGCAAACGTGTTTTCCGATATTGTCCATGTTAATTAACCTTCCGGCGTGTGCCCCTCTTTCAGCAACACAAGCAAGCGCGCCGTAGACTCCATATTCGTATACACACGCGGCATCAATGATACTATATATCAATTTGTTTGCGAAATAATTACGAAATACTTACTTAACCATATGAAATTGTGTGAGATATGCAGTTGTTTCGAAGTTGCAGATTTACTAATCTTAAAAAAATTCTTGCAAGTTTAATCAAATAATATAGGATTATTTACAAAATTAATTTTCTCCTTTTTATCGCACGACTCGTCAACGTCTCAGAAAATATAGAACAAGCACGCGAGTCGAGTCTTCTCGAAGCGTCGAGGCCCAAACGGTGAGACAAACCTCTGTGGTCACCGAGCCAGCTTTACACCTCTCTTTAAATCTGTTGAGACTCGTATCTGTTCAAAACTTTGTGTCCTAATCCCCAAAAATCGCATATACTTGGTACATGCCACGAGAGAAAAAAAGTAAAAAAAAAAGAAAGGAGAAAAAAAAACAGAAAAAAGAAAGAAAAAACACTTCTCCATCGGCTTAAGCAGGTTGGTCCACCTGCACACCAGTTTGGACCGTGTTTTGCTTCCGGGACGCGAAACAAAAGGCAACCGAGAAAAGACAGTCGAAAGATAAGAATGGAAAAAGAAAAACCGATGATATTCATTCCGACGTGAACCGAGCACCGAGTTGGAGCTTGGAAGTTTTCTATAGCGATACTGGCTACCTGTGCCTTATGCCTATACCTCTATGTGTGGCCGTAGTCGGAGCTGGACGAGCGTTTCGTGCGGTCAGGCCACCCTCGTTTCCGTTTTCGTTTTCATTCGGTCACGAACACGGGATTAATGGGCTGTGTCCCTCCCTAATCTCGTTTTATGCGATTAGCTAGCTGATCGTGGTTGCAAAGTTTGTTGGACTAATAGAGTAGTAAGAATTGCACAGCACTTTCCATCTTGGATTTTAATCAGGGAATCTGCTGAATTATTCCACGAGTGTACCAGTCCATACATTTACTGCAACAAATAAAACTTACAGTGTAGCCTATGTAACGGTACCCAAAAGAAAATTGCGTCCAATAATACAAAAGCTTGTGAAATGAACTTCACAAAGTAGCCCATGATCGGTGACCGTGAACGACCATGGGCATTTCCCACGACTTTCAGAGATTGGGAGTGTCCATGGTGATCGATTACGAATGACCATGCTCATTGACATCGGTTGGAAAAGGACAACTGACTATGAATGTTAAGAAATAATTTCATTCGAACAAATGAAAATGACAGCAAATCGGTCGTTTTTTGTAGTAAGTGAACTAACTATAGCGGGAGAATACTGAAACAACACGAAACGCCGGCAACCGGCTCCGACGGCGAGCTTCTATCGTCCTCGTACCTACACGCCTCACTCTGTCGTAAAGCAAAACGCGAACAAATAAGGGGAAAGAGAAAAGAACGCAGAAAAAGAAAAACGAGAAAAGAAGCGTATGAAAGGTCTATCAATGCGGATCGCGACTGCACCTTGCGCTTCAAAGTCTCTCGGGGCAAGGTGATTAGAAGAAGAGACTTTCCCGTGACACACGTAGTCGCTCGCAGTTCTTTTTTTTTCCTGTATGATGTCTCTTGACTGCGCAGGCTTCCGGGGAGCTGGCTTTCGTTCAGCGCCCACTCACGCCAGGTCATTGTTCAAGATGGCACAGAATCGCCCAAGCCGCCCCACTTTTTTTGGCTCTTTGCGATCGGACGCTGCGCGAGACAGGTTACGAACACGTCGAACGCGATTTTCGGCCTTACGACCGTGTAAAAAATTCAGTTATGCAGGCGGACGAACTCCCGGAGCGTGTCGGGTCGCGGGGGCTAGGATTCTGTGAGCCGACAGATGTGTACAGCAGATGATCGGCAAATTTAGTGTCCCTTGTTCTTCATACGTTTGGCGATGAATGAGAAAAAATGAGTTTCGATTTGGGGACAAATTTTCAGGGGATTTTGGACGTTGCGGGAACAAGAATATAGGATGACACAGATTTTAGTTTCTTTGATGTTTCGAGGATTAGTTTTACTATTATTTGATTTTTTTGGGAAAATCGTTTGAAAATCTGCGAAGACAATCAGTGGAAATATTTCCAGAGCTAATTTAGGTGTGTTTATCGTTGCTTTATTTTATTTCGATGATCAAAATTGATATTGTTGATGTTCGACTCGAAACCAAAAATCCCCAAATCAAAACTTTAAAAAACTAAAATCCAAATAAAATGGAAAGTGATCTTATTTTTTATAATTAATCTAGCCTATAACTCTCCCAGACCCGCGTTTCAACGCTTTGAAGTCGTCCGCGTGCAAAAGAACGATTTTCGGGTAGAAACCTTGAGTAATCTCGGTACAGCCTCGCTAGTAGACCGTCTCCGCCAAGCCTTGATCCCGTATAACCCGCTACCCTCTCGCGGAGACTCGCGTAATCAGGTAATCGACGCCATATTGGCAATAATGTGAGTCAGATTCTGTTGCAGACGCGACACTGACTATCGCTGACATTAACAAGACAGAGAAAATGGCTGAGTATGATCTTCATTGTATTCTAAACGACACGTCTCTCAACCTCATATCTGTCTACTGTCTGTTTTCTGTGTTCGCTCTCCACGAAATCTCGTCACGCTCATCGCAGACGAGGCATGGGAATAGACTAATTACCATAAGGGGTCTCGTGTCGCGTGATTTGCAGTACCGACACCGCTAAAATACAGTGATTTTGTTAAGCCCTTTAGACAGGTAACGCGGACCTAAAATATCCATACAGGTGTCGCACCTTATGGGGTTTTCTGTCTAAAAATCAAGGGGTCTTAAAGACCACTGTACCACTTTAGCGTCGCGACCTACGTTACCGACAATTCATGAATGTATACTTCGTTTCTGCTATGAATTACAAAATTACAAAAGCTACATTGCAATAGTTTTGCACATTTTCAACCAATGTTTTACTTTTTTTTTGTGTTTATATCAATTTGAATTTTATACGGTTATCAAATGCCTACATATTTGCAAGTTGTATCTCAAACGGTCGTTCGTTTATGACAATAAAATTTTGTAAAAAGTATAAATTCATAAATTGCCGGCAACAAGTGCGACACGAAAATTCCGGCGGAGTCATGGAATTCCGGGAACGTATCAAATAAAAAACAAATAAACAAAATACATACTAATCAAATTGAACATCCTTCTCATTTGCGGTTAAAAAAATAGGCGATTGGTCTACGGCTATACCTCGTCTGTGAACTCATTATCTGCCATTTACCATACTTCACGTATGCTTCTTTAGCATACTGACCTCGCAACAACTAACCGACCTCTGCGCTAGAGGGCCCCAAGGCCCTCGAATCCCAAAGAACTTTTTTTGACTGTTGATTTTGAGAAAAAAAAATCAAACGATATTACTGAGAATAATAATAGCACGAAGTCTGACGATTTTTAACCGTAACGGTTGTTGGTGTCTGTGCGAGCTTGATATTTCTGACTGTTCATTCTATCTGTATGTCTGTCTGTTTTCTCTGCGAACGCTAACATGCTGCTAACCCCGCCCCCATTTTACACACTCACACGTATGGCCGCTTTCATTCTTGGTTTTGTCTCGGACCGTTGCCGTTCCGAGCCGTTTCTCGAGTCTTCTGTAACCCTAACCTCGAAACGATGACCCGACCTCGAGCTTGATGTGTGTTGACTGAATAACTGCCCTGCCGAAGTAGAAGGAATACGCGAATCTACATATGTTTTCTTTTTCTTATGAATCGTTGATCACGCGTAGAGTATGTTTTCGTAATGGCTGTTTTTCTACGATTTTTTTCCGATCGAAACGGCCTATATTTTTCGAAGTACACCATTTTCTTTTCGATATTAAACGGATATTATATTTGTTACACTTTCCTTTCGAATTATATTCGTATATTGCCACGATATAATATACATAACATATTCCACTTGATGTACTTTAATTATAATAATATAATTATAATTTTGCTTCATTTTGAATGGTATACATTTTAATTATATTATTATATTATGATGATACAATGCATACTATATATTTTATTGAATATATTTCAATTGCAACAATCTCATTATAATTTAGTTCCATTTTTTATGTACATTTTATATTATAGTATATATAGAAAAATAAACATTTCATTTTATGTATTTTATTTGTAATAATATACGTATATTTTCTTCAAATTCGTTAGAGATATTTTTATGTATATTTTTTCTACATTATGTTATTTATAATTTATTGTTTATTTCACTTTGTCTTAGTCTTTGTAACGCCATTGATACAATTTTTCTCTTTGAAAACTACAAGGAATAGTGTGTTATGAAAATATCCTTTACGCGGTATTTAATGTTTCATAATATAATAAATATTATATTTGTTGTGTTTAATGCAGTTGACAATATTCTTGTCAATACAATTCTAGAATTTTATATTAGAGAAGTTTCTCGATAAGTATCTTTTAGAATCAAAGATAGAAATTTTATTTCTAAATCTCGTCTACGCGGTGTAACGATGTGTATAGAGTGTCCCTAAATAAATAGAGCAATCATTTAATTGCAAATCTATATAGATAAATTTTATATTCATATTACAAGCTATCAAATTCCAGTTAAATCAATAAAAATACATTTGAAAAAATATATTTGGATTTCTTAACATGAAATATGGCAATTGATATTTGCAATATAAAATTGCTTACAAAATATTTATAATCTATAATTAATATATTATAGATTTGCAAAAGGAATATTTTATGAAGCACGTTACTATTTTCTCATCGAAGTTCATTTGTTTGGAGACATTCTACATGTATATAAGAATCAAATTCACGGCGACCACGAAACACGTATTTTTTAATTGATATAACAGTGCAGAACTGTTCTGTGCAAAAAACAGCTCCTCCTAATAAACTTCTTTGTATTGTGATTTTGTTTAATCGCAGTGTCTTTAGTTGCCTGACATGTCTAACAATAGCCAAAGTGTGTATATCTCTGGATGATACAGCACAAGACTCAAAATTGAAGGGAGCACTATGAAACACAGATCCATCATTTCTGGGATCCAGTAACAAAATTTTTGCGAACCGTTTACAGTGGGTTGTTGACTTTCGTAGTATTGCGGTAGTCGCACTAGATCATGGGATGTTCAACCGTGGCTTCAGTGGCTCTTGAATGAAATCCGGGGCCAAACTGAAGTTATCAGGCCACGCCCTACGACGGTGTGCCCTAGGTACACGATCATGCCTCGCAGGGCATTCCGTGACTATATTTAATTTAAATTAATCTGGAAGATATATTAATCTCTGTCCGAATCTAGTTTACAACGCTCTCGAAAAAGTTTTGGTTTGTCCTTCTGTGCAGGGTGTCGAGGAGGCGTGGTTATCGTTCTCCCGCCTCTGAATTCACTATGTGGGCGTGGCTTAGTTCTAGCTTCGTGCAGAGGACATTGTAAAGGTGTAGTTACTCGTCTGTACAGGAAATGATAAGTAGGCGTGGGTTTATTGCTCGGGAGCGTGGTTTCTATGCCCATTCTGTACATAATGGCATGAAGAGGCGTGGCCATGATGCTCTCAAGTGTCCCACGAGGCAATCTTGATCCTTGGAGCCACAAGTTGAACATACTTGCATTAGACAGTAGCAAAATTTTGCAAATAAAGTAGCGCTTTCTTTGCTGCAGCCCTTTTAAAATATCAACGACACAATAGAAAAGCTATAACTAGATACAGCACAGAATATAGCCAATTCTCTGCGCAATGCCTGGTAATATACTTTCAGCCTCGATTTAAGGGTCTGTTTTGACCCAAATGTGCACGAAGAACAAATGTTTGTCCTTCTAGATGTATTAGAATGCTTCGTTTCTTAACCTTAGTCGAAATGGACTGCTCAAAGCCTTCTTAATTTCCGTTTTCCGCTTTTAATGATCGAACCACATAATTCTCTGCTCGTTTCTCCTCCAGTCTGTGTTTCTCTTCTGCCATCAACGTAACTTTAAACGCACCTACGCCTTCGTTGTCATTTCTCCTTCAGTCTCGTCACGTTTCCTACATCGAACTCATCGACTAACTACGTTTATTAACTATTTTCGTCTACAGGGAAATGGAACAGGCTGTCCTGAAAAAGAATCGACGTGAATTTTTATTTGTTAAAATTCTTGGTAATGCAAAATGCTGGAAACAAGATACCGAGGTATCTGTCAACACTCACAGCCCAATTGAGCTCGATGGGCAGTACCATTAAATGTTAACCAAAAGCCATATTTATTTTTCTATATAATAATTTGAATCGGAAAAATTATTTTGAGAAATATTAAAAACATGTTTCACAAAACTTATACTTTTCGAATATTTTCAATGTTTTTTTACTTTTTCAATAGAATATAAAAAATTCTAAAACGACGATTGTGTAAATTTTGTGTACAATGCCTCCATTCATAAAATAACAAGAACTTTAATTAGGTTGAATTTTAATTTAGTTAAATTATTTGTCGGTTCTTTTCCTAGACACCCTGTGCATAAAATATTATGCAGGGTATTAAAATGAAATTTTGTTATATTGTTCACAAATAACGAGTAAAAATGGCCTGAAGTAAGTAAGAAACGTTATTCTATGCAAACGTTAATGCCAATTTTAATTTTAGTACTGCAAATGACGCGTATTATTATAAAGAATAACAATAACATAAAATTATGAAAGTCGAAAATAATTGAAAATTAAATGGTCAGGTGAGATAACAGAAAATGAAAACAATGTAAAATTACAGGAATTAGTTTAGCATGAAATTATTGAAAAGGAAAATTAAAAGAAACTGTCGTAAATAAAAATACTATAAAATTATCTGTATTGTACAAAATAAAATTTGAAAAGTTTTTAAGCATATTGTATTTTGGAACGTTCAGTATATTAAATTCTTAGTCTAGTAATATCCACCGAGTCAAAGATGATTCCGTTCCGCTGATTTAGTATAATATTTCGGCGAATGTTAGTCACCGGTTCCTTGATAGTTTAGTGACTCACAAGGGAGTAACTTTGGTTCTTAAAATACATCAAAAATCCGCAGATGGTGGCCATTATGGTTCAGAGTATTCTGAAGTTATTTTACTGAAGTTAGCTAATATATCGATTTATAAAAAATAAATAACAATAAAATTAATACAATTAAAATAAATATAAATATAAAAAGAAATATAATAGAATTAACTAAATCAGTAATACTAAGTTAAAAAATTACGAATTAAATTATTAACTTGTGAAATATAAGAAAATAGAATTGTATAATAAACGGGAAAACCGAGTCATTTGTAGTACAGAAATATAAATTCTTATGTTTGCAATATTTTAAATAGAACTAGTTGAATAATTGTTTAATACTCTGTGAAATAAAAAGAGCAAGAAAGAAATTGCACAAATGAATTTTTGACTTCTATATACTTTCCTTGGTGTCACACGACTGCTTAAAGATCTATTAACTTGCTTGCCACTGCACTCTACTAACTAACATCGAGTTCGATCGTACCATCGAGTTTAATGTTTTTCTCACTTCGCATTAGCAGATCTATAATACTAAGTCTGACTAAATTCATCTGAAAATTTTGAGAACGCTTTTTTCCTTGTCGATATATACTACTTTCAATGAGTTCTATTCATTATCATTCTAAAATTTATCTATTATAAAATATAGCTGTGAATGTGAGTCTAAGAAATCTCTTTGCAACATCGCTTCACTAACATTTCCGGTGTCGAATGCATCGTACACCCCCACCATGAGTTTTAGAACACTCGATAATTTTTCGAAAATTCTTTTACAATGACAAAAATGATTATTGAATACTTCATTGTTTAATAAGTTTTAGACCACATTATCAAAATTCCTACCGACTAATGTTTATCATAATGAAATTGAAAATGGAGATTATGTGCTTTCTATTAATTTTAGCACTGTGAAAATAAAGGATTTAAAATTTTTGTTTTTAGTATTATTGTAACTGTAAAAACGACTTCGTATAAAATTATTGAACTAAAGAAAATATGAAGAGAAATTTGATTTTCCGTTCAATCAATATCAATGTTTACGATCTTTTTTCTAGATGTGTAAACAATTTTTTGCATTTGACAGATCCCATTAAACCAAGCAACTTTTGTCTGGAAAGTGGTTCTATCTCTTACAGTTTAATTTTATAAAAATATATGAATTGTAAAAATTGTATAAAATGTGTCTATGTATATGTTTTCTACATATACCCAAACATCATAATTTTCTTAGGATTCTCCTGGTCAGGAAATTGCCTAATTTCGAAAGTTTATTAAAAATGTCAATAACTAAACGGTGACCAAAAGTTAAACACAAAAACCAGCAGAAGTTGCTAAAAATTGGCTAAATGTCCCTAGGGCCGGCAGATGTTCTAAAACTTATAGCAGGGGTGTGCATGGCAGCGAATTTCGATGAAAGATCGCGGCCATTAAAAAAACCTAATTCAAAACCGAACTCAAATTTTCGCAGTCCTCGAAAAAGTGTATCGATCGAGAGCTACAGTCACATTTCCGATGTAACTGATAAAAAATGTAACGACGCAGGGATTAGCTAGTCTTCAAGGAAGGACCGAAAAAGAAAAACAAAAACGAAAAAAAAGAAAACGAAACGAAACGATAGGAAAATTAGAGAACAAAAAAAAACGTAGGTCGTTGCTCCCGAAACCGCTATGTCTCTTTTATTATCCCTTCCCTTTCTCCGATTTTGTTGACCTGGCGACAGATATCCGAAGGTCCGCACGGATCTGTGCGCGAGCCGAGGAAAACTCGAAAATTCCAACTGTACCGTAGACGAGCCAGTTTGTTTTCGAACGGTCCGTAGTCGCATAGTGTTTTGCAGTTATGATTTCTATTTGCAGGCAATTTTTGCTAGTAGCATACCCGAGATAATAGAGCTCGTAGGCAGTAGGTCCAAGTACAGCGGCGAATACAAGCGGGAACACGGAAAGAGGTATTATAAAAATTACATCTTTCAATCCTGTCTCTACTTTGCCTATATTAACTTTTATTACTTTCATTTTTTAAAAATATCTATCTATCTCTCTTTATATATGTATATATTTACATACTATGTATACATATACTTTGTAACCCTGTATCTGTCGACGACAATCGCGAGGTACACGCGCGTTACACACACACAAACACAACGTGCAACGGTACAGATTTATGCGTGCCGAGTGTACGGGCTGACTAGAGAGCAGTGGTCATCAACGCTAGGGGTCCGAATGTGCGCAATATGTTGCATGAATTGTCATAGAAACAGGGAGAATAATTGTTTATACCAATGAAAGTTTATAGTTTCTTTTCGTTAACGTGTTCTACTCGTTGAGAAATTAATCAGTTGTCGAGGAACTACAGTGAGTACAAAAAGTATTCGTACACTCGTTGAAACCGAATAACTTTCTTAAAATTGGTCCATACGATTTGAGTTTTTTTGGAGATGTTAGAAGGATTAGTTTACCAGCTAACGTGTAAATAATTGTTTTTAAAAATTGTTATTAGTCACATTTGCGTAGGAAAACGTAAAGGTCTCGACTTTTAAATTTTTTATCTGTGTATGTAATGAAAATTTACAAGGTGTATTCGGTAGATCTAAGTAAGTTATATACATGCACAAAATTTCCTCGAAATCGATCAAGGTTGTTAGGTATATAGTTCATTGAAAATAGCAAAAATTTGTAGAGAATCTGCGATTTAAATGAATCGCAAGCCCTAAATTCAAAGATTTTTACACGTTACAGTGCCCATAGCTTTTTTAATACGTCAACCGATTTCAATAAAACTTTGTACGTGTATACAATTTACTTAGATATACAAAATAAATGTTTTAAATTTTCATTAGGGGCACAGATAAAAAATTTAAAAAACGCGACCTTTACATTTTGCTTTGCAAAAATGTAACCAACAATAATGTTTAAAAACGATTATTTATACATTAACTAGTAAATTAATCCTCCTAACATCACCAAAAAACTCAAATCGTAAGGTCCAATTCAAAAAAAGTTATGCGGTTTTGAAAAGTGTACGAATATTTTTTACGCTCACTGTATGTATCGAAAATAAACCGTTTACTTAGAGTTAGAGGTTACAGCTTTCAAAGATTTCATGTGAAACCTTTTCGTATATCTGCACCCGGTCACCGACCGCGGTATCCCCATTGGGTCACCGACCGCGGTATCTCCATTAGGTCGATGACCGCGGCATCTCCTGCAGGTCACTGACCGGACTTCCAACTATCCCCACTAGAGATGGTCGATTGCAGTGTCAACTGTTCTGAACACGTCAATAATCGTACTTCTCACTACCTTCGCGAGAGGTCACTGACCGTACCTTCTGCTACCTTCGCCAGAAAATGCCGACAGTACTTTTCAGTGCTTTCGCCAGGTCACCGACCTTATCTCTAGCTGTTTCCTCGAGATATCACTGACAGTAATTCCCACTATTCCTATTGGAAATTAGACTTATTAGAATGTGCGTATGGTTCCTTCGCAAATTTTTAACTTCTCGACGAATAGATCATGAAGACGTTAAACGAAATATAATTTTCATGGTTGTAAACAATGTTACAAAGCATGCAATGTATAGTGGCGAATCGCTTCTAGTACGAGCGACCATTTCTTTTTTGACACCTTGTATCGAATGAGACGCAAGAAGTGGAACAATTAAAATGTTTCTACAGGTTCACGGGTAACGGAGCTACAGTCCAACAAATACATGCACATTACACAATTGATAACATCATTCCCTCGAAAATCTTTAATAAAATCAAGTATTATTTTGTTTATTTTTTCTTTCTTTATGTAATGTTTCTTTATGAATCCAAAATTATAATTTATTAAGAACTGCAAAATATCATATGATTATATTAAAAATACTATACAAGGACTTATCAATTATTGGCTGAAGGAATGAATTTCCATTCACATTCTGATTCTTACAATGGAAGTTTAACATTTTTTCTTTCACCTTATTACTTTTATAAATAATGTTTATTCTGTTTTATGGTTTTTATAAACAATACCCAAATGAGAAAAATGTAGTAAACAAACATGTGTATACACATGGTTTTAATTAAAATTTTGTTGACAGTACTAAATGTTGTATACTTTATAATTCTTGATTCAAAATTATGCAAAAATTGTGCAATAAAGAATTTTCTACATAATGATTTACCACAATATAAATAGTAGTATTGTAATATTTTCTAAATAATTTTAAAAAATTCAAATTCTGAGTTTATTGAGGACTACAACCACGAGATTTTCGAGGGACTACAATGAAAGAGTTTCCCCCAATGTAAAAATAGGAATGCAGTAGTTAAAATGAGTGAGAAATGTTGGAGTCATTGTTAGTGATTTAATATGTTAGTGTAACGATAGATTGAGAGTTTGTTTAGAAATGATTAGAACATTTTAACAGATATGGTTTGATCATAGTACGTTAGTAATTATTAATAATAATTAGTTCACTCACAATTAGTCTGAATGAATATTAACAGTCGATACGATAAGTAAAAATATAGAATTGAGCTATTAACAGGACAACGAACGATATTCACATGGAAGTACATTATTATTAAAATATTTACTTGCAATCGCTAATCATCTTTTGAAACACTTTTTCGAATAACTTTTTAATTAAAACGTATATTCCACATGATTGCGGTAAAAGATCCAATATTTAATAATCTCCGAAAATATTCAAAAATTATTACACTTGGCAAATCTAAAAACACAACAGTGCAAATTTTAACAAATTATTAACAAAGTGAAGTAAGGAATTTTCTTAAAACTTTACCATAGCGTAGATATAAAACTTAAAATTAGTTCATATTAAGTAAAAATAAATTTGGAGTGCAATAAATTTTCAATATTAAAAAAAGTAACTTCTCCTTGAATATTAAATCTCGCAAAAATTACGAGTACTAGAGTAGGACGATTTTAACATTGAAATTTGTTATTGGATTAGTGAACATTTTTTAAACAGTGAAATATGAAAAAGTAATTTTTACTTCACTTTACTTTTTTAGTCAAACTACAAATATAAACATAAATTGAGAAATATTTATTTTTTAATACGAGACAATATAATAGTTCAATTAATTCGTATTAATTTCTACAACATTTAATAAGTTCCAACATCTAAAGTGATGGTATTATGATTATTATTATTATTATTTAGAAAACAGTGTGTCATAAAATTTCCAAGATTACCAGGCAACTAAAATCATTTAACATTTTTTGTAATAGCACATGTCAACATAATTTCACTGGAAAATCTAGATTATAATTTTTTTTTTTAAATTGATGTCTATAACCCAGAAAATTGTAGTTACCATAATTAGTACTACACTGTTATCTTCTCATAAAAAGTTTAATTCTTTAAGTGTTTACAATGTTACAAAAATAAGGTATCACTGTATGTACTAGAGAATAACTTAAAGAATAATTTCATTCAAACATTATTCACACAACTTTTAATTCTCAAATTAACCATTGTTTATTTGTTCAAAATTAAATATCTTAAAAACTAAAAAGCATAAACAAATATGATTATAAAATTCGTGTTCAATGCATTCAAATTTATAAGTATTTATTATTGTTTTTTATACTATTACAATTTTTACCGATAGTGTGCTGTTGAAAAAAATTGTTTGTTAACAGTAACAATAATAACAAAATTTTAAAATTCTGTAGATCGAGATGAATCGAAGTGCATGGATCTTTTACCGTACCACGACCTCACCACACATTCCATTAACAAAAAAAGTCGATTAGAAACATTTAAATAATGATAAATTAAGTAATTCTTTGCATGAGCTGTATCCGATCGATAGGATTCTGATCCAGATAAATCAAGAAGATAATAAGGATCGATTGTCATATTTCGCAGCGGTTACACCGCGGTGATTACTAATCAAGGCTCATTCAAGTTCAACACTGTCATTAATAATAGTCATTATTTTCAATTAAAGCGAGGAGAAATTTCGAACTGTCTTCCAGAGCAATAGCACTCGTAGGTATAGTTATGGCTGATGTATGACCTGTCCGAGAATTCTCGAGGATCTCTTAGATCAAGGTCACACAATATCGCCGAGTATTGCACGACTTGCCACTTTAGTCTGCTACCTATAGCGTACGTCCACTTACATTACACGAAAATATTTTCAGCACTCTAAGCTCATTAGTATCACTGGATCCATGCATGGGAAAATTTTTTAACCGGAGTACCTAAATCATTTCGATTATTATTAGCAGTTGGAAAAAACGACCGAAACAACATTGTTTTTTTTAGAAGGTCATGCTTTTCAAGATTTCGAGATCATAGATGTTAAGAAAATAGATTAATATTACTGTCAGTTAATAAAATATACAAATAAAATAATAAATAAATTATAGAAACATTCAAAAACCATAAATGCATCAACAAAATGGAAGAGAAAAAATTGTACTATTTTTTATATAGAAATTTTTGGTTTATGATGTTCTTTAGAACATATCACACGAAAAAGTAAAATTTAACCTCGTTTCCCCAACATTAATCTGCATAAAAAATTAACCATTTTCCCTCTTTCATTTGTTCATTATACTTACGGTTTATGAGAGTAATAGAAACTTGAAACTAGGCGAATGTGTGATCTCCATGCGTGGATCCACCATTTTGGTTTTCTCGGAGATAGTGCAAGCGCAGCTACCTTCACTTTGCTTCTCCCCTTTATCTCTCGTTTAGTAGCCACGATAGAATGTATTTTCAGAACTTCATTTGATACGTTCTCTATCTCGCAAATTCAAATGTTGGATTACGTATTGTTTGGTACACTTTTTCCTCTTCGGTGTTTGACAGAGTAGTCAAGTGCTTCCTGTGCGACAGAAAACATTTTCGAGTTGAACGAATGTCCAAACGACTAATTCAAGGCTGTATGAAAGTGGGTTTTCCCGGACTTTGGAAGTTTTTTCAAAACAAATACAAAATAATTTTTCACATTTTCAAGGAGCCCTTGCAAAACTGAACAACTGTTGTTTGGAGTGTTTTTTTAAATTTTGCTTATAACGTACCTTTGCGACGGGCAAAATTTTGAGGAACCTTTCAAACGAAAGATACTCAGTGCTGCGTAGACTATAGGAGTATGTGCGTCGTGCAAACATTTTTAGTAGATAATTTTAAATCGATTACAATTCGTACAGCTTGTTCAACATAAAACATGGTGTAGCATAACACCGTTGAAATTAAAGAGGTCTAAGTCATTATTTTGCTCGTTCTTAAATTTTTTTTATAAAGTACAGACCTTTTTCGAACTTTTGTCTGTACGTAAATAAAAATAAAAGACAGTACAGAAATAAAAATTCAAAGGTACAAATGAAATTTTGTGAGAAAAGCAAAGTGGTGACCCCCCTCTTCTAATTTCGTGTGCACTATGTCACATCAGATTTTTTTTTTAAATCCCACGACAATCGTTCCAGATTTCGTTTATTTTTCCATCACACCTTCACATATGGCAACACAGTTACCTTTCGATTTGCATATGAGCACCCTTGGCGGCCAATGACGTCACCGCAGAAACGTTGACCACACTATACGCTATACAATAGTGCCTGCATGCCCGTTTTTCACGAAGGAACACCGCACTGTAACCGCGAGTCGATTTACTCTAACTAACGGCACTGTGTCCGAGCGTCGCGCTTTACCTAAAGTTTTCGCATTTTTTCTCGTAAACGATAAGTACATTTTAAAAGGGCCACAGTAACAAATGACTCTATTTTACCTAAACGACACGCTGACGTGCGCAATTTTTAAAAATGTTAAAATTGTTCGAAAAACAAAGACAAACCCCAAATTTTTTAATTTAATGCGGAACATGCGCAAATTACTTCAAGGTCACACAAGGTCAGAAGTGAAACATTTTGAATACCCGGTATGTTTGTATTCGTTTTTCGAAAAATTATGCAAACATAACAAATTGACGTGCATTAGCACGTTGTTTATATAAAATAGGATAATTTTGATCATAGGATAATTAAATTATAAGATTAAATTATATTACATTTAAATTATAGGATAATTTAATCTCTTTCGTTATTTTCGTAAACCTTGTAGTTTTCGAGAAAAAATGTGTTTAGTTCTGAGGTTAACAAGATGACTTCGGTCAATAATTATAAAAATGGAGGCACGTGCGGTACAATGTTCTATTTCCCATAATTCCAGGTCGACTCAATCAAACAATTTCTAATAATTTACAATAATTATTCAGCATAGCGATTAGCACACATGATAGAATGAATTATCTTTTGTTAGATTTGTCATCTTTTTTTTCTACTTTCCTGAGTGCAAGTTACGTGTGCCTTTGTGTGTGTCCAGTGTGTCGAATGTTATCATCACTGATAAGTAAGTTTGTAGGTTAGGAACTCGAAGGAGAGATTTTTGAGTTAATTGAGTGATTTCTGGGCGAGATCTG
This sequence comes from Lasioglossum leucozonium, assembly GCA_028454225.1. Classification (NCBI taxonomy): domain Eukaryota; kingdom Metazoa; phylum Arthropoda; class Insecta; order Hymenoptera; family Halictidae; genus Lasioglossum; species Lasioglossum leucozonium. Next base: position 13,489,785 of record CM052218.1, on the reverse strand, counting down.
AATCGAATTATTATAAAGTGCGTGAATTAAAAAAAAATTTCCGTTTGTGAAAAGCATCTCAATGCAAATATCAAATTAACGATTAGAGTTCTAGATATAACAAGTTTACCCAAAGCACACTGTTAAGTTCCAAAAGTTGGAAGGACTTTCTTCCTGAATTAATTTTCAGCCCTGCTCAACCATTGTGTTATCTCCGATAAACCTTTGATAAACTCTTCGAAGATAATTTGTATGGTGAATTTATAGAAAGTAATTCAAGTGTAATAAAACAGGATGTCGTGATTTTTCAAAATTTTATAAAAATCCCAATTTTGCAAACAATTCGAATCAGATCACAATCAGGAAGCTTTGCCAGTTATCAAAGACAGTTGGTACCTCTCCCATTTTCATTGAAGTCAACGTCCCCTTCCAATCGAAATTCTCGACTTATCCACGGCCAACGTGTTACTTCCAGATCCAAAATCCAATTTTTCTAATAAACATACTAACAAATTCCCTAGTCCGATGGATATTCTTCCAGCGCGAAAGTTGGTAGAACTGCGTTTAAGGGTGGCAGCATGGGTACAAGATGGTTAAGAATCGGGTTTCCGATGAGTGAAGCGAGTGATCTCGATAAAACATTAGTCGTACGCGAGTAATTCAATCGTTTGTATCGTCAGCAACTTGATTTAAGGATAAAGTTACTCTCTTCCTTACCGTCACGGTTGGTCTAGTCATTGACGAGATGCGGGAGTAGACTAACAAACACATGGGATTTCGTGGCACACCGTCTGCAATACCGACAGGGTTTTAAATGGGTTTGAAACTTTCATCTGCAATACCGACAGAGTTAACGGGCGGGTTTGCTACGCCCTCTGCGTTCAAAGGCGGGAAATTTTAAAAATACGTCGATCAAAGTCGTATCCGACATTACCGATAATCCACGAATACACGCTCGTTTTCATTTAGAACCGCCAAATTCGTAAGGCGCGCAATTCAAACGATAGAAATAATATTTCTGAAATAAAAATGCAATTTGATATATTCAAAATTTTTTAGATTTAATAAAATTAGGATTTTTACAGGAATAATTACTGTACAAGAAGTATATTCTCCTTCACCCCGTAATTCCGAAGCAATTATCACGCGAATTACGTTTATATGCAATTACGGTAAATTGTCGTTTATTAGTCATGTCGGACGTGGCAAGAAAACATTGGAATTTTCTGGCGTTTTATAATGCGTTACTATGTATTCAAGGCACGTACGTGCATATGTATTATTCAGTGGTCGTAAGTTGCCGAGCGCCTATAAACTGAACGTCACCGGGGCAAGGGGACTAGGTCGCTTGGCTTCCCCTAATTCTTTCCAGGGATCACATCATTAAATGCTAGCCGGGCTGCATAGGAATAGATTTTTCGTATCCGTGGTGAATTGAAACGAAATTACGATGCAACTTAGGTTGACTCTCCACTATGCGTTGCGACTGTATTGCGATCACGCTTTAGTGTTGTGACCAATATAAAATAATGGACGTCCGTTATCGGCACGTTATTGTCGCGACCTGCATTCGTCACGACGCAAAACGTAACGACGTCGTTTTGCTTGAAAACTGATGCGAAAATTGTTATACGTTCCGCGAACAGAAATCGATCGCATCGGTTTCTGACGAAATCACTGTTCCATAAGTATATTAAAAAACGCTCGTGCATTGGGGAACCAAAAGTTCACGTCCCCGCTGCATAAACAATTTTGCATGCCAAATCAGTTATATCATTTTTAATACATGGAAACAACGATATCACTTACTTACTCTACTATATAATACACTTACTACTTATTTTACTATTTTGCTATTGTATATAGAAGACAAAAAGTAATTAGCTAATTTGTGCAATAGGAAAATATGTTCGTAGCGCATTGGCAAAATATGTTATAAATTTAATAATACGATTACAATATTTCATATTCTTGTTCTTCTATTTCTTGTTGCATGTATGTATTGTACGTATCTATGTATGTAGAAAGAGGGAAGGGAAATTTACACAAAAATTTTACTAACGCTTTTAGTAGCATTGAGATTTTACTTCTATATATTTTCATATATTTCGACAAATTTTTGATACACACAGGACTGAATAGATCTGGCATTCCATTAAAATAATCGTGTTTTTATATTGTTAAAAATTTTATTAATAACCCAATATGGCAACAGTGCAGTGTTAGATCCGACAACTTTGTGAACTATCTGTGTCGTCTTCTGTAGTAAATAGATGGCGCTGAGAACCATTCGCAGTTTTACACTGTCGGTATTGCAGACTATGTAACACGAAATCTTACGTGGTGATTTTCCACTTCCATGGCTCGTCTGTGCCACAACTATTAGTTTTATTGCATTCAACTTCGATTCCAATCATAAATGGCGTCGTGATGTAACGTCATCCGCGGTCGCTAAGGTAGGGCGCGACAAGAAAATGGTAAAACTAAGGGTCCAGGCCCCGCGAGCGCGACTGGTCTGCCGCCAGGCCCTGTCTGTGGTTTTATCCGCGAACGATTCGAGCAGAGAGTGAAGCGTTGCAAGCGTGTATCCTTCCAGGCGTAGCAAATAGGCAGAATTGCCACATTATATTGACAGTAAAACCAAACGACAGCAAGTCTAACGACATACACGTGTACGGACACCTGCATACACGCACACGTTCACAAATCCACATCCGTACAACAAACCGTACACACAATATACGTCCGTGCAATGACCACACACAAACACAAACACACACACATACTTGAAACGAAAAAAAAAAGTAAAACACAAAAATACAATAAAAAGAAACTCACGTTAGGGCTCTGTTCTGACGGCAACGGATGATTGTGGGTGTGTAGGCGGTGTTCGCCAGCTGGATCCCAGAGATCACGGAGCTCGCCGCGAACCGCTGCAAGTACGGTGGCCAGTACAAGCGTGAGCGTGGACGCAGGTACCCCATAAATCCACCTACGTGGAAGCCAGCCAAAGATACCCCTTGAAACTAGCCCCCCAAACTATTGTCCTTGTAGTCGCATAGATGCGAGGAGGAGCGAAGTCGACCTGGATAGCAAAGTGACCCGTTTACACCCTCCTCCTGTTTCACGTGTTTTTCGAAAGATCTCGAACAATTTTCCGCCTTTTCTTCGTTGCGTCGCGGTTTTCCGTTTTTTAAAGATCAAAATCTAGGAGGGTGTTCCAGGATTTTCAACGATCCGAGGACCATTTTTGCGTTTTCGAGCGGACGATTATCGTTTTTATTCTTTCCTTTGCTCGCGAGAAATTTTCCAAACGTACCGATTTTGTTTCGAATACTTTTTTCTCTCCCGACCCCCCTAATGTTTTCGACGAGAAACGGGTTTCTGCTATCCATACTTACTCTCTGACTGGCGTAAATGTTCCCGAACCCTCACCCCCGATCCGTAACTGTTAGAGAAACTCGCATCCCCGAATTCTGGAATCTCACCACGCCCTTACCCCCTACCCCGACTCCGTTTTTTAAACCATTTCGCTCACACTGTTTATTTTTTGACGTACCTTGTGCTGACTCTCACCGCTTTTCTTACCCACCATTTTTTGAAACCAGTTTAGTAACTATATATATATATCTCGGTAACACGTGCTGGTATGCTTGAACTCTTGTGAAAAAAGAAATATATACACACACGTGTTTTATTCTTATATCTACACACATGTTCTATACACACTATATAGTAGATCAGATATATCAATATGTGTATATATATACACACGCCAACTATATACATATGTATATATATATATACATATTTGTTGTTGCATATCTCTCTCTATTCTATATCTTTCTCTATTTCTATCTTTCGATCTATTTATCTGTTTGCCTATTTATTCATTTCTATCTTTCTCTGTCTGTCTCTATCTTTCTCTATTTCTCTCCTCTGTCTTTTTGTTTGTCTGGTCACAAAGCCATCTACCAACCAGCCACTTGTTTATCTGTCTGTTTATTTGTATTATCTGTACATCTGTCTTGAGATCAACTCTTAAGAAAAAAAGAAAAAAAAAACAATTGTTATATAGAAAGTACACGTATACATCGCGACGTGTACATGACTGCCTTACCGCACGGTTTCTTCTTGGAATCGACCGCATAATCGACGCCGCGAGATGTTGCGAGAGACTTTCGCCCGCTTCCCGCCTAAACGCTCTCTTTTCGCCTCTCTCCCACGATTTTTTCGAATTCACACAGCCTGTCTCCTCCTAGAGAGCAATTCTTCTGCTCTTGTTCAAGCGAGCGATTGCCAATCTGCTTCGGCACGGAGCGATGTGTGCGCGCGAATCTTGCCCGTTGACTTGCTTCGAGACCGGCTGGATACGCGAGACCTGCTTTACCGACCTATCCCCGCCACGCGCGTGCGAATCTCTCACGAAAGTCTCTATACATACATATATATATACATATATATACTCTCTAATTAGATTCAACTAGAGAACTGCTGTGTATAATTTATGGTTTAAATACTACTCGCCGATTGTTTCGATGTTCTGGAGAATTGGAAGATTTTCATAGCGAAAAAACTCTGTGTAAGAGCGATGGGATGGAATGACGCCATCATCTGGGTGATTTTAAAGCGAAGGTAGGCTATAGTTCCTTTTTGAGTAAGTATCACACCGGGAGAACACTGAATAGCTTAATGAAAATGATCTTCCGAACTCCTGTTCAGTTATTCTTCTGTCTTCCTACTCTTTCTTTGTTTGTTTTTTTATTGTTCTTTTTTTTCTCGACATTTTCTCTCTACGCCCACTGATTAATTCTATCTTTCCTGCAGAGAGCGACAAGTTTAGATTAAAAGAAAAAAAAAAGAAGTTAGCTGTTAAATTTTTCACACTGCACACAGCGTTCCGTAGCAAAACGAATTTTCTTAGGAACACTGTGTGAGAAAGGAAAAGTCGTTACACGTTAATGAGACGACGGTCATCCTAATGGTTACACTCGTGGCCTAAACTGTTCTTAACCTTACTTCTAACAAGCGCTGCTCTTCTCAAGATCACTCTGTATAGAGTCACTGCAAGTATCTCAGGCTATTGCCGAAATACGACTGTTTAATTAGCTCGATGAAAAAAGATAATGAAAACGCCTTAGCAAACGGTAACGTTACCGCGCGATGGCGATTCTTAAACATATACTAACTTTTCTAAATAATTTGTGTTCAAATTTCGCTAAAACGTGCAATTATATTTTTCAAGGATTTGCAAAAATGATAGCACGCTGCAAATCAATCTTTAATTATGTTGCTCGTTACGATGAGCTCATTTCTCATGTTTTTTCAGGGTCCATACTGTCTTACACGCCTGTACATAATTTGACGTTCGAATGACCTTGAAGTCTGAAAACATGCTATCACTGCGGAACTTATTCGCGAATTTCTTCAGAAATTATGACTTTCCTTCACTAATTTCGCGATTCTTGAGATAGTGGAACTTTTTGAAGTGTAAGTTAAATAAATATTCGAAATTTAGTGATTGACTGTAGATATACAAAGTGTGCTATCATTTTGTCCCAAAGGAAATATTCGTCACAAGATGATGATGAAGGTAATAGTAGTTCAATAATACTTTTCATTTCACATTTGGGTTTCCAACTTTGAGTACGCGTTTTCGATAGATTTTCATGTGCTGATTATGAATCCGTAAATTTTTTGTAATTTCCATGTATAACTTTAGCAAAAATAACTTTTTAAAAGGAAATGCAGATTTTCAGCTTTGAACGCGTTTTGTAATTGAACGGTAATAGTTACACAGTTCTAACTTGTGTTGTAGTATTACGACGAATCTATTGAACAAAATTACATAATTTAATGTTACGCTGTATTACCCAGTACTATTGAATTTTTTCATTTTCAAAATAAATCGGAAAATAACTTATAATGATAATTTTTTAAACATATTGTGCACATAATACAACATTAAACAGTTATATTCTTCAGCCGAGTTTGGAAAATACTACTATTCACCAGTTAAAATTCCATAACTGTCACCGTTGAAGCGCAAAAGTTGAAAATGTACATTTTTTTTAAATGGACGCTCTTGGAAATTATACGTGGCAATTTGAAGAAAATTTATAGAGTCACTCATCTCACGAGAATCTATTGGATAGGTGTCTGATCGAAGTTAGTAACTTAGATACAATAACAAATTTTTGTACAGTATGATTGTTTCGAAATCATGTCGTTTGTATATTACCAACCACCATACTTTTTCAATCACCTCGCTTTTCTCCGTTTCACCATTTATATCTACCGTCCCCTGTCACATGACATTTTAGGAGATCCCTCGCGCGTCCCATTCCGTTCGAAAAGTTCGATTGCATAATACATGTACATGCGAATGAGTGCAGATAAATAATAGATGTGTTCTTCGATCTTACCGTTTGGTCCAGAGGTCGGCGAGCTTTTTCTGGAAAATACGGCGGACGGTGCAGGTCAAGATACAAAATCGAGGATATTCTGCGTGCACATGGACATGCACCCGATAGAACAGAATATGCATTTCGAAAATTTCCCCATTGGTACAATCCAGAATATGACAATTGTGATACATTTGTCAGTAGATTGCGGATTTTATGCAATTGCGATATCCACGAATGCGTCACGCTGCATCGGATAAAATCCAGTTTTGAGTTTTACTCGATGTAGCACTTAATGTTTATATAGTTTTTGCGTGGATCAGTCGTAATTTATACTTGCATAAACGTCCGCAGTCTATTAGTGGTCAGGTCTGCTATGGAACATGATACGATAAACTTGGGATCAAAGTATAAAGATATATTTTTATTACATTCGAATAAAAATATATATGGCTTGAATACAAAAATGACATCCAGGCTAAGGAATGATTTAGAGATCGGTGTTCGAGACATTAAGGAAATACTTAGTAATTACCCAATTAACTAGGGTTAGACGTAACCAAGTTAGATATTATTTAAATCATTAGTAACTATAAATAATCATACAGAGTGCCCTACCTGAAGCAGTCAACCTTATTCTACACTGTTGTTAGAGAGGAAGTTGTTGTATTTTAAAGGGGAAAGTAACCTACGTGTATCAAGGGCATCTCAAGGTTAAAGTTATCAATAGTTATGTACCGTTAGTAATACCGAAATGTAAACGATTTTTATAAAAATATTCAATTTTTCCGACGGTTTCTTATATTCATTGCGAAGCAAACAATATGAAAAATGAATCTACTATCGGCAACACCTATACTAGACTACAGTACACTAAAGTAGTCTATAGCGTTCGGACACTCGTAAATTCGATATAGCGATGATTCCCCACTGGAAACACAATAATTTTCGGAAAAAAGAAGTTTCTTTCCCAATTAAGGGTGACAGAGTCAGGTGGTGCATCCTGAGACCCGAAAACCGAAATGGCGAGGGTGCAGCGTGTGCGTAGCGCGAACCTGAACGACGTGATCCCAAAGACCAAGATGTCCTCTACAGAACCGGTAGCACTCGATTACACACGTTCGACACGCGTCCAGAGGTGATTTTCATTAAGTTGATCAGCAGCGTTAGCAGAGAGCGTTGTAAAAAGAGCTATAGCCGAAGCCATATTTTAAAATCACCGTCCACGACAGCAGACATGCTGTCGAGAATATCCGTCGTTCGAACGGCCTTGATCGGAGCTCGACGAGACCGACGATCGCTGCGTCCCCTCCCCGAGGGACGCAGGCCCCACCCCCGCGAGGCGGCAACCGGGCTAACGCGCGAGCACTGCCGCGCGAAGCAGCCAACCGAGCCGCGGCTAGGTCGTCCGACGATCATGGCGAATCGCTGGCCGGTAGATGTGGCCAGTAAAAATACGCAAAAGGAGGAGTCGCGGCATAGCGGGTCGCGGCCGTCGTCGATACTTTCGGGGCAGCCATAGGCGGCGAACCACTGGGGGGTAGAGGAAAGTATTGGCGACCCGTGCGGACAGCGATTTTTGTTTTCTCTCTTTCTCTCTCTATCTCTGTTCCCTCTCTATCTATCTCTATCTCTTCACGAATTGAGTTTCTTGGTGGCATGCGATAGTGCTCTGGCTAGCCTGTAGACTACTGTAACGACCGAAGGCGAGACCCATCTCTTTAGGGAAGTGACTTCTGATTTGTTCCTGAGTGAAAGAGGGAAGAAAACGCCTCCCGTCGTTCTGTCGAAACCACACACACACACGATTTTCTCTTGCTTGATATATAAGGTTACTTGGCACTTAAGAACTAGAAGCGCAGCAGTAGAGGGGGTGCAGGCGGTAGGCACATGCGGCTGCTCTTTCCTAGGGGATTTTGATCAGTAGAAATTGCACGTATTATTAAGAGACCAGACTTTTGCTGCATCTACCTTCAGCGTCGAGCGGGCCGAACGCGGAGAAGGCGGACGCGTGAACAAGCCGGTACGGGCGGGTCCTACCGGTAGGTCCCGCCCCGCCCACACTATGTTCGCCCGGTCTCCTGTTTCCTCTCACTTCTTTCGTTTCCGATCGTACTTTTGTTTCTTGGCATGATGGAACAAATAGCGAAACCAGTTGAGCATGACTTGTCACTTGTTCCGTTCAACGTTTGCCGGGCTAGCGATACCACTGCCAACCATACGTCGGATATTTTTGGTTCATCTGTTTTTTTATATTCCTGTTCAGTTTTTTCCCGTTCGGTTCGCGAATTTAGAATTTTGAAACTGAGTGTCGGTGGAATTAGAATATATTTTGAGCGCATGCGTACTGTCCGTTAGTCTTGTACAGGGTGTCCCTGTATGTTATATGCAAAATCATAAAACAACAATGACGAAGCGATGAATTTTATTATATTTTTCTTGATCGAGATCTAATACTATTTTTTATTCGAATACTATTTTTCCGGGAAAAAGTTTGCGCCAGTCGTTTTTTTTCCATTATTTTACTAGCAGTGGCGTTAATTTGGACGCACGATACAAGTGAGACACCCTGTATATTATTTTGTAGGGTCGCGAAATCGTAAGTGAAAATTTGTTAGCATTCAACATGATATAATTCGGTGAAAAAAAATCGGAGAACTATGCGCCCACGCATATTTTAAGGGGCGAAACTTCTGCTTTCGACACGCCAAAGTTATTTTTTTGAGGATAATTTTTCACTGTGAATAAAAAATTTTTACAAATTTGAATGCATTCATGGAATTCGAAACATTTTTTCCAGTCAATGTTATCATAGACACCGAATGGCGTCCGCTCATTCTAAAGATGCTTGATAGTTTCAAAAACGTAATAAATGTAGTAAAGTAGAAATCCAAAGAAATCATCACGACCAAGATTTCCAGTGAAAAAGTATTCGCAAAGACAATTCAGTGAATTGAAAGTGGAAGCTTCATTCTTTAAAACAAGCCGACGCACACCCTTCACCGATGTTTCTCCACAAAGCTATTCAACAATGTTTCACCAAAATCTCAACGATCATCTGATTCTATGAAATTTTGCACAAACACTTTGTGCGCTATTTAATCATTTTCTAATTCCACTAACATTATTATCTGGAGTCGATCCCTTCGCTGCGGACTCGGTGCGTCCAGCTATATAAACGTTTTCGCAATTCGCTACGTCGAGGAAGCAGGAGAAACGCGCGTTTTGAACGTGTGCTCCATTCCCGCGCATCCACGACCTACGTGCCTCAGTCTCATGATTGCACGTGACCCGTAGCTCGGCGCATGAGCCTGGACCTCGCGACCTCACACGACTCGTGAATCTACACATGCGCCTCGGTTCCACGTGATTCGTGAGACTGCGTGTGCACCTCGGTCTCGCGATCCCACGTGACTCTCGATTCTTCGCGTGCACCTGGATTTTGCGGTGACACGTGACCCATAGATCTCGATCTATGGGCTGAATCTCGTGGTCTCGCGTCATAAGGCGTCGCATATGGTAAGAAACAGGGACTGTCTCCCATTGATCCGTTTTCAACCGCGCGTATTTCGATAAAAACGGAATGAGTGGTGCTTATCGATCGCCGCGCACAGCCTTCTCATCGTTTCCCGCGAAACGCTCGTTCGTCACCCCATTCTTCGCTCAACCACACAGATAGTCTAGCTTCAGCCACACCGAGAACAGTCTCTCTCTCTCTCTCTCTCTCTCTCTCTCTATCTCCGACCCTCTGTTTCAACATTTACCACACACCCACACACGCACACGTGCACATAGGATCTACGGTCACTTCCGGGGAACGGGCGCCATTCTTTCGCTTTCTGGATAAACAAACGAGCGAACGTTCGATTCTGTACAGATACTACCTGTGTATATATTTTGTATATACGTACGTGCGCACATACTGGATGTCCGTCTTGTACAATCTCCGTCGCTCGTCGGTGTTCGCACACAAACGTGTATGTGCATGCATGTACGTATCTCACTCGAATTGGCATTCGTCGACCGCCCCACAGACCACGAAGAAAAACGAAGTCCTGTGGGATTCGTTTTTGAAAATGATTGAAATGAGTGGGGGAAGAAGTTAAGGGATTTTTATGTAGAATCAGAAAAAATTCGACGTGCTTCTTTTAATCAACCAAATTTAATGTCGTGGGGCCGGAAAACACACCTCGAATTTGAAGAATGAAAAACGTTTCTTTAAATATCTCGGAAATTATTAAACCTAGAAAAAAATGTTCAGTTCGTGCGTTTTCAACGATAGATATTTTCACGTAAGCGGATTTGTGATATGAAATATTCCTCTATTGAAATTTTGTAGATAGTGGCTAAACAGAATGGCGAAACTTCTTCTGTTCATTTTAATTGTTTATAAGGATGATGTTCTGCAAAAGGTTATTGGTCGAGGTACAACTCCGCGTTTCAAAAGTGGCTGTGGGCTCTCTTTGACGAAAAAAAAGGAAACTGTACATGCGTAGATCGACACTAGCCCATGTCCCAAGAAACACTTTTCTTCGATTGTTTATCGCCGAGCGAAATATCAGTCATATTACTGTAACGCGATTACGCTCACAGACTTCGTTGCCGCAGACGCATCGCTTTTTCACCGTGAATAACATATTCTGTCACATTATAGTTCCGGATGAATAGTGTGCCACGAATTAGATAATATTAAATTCACAATGACAATTATTTTGTTTTTCAATCGTACAGAGTGTTCCAAAGTTTTCCAGAATGTCTCTACGGATATAGAAAAAAGAATAGTTTGGCCAAAAAATTTAATTTTCGAAGTCAAATTCAATTTAGAATGAAAAATCTATTTAATAAATGTTCATTTCTTAAAGGCAATTTTTTAAGTGGTTCATTATGGATATACAAGATGGCTCGTTCGAAGTTAAGATCAAAAATATTTTTAAATAATTCTTTTAAGATAGTTTTTAAAATCTTTTTAAAATAACTTATATATTCATTAATGGAGACACCCTGTAGAATACCTTCTTGATACGTAGATTACACTTTAGGAAACTCTACATAAACTTATTTGTATCACCGAAGAGAAAAACTAGGTCTACCTTGGTTATTTTGAGTCTCATGATTTTTAAAAATTACTCGAGTTAAAGCATCATCTTAGGGGACATATAAGTGTGAACAACATATCATGGTCAGTTAAAGTATTTCACTTATCTTCAATAGTGCAAAATAATTTCAAAAAATAACCAAACCTTTTGATCATCATAACTAACGAACCTTAGTAAAATATGTTCTGCGCCATTACACGGATCATCCACAATGACATAATTTCGTCTCGAGGAATTGTATTCTATAATGACGATAATTATCTAATTCGTGGCATACGTGTACGTCGGTAACAAACCTGACGGTTCATTTACCGACCAAGGACAGGGCCCATTGGCGACGAAAGCATCGTAGCGTGTCGGTATTTACGGGGCAGCTCCGGTGCGTTCCCTCGGAGAGGAGGAAGAAAGAGATCGGCGCATAACAATAATCGCGATCGCTAAAACAGAGAGACAGTTCTCAGCTGTTCCTACCGATCTACAGATCCGCGTACGTTAGCTTGAACACAGACGAGCGGCTCACCACCAACTAGACGCTACTATCGCTCGCTAACTGCTCTCTAACGGTCAGTCGACGCCATCTACCGGTAATATTAAATTCTTTGCGCAGGGACATCTGTTCCCTGTCCTTAAGTTCCACGCGGGACAGCCTTACGGCTTTTCGACCTTGAGTACATTCTCTGGAACAAGGTCCGGTCAGGCGAATGTCCATGCGCAGTACTGAGAGGCAGAAGTGGTGCACGACACTCAGATATTAAAGGATCTAGCCAGCTACACGATACAGAGAAAAATAATGCAAATATGTGTAAACAGCAAAAACGAAACGATTGAGAAGCGTACGCGTGATGTTCAGTGAATATACATATATGACCTACCTGCCAATGGACTAGGTAGACGTGTCGGCACGTGTAGTTGTCGTTAGGCCTAGGTGTAGGAGTGTAGGACCTAGGTGTAGGTAGCCTACCTACCCCGCCCTTTATTTGGAACGTGTTCGTTTTATACTATTTCTACATAACCGTTAACTATTTGGGCCGTGGCACTTATAGTGGTACAGCACTGCTAATCGTGTCTCTATGGGTAGCCGCGCCGCCCGGTAGCTGAGCCAAAACTTACTTATTCCGTTCATAAATGCAAAGTCTCCCCCACCCCCTCGCCACCAAACCACGCCCCCACCCCCACCGGATGATGAGCAAATTATGGTATACAGACCGGCTGATTGGACGCGAGTATTAGCAAATCCACTCTATCGACGCAACGAGACGATACCGATTATTCACATAGCACGACCAAGACCTATTTAAAAAAAAAAGAAAAACTAAAAAAAAAAGTATAAAAGAAAACAATTGCCAACCCTGTCACACAAGTGTATTGATGCGAATGTTGTGTTTTGTTCTATTCACGTGGTGTAGGCCATATTCGCCAGTTGTATCCCCGAGATAATTGACCTGATCGGGACGCGAAACAAGTATGGCGGCACTTTGAAGAACGAGCGAGGTCGCAGGTGAGAGACACAACCAACCAACTAGCTTTCCCGAGTTGAGCCACCTTTCACAACCCCCAATTACTGTCAACCACCCGATATATACTTTCTCGTATGATAACATTCTTGTACATTATTTAAGTCTGAATCCTCCCACACGACCCTTTCTCCCGCCCTCACACGCACACAACCACGCCTTCATAGCACGACACCATCGTGTGTAACACTTTCTCTGACCGTATGCATTTGGTCACACGACACCATCACACACAGACACTTACAGAAACGATGTGCCTTGACGTTAGTTCCCTCTGTACACAACTCTGTTCTTGTTCACGGATATACAGTACACTACCCCCACTTCCCATCACTGACTACACACACCAGAGAACACACACAAATACACACACACACACACACTTCCTGAGCTGCCCGTTATTTCTTGTTATATATACATTTATATTTAGAGTACAGTGTTAGAACCGCCAAAACGACTGCAGCTCCATACCTGCTCTTCGTATTAGTTGTCAGTCGACGGTCGCCAATCCCAACACAGTCCCCGCCCACTACAAAATCCTCGCCTCCAAGCAACGCCCCCCAAACCAACCAGCTAGTCCAATTGTCACCACAGTTTACCGATCCCAGCAACTGGTGTTAGCTTGTTTGTTCACACTGACTGCACTTGGGACAAATACGGCTTCAGTTTGTTAGAAGAAGAACGAGGAATTGCGATGATTAATGATCCCCTGGGCAAAGAAAAGAACACGTGGTATCTCGCAGGTGACACATGGACTGAGATATTGGCACTTCGTGGCACTGACCAGCATTGGCTGAAGCTAGATAACTAATAGCTGCCTTAAATTCCTCGTTTCTTTGTTCTTCTACTTTGAGTTGTAGCTGATTCAATGGTCTGTCGATGATTATTTGCATAGTTACCAGGTAACTCAGTCGCCTGTTGCATCTTTGACATAGTTGTTGCTAGATCAAGACTCCGCGTAGTGGATCTGCCAGTAAAGTGTGTGTTGCGTCTTATCGACTTTAGTTATTCAGTATTTATTTACTGTAACTTTATATATACATTGATAAGTTACATGTTCACTTATTGCTCCTGGGTCTAATCTTCATTTGATGGGTTGTGTAACACACAGGATAGATTAATATAAGAGCTGTATTTTTCTCCGAGTGCAAAGGGTCAATGTCCAGCATGTACCCTGCATATCCAACAGTGAATGCATATGTTGCACACATAAATATATACAAACATGTACAACTTACTACATATATATATATGTGTGTGTGTAAGTATGCGTATGTGAGTTAGGTCGTATTTCCATATATGTATATATGTTCAGTTTCATACGGCGTATCATATTATATATCAGGCCTGGGCGCGGTTGGCTCGCGGAACAGATGTTGCTGCTTCTCCTCTTCGCTTGGTCGGCAAGTCAGTCCCCACCACGATCACTCCGACTCTTTCCTTAGCGGCTAAGGCCACGATCACAGTGGATCCAACTAATTGTAAGCAACCCGACAGTGGCCGCTAAGGGAAGAGTCGGAGTGGCCGTGGTGAGGACTGACTTGCCGACCAAGCGGAGAGGAGAAGTGGCAACATCTGTTCCGCGAGCCAACCGCGCCCAGGCCTTTTATATATCATGGTATATATAATATTATTCGGTATACATGTATATATATTTATACATATGACCTAACACGACCCTTGTGTGTAATAACCTTGATGTTTTAGACAGCATTGATTATCGTTTTTACGTGTATTCTTGAAGAAAGGAAAGTGGACAAGTTAACTTCTGCCTTGGGTTGTACCATACAGGGTGGGCTGCTGTTACATTGCTGTGCATTAATGCGTAATCTATGTATATTATCAAATTCATTTCACAGTCACTAACTTTTATTTCCCCATATTAGGTCATCTTCAACTTCAAAAAACTGTATACATATACTATTCATTCAATCGGGTACAATAGCTTCTCATAACTTTATAATACATTTACTAAATGAAGGAACAAAGAAACATGATAAATCATGGCTTATCGCTAGATTGCGGATATGTATGCAACTGCATATTTTTATAGAAATTTTTATAGAAATAGGTAGACCAAAGGGACCTGAACAGAAGTTTGTCATGATTAGGTAATTCTAAAAAATATATTTTTTAAATGTTTATTTTGCATATTTTGTATACTGCATATGTTTTCATAGTGCACATTTTTACAAATTCTGCATACAGTTTGTATTTTTCTCATATATTAATAATCAAAACTATAATAATTTCTAATAAATACCTACCTCGCTAAGAAATGGTTATCCATACTGTCACACGATAACAGTTCCAAATATAATAGACTATAGAAAGTCAATGTCATCATTATTTTGTATATTTTAACATAAAATTTGCATAAGCATCCACAGTCTACTTGTCACTTTACTTAGCAGCCATTAACACACCAAACATTTCACAGCGTACCAAAAATTTGTTAGAATTACACTAATCATTTAAAATAATTAGAGGATACTCTTTGTAACAGTTCAAACGACCCACCCTGTATACGCTTTATATATGTACGTGTTTGTACGCATATATAAAGTTGTATGTATACGCATATGTATATTGCTAACCATGACATGTTATGCGTAGTTTAGGTTTGATGAAGGGATTATCA
This sequence comes from Lasioglossum leucozonium, assembly GCA_028454225.1. Lineage (NCBI taxonomy): Eukaryota > Metazoa > Arthropoda > Insecta > Hymenoptera > Halictidae > Lasioglossum > Lasioglossum leucozonium. Next base: position 13,474,151 of record CM052218.1, on the reverse strand, counting down.
GTGAGCCAGCAAACGAGTTAGATTAGGGAAGAGCGATGTAATCACACCGTCCAACAAACTTTAACTTTAACAAAGTTTTTCAACTTTGGAAGCTAAGATTCGTTGGATGGTGCTATGTGTACGTTCGTTACGAATGGATCATCATTCATGGCTTTGTGTCGGTGCAAATATATTTTCTGTGAAATAACCAGAATACCACAAACACTGATTAAACGTGAACCGAGTCATCGATGATAGAACTGTCAGTATTTCCTTTGGCCTTGAAACGTTAAGAAGTATATATTCTATTAAGACAATGATTTTAATCAATGAAATTCCATTAATGTTTACCACATGTTGATAAAAGAAAATGGAAAAACAATTTTTCATCATTATACGCTATAATCTTTCATGATTATTTCCCGATTATAAATGTATAATCTCTTGCCGGTGATAAATTTTTTCAAATTTACATTTCTTTCGTTAAATGCTTTCAAATATATCGACAGTTCCCGCCAAATTCAAACAACCTCGTTCCACTGCAAAATGTGGCAGTGCATAGTCATTTAAGGAAGAAGGAGAACAAGCTAGTCTTTACGTAATGTTTAAATAATTGTAACGATACTAACCTTATTTAGCTATCACTTCCACTGTACTCAACTGCCACTAAACCGAACATAACCTCTCATTGCATCAATGGACACTCGACTACTTACCTTATTCGCTCACAACATTATTAACTATCTTCTAACATCACAGAGAAGTATCATTCACTGTCAAGGACGGTTACCAGGGCATTGCTTTACACAATTTTCTCAAAAGAGTCGAAAAGTATCGGCAATTTTCGGTAACTAATTTCCAGTGCTTCTGCGCCGTAAATAAGTCCCAAGTTAGCATGATCGTGGAAACCTGTATTCAAATGCGCATGCGGCCACGCATAAAATTAACTTTTTCAGCGAATTTAATTTACAAAATGATGTACATTCGATAAATTTAGTTTTCTCTTCTTTTATATTTCAAATAACACTTTTCAAAGTATCTGATTTTTCCAAACGGCGGGAATTCAAATATTAACACGAGGACGACCGGCTACGTCTCGTTACTTATCAAAAACACTAAGAACGAAGTCGACAATTAAGGCAAAAACAAAAAAAAATGATCATAAAAGAGCGGAATTAGCACATACACGCTTCTCCGGTTTCAAGCCAAAGGTCCCGGCCGTTCTATTGACAACGACTCATTGTTTGCGGCCATCTTGATTTTCTACACACACTCGAAAACTGCCTCTGACGTGACCGTTGGTCGTAGCAGCCGAAGCGCAACATGGTGTCACTAATCGGACGTGTTTTACCGACCGTTGCCATGAAAATTTTTGTCGAGGCGAAACTTCTCGTCGAGTTGCGTGGCATTGCGTGGCTTTTTTTTGACGATGCGTACACCGGCCTGTGGTCTCACGTAGAGGAGAAACGACACGCGACACGTGAGACCTCTAATGAGCGTTCTCGGGGTTGATTGTTCCACGAACGAGACGTATTTTGATTAATCGACAAGCTTAGATTACACACAACGTCCGAGCATATTCGACGGTCGGTACCCATTTCTCTCTCTCTTTCTCTTTCGCTCTCTCTTTCTACATCTCCTCTCTATTTCTGTCTCTCTCTCTCTCTCTCTCTCTCTCTCTCTCTCTCTCTCTCTCTCTCTATACATGGGCAACTAGGTCCACCGGATCACACCGTGAACCCTCTTCGTCGATTGGGTAGATTCATCGAGTAGATTTCTACGTGACTTCGATATCATACACACACTACACGATCATTGACATTTCTATATCACTGCCCAACACTTACCTTTATATTCCGTAATCAAGGGACGGTCCCCGTGGATCTCGATGCGCTGATCGCGAATCTGAGAATTGTTACTTCTCGAAAACTCAATTCTCGGGAAATTCGATTTCGAAAGAAGAAAAAAAAATACATATTTTCAAGTCAGTGACTTTGTATGCTGTAACTGTGAAAGGTAAACGAATGTGGCTTATGTCGAACGATTCTGTAACCCCCCGCACCCCACTCCCCACATACAATACTATTTTTTTTAAATGATATGATAAACATTTGAATGTGCGCCGTTAACACATCAACGTTCTCGAACAATTTTAAATCTATATTTTGGAAAAGAAGGATCCGAGGCAGAAACTATTATAAAAATACGCCATCGTGTTCAGGAAAGTCTGCAGAATCGTTTCCCCGCGAAAGTACGTTGCCGTAACCTCTACGGCGAGAACGTGACGAATTCTTGTTTACGAAAATACGGTTTTCTCAAAATTAGATTTCTCGAAAACCGAGGGCGATAGAAGGAAACGGTTTTCAGATTCGGGTTTAGCATATCGAACTCCACGGGAGTTGCCCATTGTTTATGGGAATACAATAAAAGAAGTTGAGATTTGTTGGACATTGTGTTCAGAGAAACGTCAGTCCCGTATGATAGAGTAAAAGTAAAGAACCTTTTGTAACGTAGGGCTTCCATGTCGTAAATTGTATATGTGTTTAGGCCTATGTTGGATTCAGTGGCACGTGAGCTCACGTTGCACGCCCTTGATTTGCCAGGTGCAATCAAAATGCGAAAAGAAAAGAAAAACAGAAAAGAAAAAGAAAAGAAAAGAAAAGAAACAACCGAAAACAGACGCAATCAGTGCAAACAGAGGGTGTCTGCTGAGTTCATGATGAGCCTCGCATTAAATATAATATTTACAGAGTAGAAGAAAGTGGAGCATGGAATGGTCATGGTGAAGTTTTTGTTGACGCAATAACACAATTTCTCACCTTTAGGCACTGTTTATCTGACTCGCTTGTAACAGTAAGAACCATAATTTTAATTAATGTAATACGATACATATATATATATATTTATATAAATCGCACGTAGAATTAACATCAGTTTAGAAAACGAGATTTTGTGCTTGTATTTGATTGCAAGGATCGAGTACACGAACGAGCCTGCACTCTACTGTAATTTTTCTATTTATCTAATTCTTATCACCTTTCGTTGTTCGAACCTATATATACTCCTGTTATTTTATTTGTATATATATTTTTTTTAATCTTTTCTCCACTCTTTTCTGTTCCAACATTTATTTGTATAGTACAGATGTATTTCTTGTCTGTGTGTGTGTGTATGCGTGTGTGCGCGGCGCTTGTGTGTAGTTGTTCGATCACACTAGTTGGTTAAAACGACTTACACACCAAATCCTATCTCGCAATTCCGGTAAGTTTAGCTCATTAATTATGTAATTATATATATATATACATTAACAATATTATAAATTTTTATACACACACAGATGTATATGAATATATGCAGGCGAATACGACGCGAAATTTTTTCGTAGATAAATGTTCATTTAAATTGCCAGAGGATTCTCCTGTTGTTGTTCTTTCGCTTTGTCGTTTTTTTTTGTTTTTTGTCAATATACATCCGAATCATTCGAGAAATTCGAACAACTGACACAGAACTTCCATACTCGATTATATTGTTATTGTGGCAGCAGACTAAATTGGCATAAAGAGAGCTAAAATTTCGATCTTTTAACGATATTCACGTTTCTCACTCTCTCTATATCTCTCTATCTATTTCTCTCTCTCTCTCTGTCTCTCTCTCTCTCTCTCTCTCTCTCTCTTTTACTCTCTTCCTCTTCGATTCGCAGCCGTGCTTACACCCTCGAGTTGCATCGCGACAAAAGTGCTCGCTGTCAAGGACCGGGCGTTCAAAGTAAAGAACAAGCGAGAAACGGAAAGCGGTGAAAAAAAGAATAGAAAATAAAAAAAAAAAGCGGTAGCCTCGACACACGGAGAGAGAAGAACGTAACGAAATCGTTAATTGGTTCAGAACATGTGTAATTACATATATAGAGCGTGTACATGGTAGTTGCTTGTAAGGTTCTCTCTATACTTTTTTTTTTTGTTCCTTTTGTTCGACACGCCGACCGAGCATCGGCCCGGGAGCGGAATCTAATTCGTCCGTTGTGTTGGCAGACATATTGTCGTGTGTGGCCACATCACCTACGAATCAGTCTCGCACTTTCTCAAGGACTTTTTGCACGAGGACCGCGAGGACGTTGACGTGGAGGTTGTCTTCTTGCATAGGTATGAACAACCATACTATTTTTGCCATCCGACCCCCAACCCTCGGGCCCACGGGGTTCTGCGCGATCAATTTTTCACGTTGGAACAATTTTAAACGCCAATCCGCGAAAAGACCGGCGGCCGGGTCAATCACGACCCACGCCGGAAATACCCGGAAGTCCCCGACGCGATTGCGCAGACCTCCCGTGGCATCCTAACGTCAATTTTACGCATTCTAAATCCATTCCGAAATTAATATCTCCACATAATTTTGTTTTCTCTTTGAAATAGTAATATATTTCCACCGATTACTTACGTTAAGTGTGTAATGTTACTCGTGTATATGAAATTAAGTAAGTCTACTACTGTAATGATGTACGCAGTCATTAGTTTGAACAACACCGTTAGGGGAGATACATGAGAGTAATTTTTGGTTTTTTTTTTTCTGTGGTAGTATGGCGAGCATAGGTCCGTGTAGGTGTCCCATTTGAACATTTGTTCCGTGGATGAGTGCGCAATGGCGATCAGATTTTCATGAACTTTTTTGTATTGGAATCAATCTAGAATTTTATTAACACTTTACCTACCAGGAGACTATGAAGAAGATTCTCAAAGACCGAATTACATCAAAGAGAAGGTTAAAAATAATTTCCAAAAAAAAAATTATTTTTCTATACTAAACATATTAAATTACTGCATAGAAAAATTAATTAAGAAATCCTTGAATATGAATTATAAACTTTTAAACACTGACAGTGTGTGGGCTCATTTTGATACTTTAAAAAAGTACTCGAGTACTTTGTTTAGCTTCTCGGTATGTTTTTAAGAACAAATTTATCGATGTCTCCAAAAATCCCAATTTTCCGAGGGCCGATCACTGGTAGGTAAAGCGCAAACGTAACCAGAAGATCGTGCGAAAGCAGGTAAACGTACCCACGAAGATGAAATGTCATTTAGATATTGCAAACGGGGGATAAATACAGTGTTGCCAAATGCGAATGGCGGGAACAACAGGGAGTCTCATCGACGAGGAGGAAGAGAAGTGGGGATATCCGGTCGCTATGGTTAGGTCTGATCGCCATCGTCGTAAGGAGTGATCTATGTTTTCAGGAAAGAACCAGATCTCGAATTGGAGGGTCTCCTGAAGAGGCATTACACGACCGTGGAGTTTTTTCAGGGCACCATGATGAATGCAGTGGATCTGGAACGCGTCAAGGTACCCCCCACGCCCTAGACCACCCACTATACCACCCCACCAACCTCAAAGAACCCACCAATCAAATCGCTCCGCGCGTGGTCGCCCGCGCTTCTCATTTTCTTGCAGTATTTTAGGTTATCTCGCGGTTTTCCCTCCAGGACGCGACCAATATACGTAAACGATATCTAAATATATACATATACGACACATGCGAAATTGGTCGCAGAAGGCGGCAAACATAAGCATCAGCGTGTCATATTCATTGTCGTGCCGTGTCGTGTAAATTCACTGGAACAACCGCCATTTTATCTGTAGACTTACAATTTCGCCTAGACGTACATGTACACGTGCATACACACGCGCACACACGTACTGGCGACTCGAGTACTGTGAAGTTAGGCGCATACTACCTCAACGTTGGGATATTATTATCTCTCTATTTCTCTATCTTTCTCTTACTCTCTCGTAACTACTCTGTTTTTATATTTCTGTTTCTCTTTCACTGCTCTATTTCAAGGTCATGTCGGAACCGCGCGTGCCACGCCGCGGTCACCTAGTAGAACTAGTCGCCTTGGCGCGAAATTTGAATTTCAATAGTGCATCATACGATTATCGCTGTTCTTTCGAAGAGTAGATGACTGCGTGGCACCGTGTAGCGTTGTTTCATGCAGTTTTCGGCTACAAGGCCGTTCTTTTGAAGTGACCGATGCGGTTTCAGTGTGACAAATGGGAAAATTCTCTGGTGGGGAGACAGCGTTAATATTTAATGTTCCAATGACTAGTAGTATATTCCTGTGATTTTCTAGTTTTTGGAAGATTTTATTTTCAAGATGCATTGTTGGCTGCGAGAACATTCTGTGCTTTGATTGTCAACAAACAATTCTGCAATGAAATTGTTCTGTAAACCAATTGTATCAAATATTATTATTTATTTATTGCCTTAAACCATATAAGGTTTATATAGCATGTACAGTAGATAATTTTAATTTTTGAATTTTATTGTCGATTGGAAAAATATTAACAGTGATTCTCAAAGCCAAAATCTACAAGTATTCGGTTAATTGTTGAAATAGTCAAGTTGATGTCAATGATATTAAATGATGTGTACTAAAATGATGGTAAAAAATTGATTTAAAAATGGGATTTCTTAAAACCATAGCCGATAAGAATACTCGTTGGTGTACGAAAGTTCTTATCATTAATACTCGCTATTTCACTACATATTTCACTATAAAAAAAAAACAACAACAAAAATTTGACTATGTCAAACACCATTCCAACAGAACTGTAGCAAGCATCCCGTCCACGCACATACACACACATTGTCGCAACCACTGACATCAGTCACTTCAAAAGCTCATCCTCAGACTTTTGGGGTATGTATATAGTACAGTCATGAATGTACATATTTCTCTCCTACATATGCATAGGTTCGCACATAGGTACGCGCGTGGGTACGTACATATGTACGGATTTTCCGACAGAAGTATAGCGAATTAATTACAAAGTAGAAAGCAAACGCCTGCGACTGCATGGTATGCTGGTAATGAGCTATGAGCCGACTCAGCGTGCAGTAGAGACTTACTTAGACCTGTTTACCATGTATACTTTTTCCCATGTCCTTATGGCCTACGAGGGAGGCCGACCCCCATAGTCTCTAGAAATCTAACAGAATCGCGAATTTTACCGAAAAATTCAATCAGCACTGCGTCAAGGTGCCATTTCTCCCTTTCTCCCCCGAGAAGGGGGGAGCCGGGGTGATAAGGGATGTCCGGCGACCTTGACAATTTCTTCAAGGGCGCAGTCCGGTCAGTCAGAGGTGAACCTTTTTCATAAAATATACCATATCGGTGCCACTTAGGAAACCACCAGATCTCGAGCTAGAGGGACTGTTCAAGCGGCACTTCACCACCGTGGAGTTCTTTCGGGGGACTATCATGAACCCCATTGATCTGCAGCGAGTCAAGGTGAGCCTCAAGGACACAGATATCCAGAACCCCTTGTCCTGTCCACGAAGTAAGTGTACCGTACGAGACACCGACAGATATCTGTGTATCGTGCCGACCAACCCCGCAGGTCACCCGTCCTCCGTACGGTCGCTCGTGTGTACCCTCCTACCGTATTGTTCGCGTGGCCACGGCAGCCATGACAGTAACATTTAGGTGTAATCGCTTCCCCCCCTCGGTTGTAATGTCATACTAACGGATCCTGGGGGGGATGCTGTGGGTGGAGGTGGGATAAAAAAAAGGTGACATTTGTTCAGGACCATTTTTTTATTGAATTTTCCGTAACTATTTGTCATTGCAGCTTTACGTTTCCGTTAACCCTTTATAGCTCTGTGTAGCTTTCAAGTCACATACTAGACACATCAATATTTTTAATCTAACGCAATGATACAAAAGTATCTTGTGCTTTTGTGACTCATGTTTAACCAGAGCGCATGGTTCAATGTTATGCATCGCTGTTGTCAATATTTATTGCACATGTCAGAGTAAATTCAATTTTTCGTTAACTGTCATTGCTGATTTGTGTCTACAGGATGATATTTGTTGTTGTCGAGTTACAACAATTTTGTTACGTCCGTAATAAGAACAATATTTATTTAAAAATGGTTTAATTAGATGAGATCCAAAATTTGAGTCACATTTATTGCTTATTGCGATATTCATTAATAATATTTACTATTTAAAAGTGAAATAGAAGGTAAAATTTTGATTAAAAATGGAATTTATCAAAAACTACAGATGATATAGATGCATGGTTTTCGGATTCGAGTTCAACATATCAAAATTTATCAGGGACACTCATTTAAAATATCTCATTAATTACGAATTCTATTTATTGACTAATTATAATATTGTATATATTTATATTTTCCCATGATTTTCAACTACTTCGAACAATCAGACAAGAAAATGTTGCAAAAGTTCACCTTTCAATCGACCAATTGCAACATTAAGAATTTAATAAAAAATTTTACTTCAATGAAAAATCAATGTTCCACTTTTTCAAACGGTACCCCATATTTTCAGCTGTATAGCTTTCTAGGTGACGTCAAGACGAATTTATTGACCTAACATGCTATGACCTCGACGTGACCTTGAACCGAGAAATCGTCACGAACCTCTCGCCATAATATTTGACCTAGTTCACTGCTATTCGGTAGCAAATCTACTCGTGTAAAAACTTCTTGAAGTCATTCGTTTTATAAAAAAAATTATATAATTCTTAAGCGAACGGTAAATAGAAAAGTTAATGCGAAAACAAAAGTTTCTTTATTTTCACTTTTTTTACTTGTTATTATTCTTATACTTTACTGTATGATATACATATGAAAATTTCTTTCGCTAACTTGCGGCATCATTTTTTGTCAAGCAGCCAATTCAAGTAAAAATCTCTGCAAGCCATTTTGTCGGATGTCTCACGCGACGCATCGTGTACTCTAATAATTAATAAACGTAATCGTAGAAAATATCGGTACAATTATATTCGGTAGATTTTTTTTGGATACGTTGAATTCGAAGAGACTGTCATAGCTGCTGCTGCGAACGATCGGTAGTCGGCCCGATTGCGCAAACAGAACGGACGCTGTTATTCCAGGATGGTTGTTGCTTGTGCGTTACCTTCTATGCACATTGAGGATGTCTCACGGAACCCCTTTGACGCATTTCCTATGCTGTCATACGCTTTCGTGTCTCATCAGTCCGAAACGAATCATTCGTGTCGAATCGATTACACGCGACCCATTGTGAGCGGTCGGGATCAAACGATTACGCTATTTGGTGCACCCGAAGATACCCAGGAGTGCCTCCGCAAGACGGGTTATTTCGCAACTGCCAAATCGACCAACTTTTGCAATCGATGTCAAGGACTTTGCCCAAAATTAAATTTTTCACGATACGCTGCTTCCCTCTATTTTTACTTATTAGTCGAAGAGCGCAGTTATTTAGCAATTTTTCAGTCGACTTTACCCGTTTTGGGAAAGAAAAAGAAATTTCATCGTAATATAAACACGTTCGATTATGTTCAGCTTTTATTTATTAACGAAGTACAGTATTGTATCTAATAATTTATTTTGAATCACCGTTTTGTATATTTACAATGTAAATTTAAAATGCCACCACTTCGCTGGTTCTAAGTTTGTTTAATCTATACTTATCTTATTAAAAAATTAGTTTGGCAATAGTTTATAAAAGTTAACAGAAATCCCATTTAAAAAAGTAATTTTTTAATAACCGTCTAAATCGATTCGCGCATAGATTGTTAGTATTTTATAACTTCATTGGTAACTAAAATAATTCTGACTATAGACCAAGATTTTTAGATTAATAAAACTGCAAAAAATTTTTTTTCGTTTTTGCAAAAATAGACGAAGATTACAAATGGCTCCCACGTGTTATAAATCAATTCGAAACCGTTGAAATGATGATTTAAACCCTAAATGATTCACGCGTGCTGCGTCCAAGTGAATTTTGGACAAAATATCCGTAACGTGCACTGCGAAAATCGATCGATTTGGCACAGTTTAGTCAACTGCAGTCGCAAAACTTTGAGACCCGTCGCAGTGAGAAACACATTCCCAGTCTCTACCAACACGTGTCGACATAGATACACGTGTGTACGTATTCTGGTATGGTAACTTCGTGTTAAAGAACGCCCCTTAAAGGTTGTTTGTACTTTTCGGATAGATCCATGCCTGCTGTCGATCCAGGTGGGTATGTGCTTGCTGAAGGACTAGTTTGAACGATTAGTCGTTCGTAGCAATTTTCCTTCGGTAGAGACCTAGAGTATTATGCGACAGTGAGCAATGGTCCCCTGTTATGTACAAGGTGCCCCTGAAAATCATGAGAATTCCTTTTACGAAAGTATAATGTCTCGACAACGAAGACACAAACATCAAAGTTCCCCGACAGGGTTTCATATTTGTGACACAATTAAAGAATCAAATTGAAAAACAATTTGCTGCTGCACTTTTTCAGTATAACTCAAACTGTACAATTAACAGATATAGGATTTGTCTTGTACGCTTAGGAAAAAGAAAGGTGGGGAGAATTTTTTAACAATTTTTTTGTAAGTTTCATTGAAAAATTAATAACACAGTAAAAATGTGGCAGTCAAATTTATAAAACAGCTTCCATGGTAGCTGTAATATCTATAATTTTATAGAACACAAAGAATACTGAAATAAAATAAAAGGGGAAATTGTTACATACTTATACACATTTTCATCGACAAGGTCCATAAGTTTCACTATAATTTTTCATGATAATTACGACATCTCCAATTTTATACGAAATTTAAAGTTTGAAAAAAAAATAATAGAAAGGGAAATTTATTATATACATATAGATTAAACGACATATATTCATAAACCCAATAAGGATCATTAAAGAATCAATGACATTAAAGTTGTGACAGTGAATTTTCTTAAAACAGCGTCACTGGTAACTACAAGATCTCTAATTTTATATGAAATTAAAAAAAAATAGCTTCTTTCATCGAAGAACAAAAAGAGAAATTGTTCTGTGATTTTTCTTTAAAGATAAATTAGTTGGTGTCTTTGATAACAAAATTTTGCATACTTTCGCTCGAGAAGTTGCCAGTGAAACGATAGTTCCACCATTTCCGGTATACCCTGTACATACAAGGCGTCATTTAATAGAGGATGTGACAAGAAAGAACGAATAATTCTGCCTGAAAAAATGAGTCGAAACTCTAGAACGAAAAGCAAAAGTCAGTTGTTTCGGTAAAAAAAGATCTTGTTTAAAAAGGGAACGTCATTTTTCGACACATTTTCGCACGTGGAATTAATTTTACTTAAGTATTATAGACGCCTCGCGATACCTGCGTTGAAACGTATAAACGGTATGTTGTTTTGGCTGTTTACGTAGAACACTCTCTTTCGTATTGATTAAACGTAGGTCTGATTAGAAGACAGTTGATGGGCATGTTAGCAGAGCTTCGAGATTTTCCAATTCCGCGTCTAGCTGGCGTTTGCCTATCTAAGGAATGCCAATAGTACTCGCTTTTACATTTTGTTGTTGTTGGGAAGACAATCTGACAGCGTGTGTCGCAGGAACCGTTAAGCAATGAATAAAGCAATTTTTTATTTCCAATAAAGAGAAAATATCATCTCGATTCTTAGTTGAAAATTTTAATGTTGAATTGTAATTTGGAAATTGATAGAATGTTTTTTTTTAAGTGCTTTATCTCCAGTGACACGCGTCGCCATTTTGTTTCTGCATACCCGCAAAGCCTACTAAAAACTGGCCTATAGTAATAACGCTTTTTAACAAATCTTGACACGTAGCTCGTACTCCCCAGAATATTCGATTTCCGTCGAGTCTTTCATACATTAGCGTCATTACATTGAAACGTCATTGTTATTGCTCCGTTATATCGTTTAGAGTCGAATCTTCCGCCGTAATCGTGACGCCGTTTAGGGCAGACCAAGCTTCGAAAGTCCCGCCACAATTGGAATTTTGAAATGTACACTGTGCTGTTCGAAAATGTCTCGACGCTGATCAATTGAAATATCGATGTTTTCTCATCGAAATTAAATATTGCACAATGTAGTGCAGGCAATGTGTGTGTGGGGGGGATTGTCATCACTTCATTGAATTTGTTTAAAAAATACGGATTCTTGTGTCTCGAAAGATTGGAAAGATGGCAAAATTCAGTATTTTCTAACTTAGAATGTCACAAATTAATTTTCCAATAAAGAAAATTATAAAAACTATGTAGATTGAGTTTTAAGACGTTGCAATTCAATCTGACAAATGGTTATTGATAAAAGAATTGATAAACACGTTCTTGACAAAATGTGCGAAAAGTCGGTATTCTATAAATAAATTAGAAAATGATGAGTCAAGCACGCTTCACACTTGAGTCTTTATAGGTTTGAAATTGCTAAGTGCGAGGATACTTTCGAACGATATGGTGTACTTTCAGCAGTTTCGAAACGATTCTTCCGTCACTTTGTTTTCCGACATTTGCCCGAGAAAAACGATTTCGGTTTTGCCGCTGCTTTCTGATTCCCGTCCCGATCCAGACTACATTTTTGACACTCCGTTAATTAATTGTCGTGCTCGACACATGGAACAAAGGCTATCGATCGGTTTTAGGTCCACGAAGCGGACGCGTGTTTGGTGCTGGCGAACAAGTACTGTCAAGATCCAGACGCAGAGGACGCGGCGAACATCATGCGCGTCATCTCCATCAAGAACTACTCGGACGACATTCGTGTTATCATTCAATTAATGCAATATCACAACAAGGTATTATCAACAAGATTATATTATCATTATTCGGCCGTAGAAAGTCGTTTGTAGCTCCTTTTTGCGAGTTTCCAGACAACCAAAGTACTGATGGTCCATCAGGAGATGGCAGTGGGAAACTTGTAGGGACCACGTGATATCCCTACTCCGTGTTACACGTCTTCCACTATTGGTCGAATCGCTTGACGCTGAGCTCCCATGTCGAGCGGTAGACCCTCCGTCGAAATCATTACCATCTTCCGATGGACGATCAGTACATTCTGTTCTTGAAAATAATCTCTGTCACTTTCTACTCATTCACTCCGTCTTACAAGTAATTAACGAAACTCTAATGTGGCGGGTAAACGATTTCAATGTGAAATTGCAATTGATTAATTGCGAGGACCACGAATTAATTTGTACACCTAACATTTTACGACCACTATTTATTTTTTTTTAACCCCTCGCACTCCATTGGCACTACAATTCCTAATTAACTACCTCAGGGTAATCGTAGCAATACTATTTCTATCAGAATAAAGTAACTTACATAAATTCACAAACATCTTCAATTTGCTCATCTCGGAATAAACTGTTACGTTCTTATCCTGTCGGCAAGAAGATCCACTACATTACCGACTACAGAGCTGTAGAATTTTTCATTTCAACGGAAACTCAAAATCGCGGACAAATTATATAAGTGGATAGAATATCTTATAAGCTTTCATGTCCCAGACACAAATTGAATTCCCCAGAAACATTTTTCCGTCCGCGGTTCTGAATTACCGACTCTGCACAAATTGCCCTAGTACAATAGCGGACTCTACCTAATTGGAACGGTCAGCTAGTGAACTATATGAGACTGCAACATAGAAAGTCCGTGGAGGCCCGATTTCACAGCGTTGCCAGTTTTCAAAGTGCAATGTTGCCAGATTGCTATCCGTTCGTGCTTCTCTTAACAAAAAAACAATGTCTCACAAATTCCAATTGTACTAGTACAATACAGTGTCGAAGGCTGGTATTATAATTAGTTGGAAACTGAGAAAGTGCGTACGTTTTAATTAACAATATTATAACCGAAACCGACTTAATAAAGTGTAGCCCCAGAAAGAGTATCAGCATAATCAGGTTTACAAATTCATTGGATTTGCAAATTATTTAAAAAAAGAAAGAAGAATAAAAAGTTCAGGTCACCGCTACCCCGTTCTCCAATTAATTCTCGAAACGCAAACATATTTCCATCTTCCGCCCGTTTCATAAATAAAACTTTTAAAAGAATTCACCACGGCGTAAAATGCCTTTCTCGCGTCGACGTCGCGTCGCACAAAGAAACCCGTCGTCCTCGAGGTTCCCCGCGTCCAAGCAAGTTTTATCAGCGCGAGGTAACTTTGTTGCAGGCCTACTTATTAAACATTCCATCATGGGACTGGAAACAGGGCGACGATGTAATCTGCCTCGCCGAGTTGAAGCTAGGTTTCATCGCGCAGTCCTGCCTGGCGCCGGGTTTCAGCACGATGATGGCGAACCTGTTCGCGATGCGCTCGTTCAAGACGGTCAGTAAAATGGCGGCCATCGATCCGCCCCTCTCCCCCCCACCTCTCTCATCTATGCATGTGTGAACAATGCTTCCTTAGGGTTTTTTTCATGGTCGAGCAGTTCACAGTGATCGCGTGCGATATTTTTCCACCGATATTTTGAAACGTCGAGGACCTCGTTAGGGTCCTCCCTATAGCATCCCTCCTCGCTCAGGGATTTTGTCTCCGTTTCGTCTCGTTTCGAGAATTTTTCGAACGGTTTTTAATCGTTTTACGATGGGGTATTCCGTAATTTTCCCGCGCAAATGGACGAGGCGCGGTCGTTCTCACTGTGGACAATGAAACGCGAGTACCGTACATGCATAGGAGCGCGTGTGATTTAGAAATGGTTGGTTGATTGGTACCAGTCGCCCAATATGCAGGCTTGGCAGAATGACTACCTACGTGGAACCGGAATGGAGATGTACACCGAAACACTGAGCCCTACCTTCATTGGAATGCCCTTTGCCAAAGCCACTGAGTAAGTCGGTTCATGACCAATCCAACAACAGCAACCTGTGGTTCTGGTTCAAGAGACTGACCCGTGGTCCCGTTGTCTATCGTGCCCTAACATCAAGTCCCAGTAAAAAGAAAAGGCTAAACGCACCGTTTCATTGTTAGGTCAGCTATAGGTTACCCATCTTGACGAGACACTTTCCTAAAACTTAGATCACATTAAACTATTAGATATATCATTAACGCCATAATTTCTGTGAGACAGGAGGAAGCTACCTCGAAGAACCCAAGAGCTTCTATGCCGAATGACTGGGGAATTATTAGAGATAGAGAAACAGATAAATTGTAAACTTTTGGCACTACCATTTTCATTTAGTAGATTTGCAAACCTGCTCAAGGGAGTATTTATTTGATAAATATTTTTTCAGAGTTTTGATTGTCCATTCCGATGAAGCTTTTCAGTTACACGGATCTCGTAAGATTATACCATTTTTCATGCCCGCGTAAACAACGGCGGAATCACCAGATAGGGGTCTCTAGTCTCTTGAATCAGAATGAAAATAAAAGGATGAAGCTTCGCCTCGCCTATGTCTCTCACTACGCTCCACTCTGCTATATACATTATATGGACTATAATACAATATGAACGTGTCAATGATACTATACAGTACTGTATCTGTGCTCCACACATAATCGATGTAAGCCACCCCCTCATCGCTTTGGTAACGTCTCAGTAATTTCACAGAATTTCTTGCAATTTTTTTTTTCCATGTACCGTTCAAGTTCAATCGTACGTACATAAAATCGCGGATTGCACGGTCATGGACGAGTTTCGATATCTCGTCGGAGAACTCACACTCAAGGGCCATCAAGACGCTGTAAGCTTCGCCTCTGCCTACCGTTTGTCAGAGAATGTTTACGAACGCGGTCACAACAATGGCGTCGGTTCACTATAATATCTTCATAAGAAGTTCTTCGTCGACGACTGCATGTGAAATTTATTATCTCAGTGTACATGGTGTCGTTAATAACCTTATGCACCCCCCCACCATCGTTATATCAAGCTCACAAAATTTTTACAATAGTTATATTACAATAATTAGTAGTCTTATATTTTTTGTATATTGTGTTTTATTATTATCATTATTTTTATTTTCAATATTTTCATTTACAAGTTTTGCTATATTTTGAAAATTCTATTATTCAGATATAATTTGGCAAAAAATATTTTGTACAAAGCTCTGTATTTTGTCTTAATATTTATTCTTGCAAATAACATCAATAGACTAAAAAAAGAATGCAGACTTTCTGGTCAACCTAATTATAACTATAATATATGTATATTACTTAATAAATTGTTAACTTAAGTAAAAACATATGTATATTGCATTTTCTTAACAGCTTCGCAAAAAAATTATTAAAAATTCTGTTTACGACATAGTTAAAAGAAGCAATACTAGTAAAAAATATTACTTAAAAATTATTCTGTGTTGCATATAATGATGATGGGGTGATGTACAAAGTTGTCTAGACACTTGTTACACTGATATGTCGAGTATCAGAACAATGCATACAACGTGTACATATGTTTAACGAAGTAACATGTCTTCATGTGCTGAAGATTTCTATGCTTTAGTAATTGACAAATTACTAAACAGTCGAATGATATTGTTCGTTGCTATGAAGAATAACGAACGACTCTCACGAAATCAGGCTGATCAATCAATACATAATTTCTGTTTTCATAAATTAATTAAAAATTATCTCATTATTAAATTTTCATAAATTAATTAGTATACTCCGGGTATTTGTGAATATTTAGACCTTTATAGATAAATTCTGATAATAATTTTCTATGAATTATAATTTTTACAATAATATTTTAGTATTTAAGTTATTTCGTAAGTATAAATTAATTAATAAGATTAATATGAAAATTTGAATTAGATTCTATTCTATTGATATTTTAAAATTATTATGGAGTATAAATACACAAAGCCCCGCAGTTAACTAATTATGAATTATATTCCCAGTACATCATAAATTCCAAAAATTCGCCAGAAGATAACAATCTTTTTATAGAAGAATCTGCTGACGCCGCTTTACCAACCGTGTGTGACCTGCCTTAAGTTTGGAATTTGTTCTCCCAATAACGATACTCATTTTTACAAGATTCGCCAGAAAACGAAAAGTAGTAAACATTTTCATGAAATATTTATTATAGTGTATTTTATACAAATTTTTTATGTATACTTTATACTTTTTTAATTATATTATTTTGTCAAATAATTGCATAATATTACATTTACAATAATTCATTTTATTTTTACTGTTCAATAATATCTATAATCATATTTACATTTGAAATTTACAGTTAGGATATATTTATAAACTGATACTTTGAATACAACATCTGATTGAGCGAAGAACGTTTGATGTGTTCTAAAGCCGTGCTCTAAACGCATCATCGGAAATCATTACATGATCATTTTATCATTTTATGATTAAACAGATTGTGTACTAAAAAATAATATACCATATTACATCTTTAAATGGGTGTGTGGTTGAATGACTCATAGGACTGATAGGATTTAGATCAGGCGTGAGTACTAATTTGTCCGTATAGCACTTCTCTGGCTTCGTTAAGAGCGATTAGACCACACCCCACTTAGGGCACGCCTACCCAGACCACACCCACACAAGCTACGCCTAATCAGGGCACATCTTATTGAGTGTACGCCCGCTTAAGGCACAATCTATTCAGTATAGGCCCATTGAGGGAACGCCTGTTAAGGACACGCCCACTTAGGGTACGCCTACTCAGAGTACGCCACTCCTTAGCGCGACTCTGACGTCATTTGTCTCGAAATTTACTCTTATAGGGAAATCGCTTGTGAAACAAAGGGTTCAAACATCTTCGAACATCTTCAACCATCTTCCAACATTTCCAAACATCACGTGGACTTAGTTATTACATGAAAATCATCTTCAAAGGGCAAGCTAAAGAGAAGACAGTCATGCAATAAATTCCCAGCACGTTTTTCAATTCTTGCAATCGTCGTTTGCGAGTCTGCGAAAATTAGTGTTTAATCCACCAATTCCCGAAACTGTACTACTGCGTGGCGACAAATTGAATGACCTTGAATCGTCCGTGGCGCAAAAACGAAAGATCAACGACCCTTGAAATGCTCATCCTTAGATCAACGATACACTAACCTAAGTTATCTCCGCAACAGAGTCATCGAAGGTAATTTATTTCAACGAGTCGGAAACGTCAGGAAGAAACATTGAACATTGTTTAAACAATCGACGTGCACCACCAATCTCTATCATCTGAAATAGTTTGCAATTCGAAAAAATGTTTTCCATGGAAATTATACAGATTTATAGGTCACAGTGTACAACAATGATAATTTTACTTAACATTATTCATATATTTAATGAAAATTGTCTTGCAAAAAGTTAATTTTGTGTCTTCATACTGTACTGTTTTTATTTTTACACTAGTCATTTGGAAAAATTCAACGATCTGTGCTCTTCAAGGTCCAATGAAGGTCATACAAAACATAAATAGTATATATAAATTTGTTACGTTATTAAATAAATTGATCAAATCTATGAAGATTTAAATAAACAAAATATACTCTTTACATTAAAGAAAATAAATTGGTAAATATATTAGTACTATTATTATAAATGTTGTTATAAACTGACCTATAGAATTCACGATTTTTATGGACAATATTTTCAGGAAAATCAAATTGCTATATTTTGGATGAAAATTTTAGATGGCACATGCTATAGCAGGCATGGACAATGTCGAGAGTATCGAAGCCACGCCCACTTATGAAGAAGTAATGTAATCCCAGGGGAAATTGAGAGTGCTCCCGGGGCCCGAGAGCGTCCCCGGGGCCAAACAGCGCTCTTTGCCCATGCTTGCAGAAATGTTTGTGATTTGCCGTTGGCGTGACCATACGGAGGAACCATGCCAATTTCATTGAATACGACCGTCAGTGTTGAAAGGTTTGATGATGTACGGCCCGATTGGTTGGTGTTTCAGTCGCCGGATACTCAGGCGTGGCAGAATGATTACCTGCAGGGCACGGGCTGCGAGATGTACACGGAAACACTCTCCCCGTCCTTTACCGGGATGACATTTCCCCAAGCCAGCGAGTAAGTCCTCGCTGCCATTGGTTGCCACACTTGCCAATTTTTTAATAACATCGTATTGACAGTTTTTGACAATGTACACACTGACATGCAGACATATATACCCGGAAATACTGTGCAGGAACGTTTCGACGGTTTTCCCTCCTTAACGTAACGCGACTCGGGATAACCAACACGTTACTGAACAGTGCACACTGTCTCTTATTGGCTGGTCGCTCGGTACGTAACACGTGACGTAGTAGGGCGCTATTGGAGCTCCGTGGTGGTGGGGATGAAAGTGAGACGCTAAGGAGGGAATAGTGTACATTACAACAGTGACACAGGTTAGAAGTTGCGGACCAGTTGAATAATTCTTATTACATATAAAGAATGTGTCAATACTAATTCTCGAATTATAAATATATTCAGTTTTGAACATATATGCGTAGATTATTAAAATTATAATACAAATCATAAATGAAGATGATTGGGAAAATATGTTGAAATATTACATTAAATACAATATTTACGTAGACGATTGTATTTAATGTAATAAACAATGTTAAGATGAAATATGTTAAATATAATATACAATGTTATAATAACAATTAATTGACATAAATGCGATTGTAGTTGAAATTAAAAAATTTTTATTCAAAAGGTTTTTGAGCAATACATATACGGTACATAATGTACTGCAAATACATCCGTTATATACAAATATAAATATTCTATACAATGTATAGTATATAAAATCAAGTATTGAAAAATTAAATATTAAAAATGGTTTTATACTTTTGACCTGTGCTGCATCACAGATTTGAACAGACCACGTGACACAAACCAAAATACACAAGGGGAACACGAAAGATTATTTTTTTGTCTCTGTCAACGTAAATACTACTTGGGACCAGCACACGTTTTATCGATTTTTTTTTCTTTTGAGTCTTTTCTGAATTTCTCACATCGTTATGAGGCGTGTACATACACTCGTGCCTCTGTTTTTTTTTCTTTTACTCCTTTTTGAACGTTCCTTCTCTTACCAGACTCTATTGTTAGTTAGAGTAGTTTTGGATTCTTTTTTATACTTTTGGTAATTTTGGTACTTTGGTATTTTGAATGTACTATGAGATTTTTCTACTACACATTATTATCGACGTTTTACTAGTGACGTTTGTTTTCAGTTTTTTAATGAACTCTTTGCTTTTTCAGTCAACTCTGCTGGGTTATATACCAATATTTTTTTTTGCTACATAGAAGTAGATATAGCGGGACGCATGCAGATCTCAACATTGTAAAATTAAAAAATTTAGTCATGAAATTTCACAAAATTGGATTTTAACAAATCTAATCAAACTAAAAAAATGTTTTGAATATTTTAATAAATCTAAATTGATAAATCTAGATTGCAATAAATTTATCGAAATTAAAAAATAGTTTTCAATAAAACATTATAAAGTTAATCAACTTAAACGGTAATATTGAAGTAATAAAATTTAAAAACAATTTAAAACATAATGTGTAATAAATGAAATAAATTTAATAAAATTGAAAAATAGCTTCTAATGATTGGGATAAATATATATTAAAATATAAAAATAGTTTCTAATGATTCAAATAAATCCAGTAAAATTGAAAAATATTACTCTTAATGAATTTAATAAAACTAGAAACTAGTTTTTCATAAAATCAATGAATTTAATAAGATTTGAAAATAGCTTGAAATATATATGTATAATGGATTTTAACAAATTTGATGAAACTCGAAAATAGTTTTTAAAAAATTCAATAGGTTTTGTGTATATTTTAATCAAATTGTAATTAAAATCAAATCTAGTAAAATTAATGGATAATGTTTATTTTGATAACACTGATAACTGGTTTCGCATGAATTTAATTGAAAGATATTTTTGAACAAATTCCAGAACGATTTAAAAATAATAGATGTACAACAAAACTGGATTGCATCTCCATTAATTAGCAATGAATTGAAAGTGATAGATGAAATCTGCATGCCTCCTCCAAAAACGTGTCATGTATTTTTGTACCGACGTCTTTACGGCATTGTGCAACACCGGACAAAGATAAATTTTGGGGGCGAAATTTTCGGACGTGGTTCAGCGTGTTCCTTTTTTCGATTTTCCAAAAAAAAAAATTCAACAAGGATACTCGGCAAACGAATTTCCTTTCCGTTTTCTCCTCGTCATCGTCAGTGTTCGTCACCTACTATCGACGAAAAGTGTTCATTGTACACGCATGCCTGCTGCTCTTTACATAATTATGTGAAATTTTAATTATATCCAGTTATAAAGTTACACTAATTATACAAATAATATGGAAATAGTGTTAGGTGAGTTTGCTGTCGCGAGTGAATTAATAATCACATCGTTTTATCAGTTTTGTAATAAGATTTCTTAACAAATATCTATATCTGATTATTAACAATAAATGATATTCGTATAGAAATTTGATTTCTTTCTTTTTTATAGGCTTTATCTTTATTTCATCAAATAAAGATTTTTAAATATGACGTGAGTTTAAATTTTTGTAATTGTTGGGATAAGTAACTAAATATTGACAAAATATATATAGTATTTATATTTGTTTACAATAATAACTAAAATCATCTTAAAAATTTAAGGCTCATGTTTTATTTCGTTTTATTGAAATATTTCCTTAGATTTTCAGATGTTATATTAGATTATTAGACGTTATAGGAAATGCCTCAACAATTAAACCAATAATTATACAAGTAATTAAGCATTACTCGTATTAATCAATGTTGAGTTCAACACTGATTCTGTTATCGTTTTTTATTTGTCACTACGCGCTTTTAAATACTCGAACAACTCGATTTCAAGAATTTTAATTTTCATCATACCTAAGCTGATATAATTCATTGCGAACCGATTGATCAGAATCGAATGACCGTTTTTGGAGTCCTTGGAGACGTCTGTTTTGCTACTTTAACATAGACGCCCTCTTCGACTTGATTTCTGCACCGTAATTATTTGCATGCACTACTATATCTGTCAATGCTGGGCATTACCAAGTTTTGAACTGTTTAAACGAACAAATCTTCAAAAAGTACGACAACAACAATAAACTCGAAAGTTCTACTAACAATCAAACAACTGTATACAGTGAGTATCAAGAGAAAGTTTAAACAAAAATGGCGATACACAACATTAGAGCCCCAGAAAACAGCAATGACTCTTATGGCAATTCTGCGAATGTTTTTCTCGACTCTCGTGCGAGCGAATCGCATGAAACAAAATGCAAAATAGTGACCGTGAACAGCCGTGTTTGTACTAATCTTTTCCAAATTTTCGAATAGCTGCTAAGTATAGAAAAAGTTCTTTTCTGTACCACGAAGATTCGGTTGATTTATGAATCAAAATGATGTTAATTTTGAACTTTCTTTTGATGGAAAAAAAATGTTGAACATGTCAAAAGTCAACGCTGAGTAGTTGACGAGTGTAAAGTGTTTGGATAAGTTGCGAATCCAGAAGTTTTTTAGACAGATTCCCCAAGATCGTTGCAGCTCGAACGAATCTATTTGTTTCTTCCGAATTTGACTGGCGAGCGAAAAAGTTTTCGATATCCACCGCATTGGCGCAAGCTATTTTGACCATTGAATTATGCAAGCGCACCGTTCTTTCATTCTGGATTACCCAGCACTGCTACTTACGTAGGGGTAGATCGTTTCTTCGATTAATTGCACTGTTCAACATATGTTTTGATCTCTACCTTCGGCAGACGTCTCCGAAAGATTTTCGTGGGCTGAATTGAAATCTGTCAATTTTTTCCAAATTTTAATGTGCAACTTTCCAAGAAATCGGATTTCAAGACGAATCGCCAACTTCGAACGCAATTTATGTTATCACAGTATAGTTTTAATATTCTGTGAACTCTCCTGAATAAGATAGCATAGTTTAATGTTAAATTGATAATGAGAATATATATTTGAAAAATAAAATATACTGAAAAAGACACCTGTAATAAGACTATTTTTTCTTATGAAACTTTTATTTATGAAATTTTAAGGTACTTTTTGCTTCTTGTCCGAACAATATTTCCAAATTTTTAAATAACAAACAAATCAAAATTGAGTTTGTTATAAGCAATCCAGTTCATTCATAAGAAAAAGTGTATTTAAAATGTCTTTATACTAATGAGAAAATAAAATCCTCAAAAATTTGTTGCATTTTAGGACCTAACATTTTTCAAAAATGTTTCTATATCCATATTGTAGCATTAAACACAGAATCTTGTATTACAAATTACAACTTCATAGTTATTACTGTTCAAGCACAAAACGTGTTCAAAATTGACAATCTGCGTCTGGTCTTCGAAATTGATTTTCTCGAAAACTGCACATCAGAATCGGACAAAATTTTCGAATTCGTGTTCAGCGCTTGGAAATCTATCAGATTCGTCTGATCAATGGTAGAAATTCAAGAGGAAGTGAAAATTTGTTGTACAGTATTATTTATTGATTTTCGACACGTTGGATAGCGGCCACCGTTCAGTAGGACTCCTTGCTCGTTGACCCTCTTTATTAATTACTATACATATATATGCCTGCAGCTGTCGCCGCGTTCTCTTTTAGAAGTGATTCACAGATTTTGTTAGTGTGTCGATCTTTCCCTCGGATTCTGAACTGGCGTAGGACTAGCGTTAGCATAGCACCAAATTTCGACTATCTTTCGCATGAACGGAAGTATTGGGCACTGACGATTCTGTTATGCAATATATCCCGCTTCGTTACTCCCACGAATATCCTCTGTGCATGTTTGTTAACTATTATGTGTAGTGTTTTTGATATACTCGTAGTCACGCCTGCATTTTGTACGACTAATTCTTCTTATTTGCGAAGGAACTCAAATTCAGTGGAGCAGGCCTGTCTGACTCGCGGCTCGTGAGTCCCATTTGGCCCGTTCTCCCACCAGTGTCGCCAGATGAAGCCAAAACAGTCCTCGTGTACTCTCCTACTTTTCCCCTTCCACTATCCTATTTCACCATCATTCACACCACTCAATCCCCGCCGAGCACGCGCAACGTGTCACATTACTACTCTGGTCATCAGAGAGGGCTTCAATCTGGCGACATTGTCTCCCACTTCTCTACCTAAGTAGTGGGGAACGGGCTGATTGATGGTGGGAACCGTGTGGCTCGCGACGAAGAAGTAGGATAGTTCTGCAGTAGAGTACTTTTTAGCGATATCGCATTTAGTGATATATTTGTTGTGGATCAATTTTACTGGTATTATAAACTAGAATATTTTAAAGACTACTTTGAATCTGATTTATATTAGTACGATATATTGCAATTATATTAAATATAAGCATGAAGAATATTCGTATTTAAGGGGGGAAAATTTTTCTTAAACACAGAATACTGAAATTTTTTGAAATCTGAGTTCCTTTATCAATTTTAACGGAATCATACTTAGTGAAAGATTGTAGACTGATTGCGAATCTATACCTCTTTAAATGTTTTCGGTATTGCGCCCGCTTTAATTAGTTATAATAGTCTGTATGATTCGATCAAGGTTTGTCAGTGGAACAGATACTTTAAATAAAGATTATCATCATTCTCTTCTTTTTGTTCTAAAAGAAAATTATTTTCATCCAAAAATGAATTGTCATTACACGAGTGTAAGTATTGGTCCTGAACTACTAAAAACATTAACCTAGTCTATTCATATAATATATACGTATATTCGTAAATTTATTATAAATATATTCATAATTAATATTTTTATTAACTGGCAACTTTTTATCACACTATTTCCCACTGCAAATGTTGTCGAATTAGGGAGACACGCATGGACAAACGAATTCGTTTGATGTTATGTATGTATACGTATGTATGTTATACTTGATTGTAAAAAATTACGTAATAGAAAGGAACGAACATACTCGCTTTTGGTTTCGGACGTATTACAGACAGTATACGCTCTCGTAAATCACAGATCACGATCCCATAGCTTATTAATACAAAATCGAACCAATTTACATAATAATTAGCTTATAATTATTATTAATTATTATATTAATTATCGTCGAAACTTACACGCTTTCGAGTCAACAGCTATCGTTACGAACTTGGGATAGAACAGTATCCAACCCGACAATTTCAATAATCTTAAAATATTTTTTCAAGGTTAATCGAGGTAAATTAATTATCCTGAATATTTATGAAACTGTGTCAAACGAAAAAACGTTTCAGACAAAAGTTGAATAGTTTCAAGCGGTAAATGCTTTGAGATAAGTAATTTTCGGGGGAGTGAAAGCGTAGAGGTCATGTGAAGCTCAACTGTCCTTTCTATAGGGAATCATAGTTTTGGGATGCACTGGTCGATGCAGTTCTTAATTCTTTTCAAAAATGCATTGTCAAGATCATTAATGGTGTGGATCCTGTTCTATATACAGTCAGTGTAAAAATTATTCGTACATCCTTTTAAAACGTAGGAGTTTGTTAAATGTGGACCAAATGTCTTGCATTTTTTACTATTTTTGCATTAGTTTACTAGCCAATGTATGAATAGTTTTAAAACAAGTAACGATTACGATTTTTAAGTTTCTTATCTGTGGCTATAATGAAAATCTTTAAAAAAAAATTATTCACGCATTACCTAGTAGATTAATCCTTTTAATATTTAAAAAAAAGAATGCAAGCCTTTTGGTACAATTTTGAAAAAGTTACTTGTTTTTAAAGGCTGTACGAATACTTTTTACACTGACTGTTGGCCGAAACTGTACTTGAATATTTGTCGAGCACTCGCTTCAAACACGTAAGAATTTCCGAATAAATGTCCTTTGATTCGTGAATGTGAGTAACGATGTTGAAGCAATATGCTGCCACGTAGTGCCGAATACTATGCGATCACTCGTCCTAGGTTGTGCTTCACGAAACTGAAGCTGTTGCTGCTGGCGATCGAGATAAAGGGCGAAGGAGGTGGTGACAGCAAGATCTCGATCAATCCACGTGGTGCCAAGATCGTTGCAAATACTCAGGGATTCTTCATTGCTCAATCTGCTGACGAAGTGAAGCGGTGAGAACTCAAATTATTCGTCTTCTTCAAATATCTTAAATGATAATATTAAATTAAACGATTTAATTTAACGTTGAATTGTAACTGTTGACTTTAATCATTAAATTTCATTTTAAATTGCGATATTAAATTCAATGATTTAATTTAGCATTGAACCGAATAATCTAATCTAATATCGAATTAAAATATACGATTTAACATCTATGTTTAGTATTGAAACCTTGATCTTTCTCGACGTTACCAACTATTCTGCTCTGTTAGTCTCCCGATAAAAACATTCGATAATTCCGTAAATTGTTCACGCATGTTAACGGGGTACAAAAATAACTCGAACTCGGCAGTTGGCGTCACATTTTAGAAAACACCTTGTACAAAGTAGTTAATGATCGTTAGCTCGATCGATGAGAATATTTAATTCACATTATTCAAGTTGTACGGTATTATTGAAAAATGCAAGTTTGCTGATATAAGTTGTGGAACAATAATTATTGATTGTCTGTTCACAGGGCGTGGTTTTATTGCAAAGCATGCCACGAGGATATAAAAGACGAAACTCTGATCAAGAAGTGCAAGTGCAAAAATTGTAAGTTTTTCTAGTCTAGTGACACCCCTTAACAGTTTCAATTTTCAATCTCTCGTTCAGTTTCTACCGGGTCTGTAAACTAATTGACCTCCAGCTCTTTCGGGAATACTTAACCAAATATAATAAGTATATGTATAAATGCATACATATATGTATTATATCTGTGAAAACTCATATCTGTAATATCCGTAATATCTGAAATAACAGAACCCCTAAGAATCGATATTATAGCCTCCGAGAGTAACGTGATGTAGCGGGCGGTTTACCAGTTTGCGTTTTCGGGAACGAACTCTGATTTACCCCCTTCTCTCTCTCGCCCTACCCACCGCCCCCCCCCAAAAAAACCCTCACGTCCTTACGCTACGGGAAGCCGTAGCGGTAAATAACTGCTACGATTAACGAAGTGACATGGTTATGACCATCCTGTTGTGATATATTGTGATCTAGTGGGGCAGCAGCAGCGCTCTTGGGGCCGGGACTTAGGTAACGTCTCACACTCGTTCGCTTAGTCTTTAACTACCGTCGCTAACTATTCTCTCCTTCAAAACTTTTGTTCTTGTGTATATCTCTTCTTCTATCTCGTTGCTCTTTTTCTGTTCAGTTACACACGTTTCGAATCCCATCCACTTGAAACATTGAACGATCTTTCTAGCTGTCTATATATATACATATATATAATATCTGTCAATTTATGGTGGATCGTTCACGAACCTCCATTTTGTTTTCAGTTCCAACCTTCAACCCTTTCTGGTTTCTCTATTTCTGACCTTTTCTATCTGTCTATCTATCTCTGTCTCTTTGCATATTTCTATCTCTCTGTGTCTTACTTATGTGTACATACAATATGCCTCGATTTTTTAACCATTATATCTTGCATACATGTATGCGAAACAACCGTTACGACCATCAGTCATTGCGTTGATGATATATCACGATGATTATGGATCACGGCACCATTGATTTTCATTGAACGACATTTTTCGAGGCGTTCGCGCCGTCATTAACTCGGCACTTTCGTTCTTCATGCTAACCGTGATTATTTGACATATAGACATCGATTGGAATAATCGAACTCGGTCACTGTCCAATATTATCAGACGTCTGGTCGCTGATCGAACTGTCAACCTCTGATACCTGATCGAACCTCTTGTCATTACATACTACGATCAGTGTGTGGTCATTGGCCAGAATAATCAGAGCTTGGTCACAAAGTAGAACCATCGAACCCTTAGTCATTGATCACAGCATTCTGATCCCTGATCATTGACTAGAACGATCAGGGTTTGGTCACTGACCAATACAATCAAAGTTTAATACTAACTGTTAAGGGATTGGTTAAAGATCGTACGATAATCGCATGTAGCCAAATCAGAAACGATCCTAGTTCGATTACTAACCGAAATGATGAAACTTTTGTCGGTGACTAGGACGATCACAGATTAGTCATTAAAGACTAGTTGTTGACCGAGGCATTCAAAGGTTGATCATTAAGCAGAACGATAAGAGTTTGGTCACTGACCGTAACGATCAAAGATTGATCACTGGCCAGAGACATTCCAATTTAGAACTTTCATGAACGAATAAATGACACCAGCTAATTTTTCCTCGAAAAATCTAAAGCCTTGAAGACTTGAAGAACGAAGTGCCACATGAATACATGACACCTGACATGTAATAAATCCAAAATAGTTCAGTCAGTTGGCGCATGTCCACCTGGCCAATCAAGAACTTAGCCTGCACTCTAGTGTGTGCCCTTCTCGCTCGTCTTGCATGCCTACTTAGATATCTCGATCCGGGTATTTTTGATGCCTCGACGGCATGAGAGCTTCGTACTATCTTTCTCTATATTTCAATCTATCTATCTCCGTCTCTCTCTCTCTCTCTATCTCTCTCTTCTTCTCTCTCTCTCTCTCTCTCTCTCTCTGTCTATCCATCTCTATTTTTCTTACTCTATTTCTCTCACCAGTTTCTGTGGCTGTCTAAAAATTAACCCAAAAAAGAAAATACCTTTCTTCGATCGCGTGAGAACTCTCAGCGTGTTAGCTGTCATTGATGAGACTTCCGCCGGTCCGATCGACCGCGAATTGAGATTCGCGAGTCTTCTGCATCCCGCCCCCCCGCTCTAGCTCCGCCCATACGCGTTCGGTTCCCGCGTGACCGCACCACTTCAACGGTAAGAGGAGCTACAAATCGGTTCCGGAACGAGCCAGGGCGCCGCGACAGACCTTCCAGCGGGGGCCCACGGTCCGCCGCCCATGCTACACAACATCCACATACACACCCCACGCACACAGCTCACCCGAACCCAGCTCATCGATAGATAAAACGCTGCCGCGTCCCATCACGACAGTCTTAAACCCTGGGCAGACAAATTTACCCCCTTTTCCCCCTCCCCGGAAACAGGCTTCGCGGCGCGCGTTTAGCTCTCGGCTACTTAGCGGACACCCGGCAGCTTCACTTACGAGCTTCCAGGTCAATGTGGCTGCGATCAGCGTAGTTAGTGACGAGCATCTCATCGCTATACGCTTCTCCGAAACTAACCTCCATTGGGAAAGCCCTTAACGCAACTAACCTTGACCTAGAGCAACGATCAGGACACCTGCTAACTCGAATTTTTTCAACAAAAAACAAAAAAAGTTCGATCCTGTAAATGGCAAGCCTGCTGGATCCCACGA
Source organism: Lasioglossum leucozonium (assembly GCA_028454225.1). Taxonomy (NCBI): domain Eukaryota; kingdom Metazoa; phylum Arthropoda; class Insecta; order Hymenoptera; family Halictidae; genus Lasioglossum; species Lasioglossum leucozonium. Next base: position 13,445,103 of record CM052218.1, on the reverse strand, counting down.
TTTGCAGTGTCTTTTACCTTATCTCTAAGATCCCCCGACTCCGGTCCCGGTTAGTTACTACCCAGACCACCTATGTGTTTATTTACAAACGTGTGTCCGGGCCGACCGCTCGATTTTTCCAGATGTGGGGATGATGATGATGCAGACCGGCATGGTGAAAGGGAACACTGCCTACAGCAGTTACCTGGACGGTACGCGTTTTTACGCCTCCCTATCCTGTTCATCCCGTTGCGTTTCCTATCTTCGAGTTACTCTCTGAATCTCGTCGGAATAATAATTTAATTAACTGAATCACTCGTCTCTTAGAACTACTAGTAGTTGGTCGAACGAATATTGGTTGAAACGTTTAAAAATCGAATAATCGCAATCGTAATTTATTATTCCGACCAGGTCTCTCTGTTTGAGTCAAAGTGTACGATTAGGCATGCATAGTTTGGCCAATCGGATCCGAAAACATTGGAGAGAAGTGTTTAAATAGGTCGAGTTCTCGCGCGAAACCGTCCGTAGCGTCTTCCTGCGACAATTAACGGCGCGTGACGTGGCAGGGAGGAGTCTACCGATTCACGCGACTCGCGGAACCTATCAGACCGCGCGACCAGTCACGCGACTTCAGCGTAGGTATGTCGCATCACGTGATCGATCACCCGACGCTCCGGCGTCTGCTCGTAGCGTCACGTGACGCAGAGGTAGCCACGTGACACCCAACGTACGCGCACTGCGCCGCGATAGGGAGTGAATCTACTGGCTAACGTGATCGCCCACGTGACCATCGACGCGACGTTCAGTACCTAAGCCTCGCGAAAGTTCTCAGTCCCGGTTGGCCGAGCTATCAATTCTGGTTTGTTGCATACTGTGTATCTGTGTTCGTATTCGACAGTTCGGTATTCGACAGCGATTGACTCAAGCAGAGGTTGATTAGTTTTCACGTTTCGAACGAGGTAAGGTAACATAAGTGGCGCAAACAGGTGCAAATCGAAGTTTAGCATTTGTATTCCGTATTCACCTGCACTTACTTCACAGTAACTTTGAACTTTTCTGCTCTTTGACATTGTTCAGTTCGTGACTGTTCTCGTTGGGCTTACGCTAGAGCTGAAGTTGCCGAGCATCGTTCTCCGATTAATCGAGATCGAGCCGAATGTGAACGGTTGGACGATAGCGGATTGTTCGTACCTTGTGATTTCTTTTATTTTCAACGCCTATGTTACTGAGAAAATGATTGATCATAATACGACGTTGAGGCTTGCTAATAAAATGTTTAAATTGTACTGGAAACTGTAATTGCAATTGGATTTTTCACTAAAACAGAACCGGTTAGAGAATATTTGATATTTGCATTAAAATAATTTTAATCTAGCCACTTGTGCCATTTTCAAATCGAATATGTGCTATTTAAATAATTGAAAATTTTTACAACAAAATGTAGTACTGAAACGATTTTCCATGGAACTGCTGAAATTTTTACAAAATCGTTTTTGAGTCACTTCATTAAATAAAATAAATATTTATTTGTTTATTCTATAAATAGTAGACTTTTAAATACAAATCATAATTAGACGAGTTGTTTACATATTAAAAGGTAGAATTTTTTAATATAATAATTCTTTTCTGTGACATGAATCTCGTCGAAAATAAAAAAATTATTTGGTACGAATATTTTTTAAACTCGCTGTACACCTACAGTGTGCAAGGGATTATTTGTCATTCTTTTCATTGACGAAAACATTAATCAATAATGATGATACAATGAAAAAAACAAGTTGCAAAATTCGTTCTAATCTAAATTCGAAGTTGAATAAATTAATTTTCGTTTTTATGAAAATTCAATTTGGGTTTCACTTGTAATTTCAAAAATTTAAGCATTTGTCAAATTTTTCTCATTACTTAAATCTTAAAATTTACCCTTACTCTGATCACAGACATTAAAAAAAATTTTTTTTAATCCAATAACTAATTGAATTAATGTGCACTAAATATAAGGTGGTTTACCAAGTGTTCAGAAACTTTTATAATTGTCCCTACACACTGTGCTCGTGTAATTAAAAATTTTCAAATTAAAAAGATTGAAATGGTTCAAAATTGATTTGGGCAAAGATCAAACATCCCAAAAATAAGTATAAAAATTACAAAAATACTACGTATTCAATTACGTTGATTACAATGTTAATTACATATTAATTACAAATTTTATGATTAGAGTGAAATTTGTTGTCAGATTTCTGCGAAAAAATGACAAATACTTTTCTTGCTGCTGCGTAGGGTGTTAAAAAAGTAATGGTCACTTCTAGTGGTGATTCTCCACATTATTTATAGCGACAGAACTTGCTGGTAATCTTTTTATTATATCAACGTGATCAGCTTATCGGTAGGATAAAAAGATGTCACGGAACCATCTGTTGAAAATGCACTGTTCTCTTATAAATATAGTTTCGCTTGATGTTGAAGGTGCTCAACCATCAGTTCTAAAATGCTATAAGTCGATAAAAGAAGGAAACTGCATTTTATCGCTTACCGCCAGATCTCTTACGTCACTGCAACACTGTAAACGTAGCGAGCAAGGTTGAGAACCCTCAAAATCCAATGTAACTATAAGAGCACATTAAAAAAAAAATTGTGCGTTTCTAGCGCATAGTTCTTGGATTATTTTTTATTCTTCGAACAAGCTGAACACGATGACGCACTAAGAAAACCGATAACAGTTCGTATCGTTACAAACAATTTTACGAAATGTGGGGAACTAGCTGTAAAATGAATGTCTGTTACTTTGGCATCATTCGACAGACATCTCGCTTCAGTTACCACTCGAAAGACCGTGGCGTCGCTTCCGCAGATACGCATTTCCGCTACGCACGTAATTCAAATCGTATATTCTGTGTCTACACGTTCATGGCTGTTACGTTTCACTAATTAAACAAACTTGCTCGTTCCAGGCTTGGCAATAATTGAACGTTGTTTCGTTGTGCTAACACCAAAGCCCCATTGACTCATTTCTCCTGCGCGTTGGTCCGAGTTGATCGTTATTCGATCCGCCGATAAATCGGTTGACCGGCGAAACCGTTGTTGACGGCAATCATTGTTTTCTGTTTAACTGTGTGCTCCGTTTGGAGAACTGATGAACAGTTTGCTTAGGCTTGTTTAGGGTAGAGGAGTGTGATTCTCACGAGTAGGTTTACCTTGACGCTGATGGGGCCAAGGTACGTGCTTAAATTGTCCAAATGCTACAATAAACGAAAGAGTGTACAGATTGTTTTTTACATACTTGGGGAACGTCTCGCACAGCCAGCGTATTTTCCGGACGATTATCTAGTGCAAACACATGCCCGGATAATCTCGTAACAAAAAAAAGCAACGAAGATCATTTTTTTTTTTTTAAATTTTCCGTTTGATCCAGAAGTGCTCTTAAAGGACGAAGTTCTACAATTTTATGGGATTCTATTAAGAATCGCAATCGCTATTCTGTATTCGTATCGCTATCTGTGAAGGGTTTTGGTAGGTAAGGCAGCTTCGTGGTGATCCTCGTCCCGACTCGTGCCCTTAACAATATCTAATATGGCCGATTTCATGCATGCGTGGGAAAGATTCCCAACTTTCAAACGTTCCAGGCAATCTTGATAAGGCAAATCCTGAAAGTTTGAAGTCTACACCAATGATGATGATGATCGATGCCCAGGGTTTATCAAACATGCCGGCCAAATAAACTCCGTTTCCCCTCCACACGTCACATACACCCACATCATTCATCAATATCACCATGTGTGTTGTTCTTAACATTAATTTTTGGGGGAAAGTGCGACCTTTGGATTACAGTAACCGCATACGCCGTGGAAAATCGTTTATTTGTGTGTTCCGCCCTCGTAGACCAAAACAATTAACCAATTACCACCGGTGTTAACAGCGATATCTACTCTCTCGACCTTCGCGCTGCAGTGAGAAATATAAATGAAATGTTTTTCATTAATAAATTTCTATTATGAAAATCGGTGACAATTCTCGGTGACGTTACAATCGTGTGAAATTTTACGAATTTTCAAATTGTCTGTGATTTTTTGATGTTTTGCGGAGGTTCGTTCGGGTTTGTAAAAATTTGGCGGGAAATTCGTTCGAGTTTGAAATTACTGCAGCGTCTAACTGGTCGACGGAGATTGGATCTGCAGATAGACCCTCTCCACCTGTTGCCACCTCCTGCATCTAGGTTGACATTATTTTGATATGACAACTAACAGCTCTGGTTCTCCTCCCTTCGGGCAGTGGCCACATTCCGGAAAGGCGTGCGAGCTGTTCAGATGGTTGGAAGAGCAAGTATGTATCCCCGCGTGTAGATCAGATTCCACGTGTAACACCCTTTCTTTTTCTTTTTTTCATTCGTGTATCCCGGAGGACTAGCCGAAAAATTCAGAACATAAAGTGAGACCTTTAATTCGACGCCGTCTTTGGAAAGCTGTGTGTTAATACGAACACCAATGCTTGAAAAAAAGACACACTCGATTTAAAGGTCATGCGTATTTATTTGACTTCTTTCATCGTTCGGTCGAGACATATTGCTCGTGACACAGGCGTGGGCATAATCTGAACTTTTACTGAACCATAATACAGTATTTTTAGTATTTATATAGTATTTTTTTAATTCATTTTTTAAACAAGTTATCGCAGTATTTTGTTATTCTACTGTCTTTTGTTTTATTCTTGGATTTTGGAAACTGTTCTCATTAATCATATTTTCAAATTATTTCTGATGAAAGTGGTTTGACAAATATTTCCTAATATTTGATAATGAATGTGCTTATTAAATTTACCTAGTAATTTTCGAGACAAATTTTTTATTTGATTAGTTTTCAAATATAATATTGATAAAAATATTTGAAATTTTTTTTTTAATATTTAATTATAAATAGATTTCCTATTTTGTTATTTCTCAAATATAGTCCAAGATAAAGTATCTGAGAAATGTGGAACTAAACATAAATTATTTAGAGGTATCTTAACATTCAGTAATAAGTAATTATATTTAATATTGTTTTACTTGAATGGATTGATTCCTATTTCAATTCATTTTTAGAAATAAAATTAATACAGTTACATTAAAGAAATCACATATATAGTTTATTATTTCAATTTATTGTTTTTACTTTTATTTTTAAATGAAATTTGCCCAAGCCTGGTATGAAATTGGTGTTGTTACTTGTAAAATGTTGTGAACAGTTGCAGACTGTTGTTACGTCGGTATTTTAGAGAACATCGTGTCTTGAAAGCTGTACCGGAAGTGGATGGATAAACTCGATACAGACTAGCTTCTAATAAATCGAAGATTACACGAAATAATATTGAGCGACGCTTTAGGTTGTTTACAAATTTGCAATTTTTTTATTTTTTTATGTTTTCTAAACTTGCACTTTGGAAAGATTAATTTCTATTCAAGTTCTTATTCCAGAATCAAGTTTTTATTTTAACTAGTAAGTAAATCTTTTATGTAACAAAAGTTTTTACTAATTTTTAAATTGAATTGATGATGCAATTTATTGAAATATATTTATATAATGTTTCAATAGCAAATGGAACTTTGAAGTTTCTATTACATTCATCACTCATTTCTCTAAATAAATTATTTTATTAAAATCAATTTAATTTGGATCTCGTTTAATTAAGATTACCAATTTTAACATTAAATTTCAATATTTGTTGAATAATTCCACAATTGATGTAGAAAATTTTAAGTAACGATTATTGGTCTTTCTACTTCAGTTTTAATTATATCGAAATTAGTATCACTTAATTTCATTAATCCTATTACAAATGGAGCTATCAATGACAGCTTATGTACCAGTAATAGGCTATATTAAGAATCCATAGATACCCAGAAAACATAAAAAAATTGATCCCGTCTTATTTTTCATTATAAACGTATATTAAAAAACGATATACTACAGGTAAAATAAACTGTACTGTGAATGACCGGAAGCGTCTCTTATGCGAACCGCCTAAAATTAAACTTTGAAATTCGTTACGAACGACTTTTTAGAATATTATTGTTTAACAATAAGTACTCTTTTAAATTTGTACTCGAGATTAGATCTGCGTACAGAGCATAGATATACATATTTGTGATGCTAGTCGGTGTAACTTCGTTTAAATTGATATGTACAGGGTGTCCCACTTAACATAATCACCTTGAACATCTCACCTATTATTAACAAGATCGGAAAGAGCAAAAGCATAGTAGTTAATAATATCAAAAATAGGAAACCATGATTAGATTCAAAAGAGCAATAATTGGTGCAAGTAAACATTTTTTTTTTCAAGATCACAACTTTCAAAATGTCAAGGTCATCGATGTTTTTTTAAACGGAGCCTAAAAGCCATTTTACGGAGCATAAAGGAACATCGATGACCCGGAAATTTTGAACACGTGACCCTGAGAAAAATTGTTTGTTTAACGCAATGTTTCCTCCTTCGAAACTAATCATATTTTTCTCTGATATTGTTTGATATTGTCGATGATAGTTGAGATTTTTAGGTTACAGTCAGGTGGGACACCCAATATATACATATTATAACCACACGATTGATTTCAGAGTAGACTGTACCTACTATTAGTGTTTTGAGATATCCTATTGGTGTGATGTTTTTCCATTTCTTTTCCTTTATTTTCTTGCATAAAGAGACTCTACACATATTTCTGTCAGTGTCGTCTGGAATGTAACTCCATTTTTCATGGAGGTCTGTGTCTTTTTTGATCGATGGTTATCGCGCGGGTTGCGAGCGCCCTTTTCAATCTTGATCTTGCATCGATGTTCGATATACATACATATATACATCTAATTTATTATCGACGTATTCTTTAGAGTACATATTTATACAATATTTAGAGTTAGTAAACGTACTTGCGTGGTTTTTTACTCGTCTTGTAACTAAATCAACGACCATAATGAAGATGCTCTATCATGATCCGGTACTCGCTTCGAATCCTCCAATCTCTATTTTTCCGAGTATAATTCTAACACGTTGCAAAATACAAAGTTTTGAAATTTTCATTTGAATCTTGATTTGAAGTTTATACTGTTCAAAGTTTATTTCAGTTAAGTGCTTGTGTATAGTCTGTTTTATCTGGAATTTTTATTTATACTTTATTTTATCATTTCGATTACGAAATTTCTGTTCACCGTGTATAGAGTCCGTTCCGTGACCCATGTGTGCGTACACAGTGGCAAGAAAGCAATGATCATCCGTGCTGGTTCTCATGAAATCGTCTGTAGATTTTAAACGACCGTAAGGTTGTTTATTACAGTAAAAATTAAATTAAATTTACATCAACGTATTCTACTTGGCAACGAGGTGAAAAATTCTACAGGAAGCGTATCCCAAAAATGCACCATTTCCTCGTAAAATGTGGTCAAAAGTTTCGTAGAATTTCAAAAATTTGAATTCATAGAATACTTTCGTTGAAATCTGTAATGTTTAAATGCTGTATGTCGTTGGAGATACCGCGGTCAGTGATCTAGGGAGGCAGGATCTGTGGTTACTGACCTAACGCGGCGCAATTCGTAATCAGTGACCTAGTGACGGAAGCAGAATGTGTGGTCAGTGACCCATGCAGGGAAGACGACAGAATCCATGACCAGTGAACTAGAGACGATAGCAGCAGCTACGGTCAGTGACCCATATAGAAATGAGGAGAGACTTCATGACTAGCGAGGATGACATACCTGATTTATGATCGAGGACGCTCAGATCTGCGGTTAATTATAATACTGATTAGCAAAGTGTAGGTTTAGTAACCTCGCGATGGTAGCAGAATTATTGCAGAAGACGAAGTATAGGATCACTGACTTGGCAGAGACGGAAGAATTTACGGTCAATGACCTAACATAGGTAGTAGAATCTAGTGATTTATCGAAAACGACAGATCATTGACCCGGTGATTGAAATTTTTGCGAAAGTTCAAGAATTTCTTTTTACCCTCTTGACGAAAAGAATGCGTTAGCATAAACAAAATTTAATGATCGCTGTTACAAAACATTTCTGCCGGTTATTCGTATCGCAGATGTTTATCTAACAGCTCTAACACGGATTTGCTTTCCTGTCAACTGTTACAGTCGAACAGAAAAATGTATACCAACTGTTCTACCCGCATCTAGTTACCTTTTTTTTGTCTTACTCATTCGTAGTTCACCTGTGACCCACATACACGTGTCCCTGTGTGATCGTGAATACGCGTGAATACCTATGACATGTACGCGCATACACTTTGTCACTTTCTCGCCACATGCATTGCCAAACATACATGGTCACACATAGATACACATCTATATACGCGTACAAGCGCGCGCGCACATTCACAACGTTATACCAAATGTTAACGACAAATTAACCCTTTTAACTAACTTTCTATGTGTCTATCTGTTCGAACTTTCTTCTCTTCGCCCTCTACTACCACATAGGTGAAGACTTCTCGTATCCAAGTAAGTCTACCACGGAGCGGGTGTATCGTAACAATAATAATAATCATAATAATAATAATAATAACGTAACTGTGTAATATATATTATGCGTAATATATAATACATCACACTGCCGCTAGATTTTTGCGATAATGAGAAGACGCATATATTATAGATCACAGAACGTAGGTTATTATGTGGCCATCATCAATTACAGAGCAACGCTGTATTATTTTGTGCGATACTGCTGAAAGAAGAGTTCTTCCACACCTATGCACACCTATTCTTTTTGTTTATCTTGATTTATTTCCACCGCGTCTTTCGCTGAACCGCCAGTTGTCTTGCGAGGGGAAATTTGTTCGATATCGCGATCCTAAAGACGCTCAAACGCCTGTCAAAAATATCTAAAAATTAATTATACAATTCGCATTAAACCGGTACTCCAAATTGTTCATCGTACCGCAACATCAAAAATTTCGTTGCGACGAGACGCGTTTACGTTGTTAGCCTAGTGCCCAAGGTCTTCGAGTATCACGGTACGTCTCTGAGTGAGTCAGAGACTGGTCCAGACCTGTTCCACCATGCTATACCGACCATTAATTATAGCGAAATATAACTGCTAATGGTCAATTATTTGTATTAAAACTCTTGTTAAACCGTAACCGTAAATAGGTCTTCGCATGCTAAAAATCTTTGCATTCTCCTTTCTTATAACGTAAATTTTTATTTACATTATTTGTAATGGAAAATAATGGGTACAAGTAAACCGCCAGGTGCTAAAGACCTAGCAAATCAAAATTTCATCGCTATGTCAGCACCTTCCCGCCCCTCCGATCTCTCCTCTAGGCGTTCGACGGTTTTCGGATTCATTCCACGATTTCCCCTCGAGGATACAAAACTGTACGATACCGTTGCATGTGATGGGACATTAGACCTCGTAGAATCCTCGGCAAAAGTTGATCAGGTACTTTAGCAGGCTAACGGCCATCTCGAGCGACTTCTTTACAGTCACTAAAGCCGAGACTATACGTTCGGTTGACAAACCGTCTTTTGTTTGCTAATAACGAGTTTTTACATCAACCCTCTCCTACAGCCCCTTCTTCTATCACGCTGTCAAGGAGTCCCTCTGTTGACCCTGCTTCTGACACACAGTAGAACTCTATGATCTTCCGAGCACTCTTTCGAATCTCCCAATGTGTCGTACAAGTTTTCTATGTCCGAGACGTGCACTTGCAATGTCGAGTAAATATCCACACCGTAACAGTTACTGCTGCATGATGAACGTCTAGGTACTAGCACTTTAGCCAGAGGCGAGGACGCGTCACCAACAAGTATCTCGCTCGAATAAGATCAGCAAACTTTTTTGGGGTATACGTTGGTCCTCGCCTCTAGGGAGTTCAGCATGATTATAGCTGTGCACGCCGCTTGAAAGTGGGGACGCATCATCTGGGCGTTCCGTTAGGCTACGTTTGTACAACGCGGAGGAGGCTCGCGGTTCTAAAATCCTTAGGAACGTATGTATAACCTTGGCGATCTCCAGACTCGTCCGCGTTGCCACGAGCAGCACTGGGGTCGGTAGCGTTCGACATAGTGTTTGTACGAGTACGCATTAGTGTCTAGAATTTTGTAGACCGAGAGGCGCTCCGGCCTCGATTCTCTACCTTACTCGAGTCGAAATTCACCACAGCACCCGGCTCGATAACAGCTGGATGCTCCTGATATCTTGGTTGAAGCTAGACAAAGTAAGGTCGCGACATTGTCGAACTTGCTTGGGACCAAACCACTGATGAGGTGTAGAGATCAGTCGCCCGTTCTCGATGCTAATCATAATAATTTTAATAATAAACGCGATCTAAGCAACTATCGAGGGATCTCAAGCTCGAGTGGCAACGTTGCACTTTTTTGAAACGGCAACGCTGTGGAGTCTTCTTGGAAACAAACCTTCTGCAGTGTCGGTATCGTAGATCGCGCGATACGAGACACCGTATGGCGACTGGTCTACTCGTATTCCTCGTTTGTGGTGGAAGATAGTGACTTTATCGACCATGCTTGGGCGCAAACTTATGAAGAGCAATAAATGTAGGAATACTGTGTTGATTCTTGAGTTTTAAGGGATGATCAATAATAAATTAACTATAATAAACGATTGACGCTCGATGGGTGAGAGCATCGAGGACTGGAACGCAGCTTCCGTAGACTGTTGAGACGTATAGCACTGGCCAGTGGCAGTTTAAAGTAGCGACTAGGCCTTAGTCGACTAGTTAGGGTAGCTAACATGTGTAGTGGTTTGTTACAGACGACCACCATCCTCCCCCCCACATTCACTCCGCCAGAACTGCCCAAGATGGTTCACGTGAGAGGTACAGGTACACCTCAATCAAAACCATGCTACAATCTCGCAAGCTGACCTTCCTTGTTTCGATAATTAATTCACCACGATGTACATTGTGACCAATTATAACGCGCCACTGACGACGCCGGACTTGTTGAGCTGCTTTGTCGATTGATACAATCTGCGACAAAAATATTGCACACCGTATATTTATATTGCGTAAATATATTCACAACGCGATTAAACATAGTTTGTATAATGGAATTTTTCCACTTCCAAGGAATATGGAAAAGAGACATCTTGTAAGTTTGAAGGGAATAGTACTTAAGAAAACTTAAGGGGTGAAAAGAATATTTATTGGATTATCTTGAAAACTATTAGAGCCAGAAGAATAATGCACGCGGATAAATTTTAGCTAGGTATATTGGATATTATTGTTTGTTTAAATATTTTATGTATTCTTGGGTATTTGAGTATGTGTAATTCAAGTATTTTTGCGGATTTTTCTACTCGAATATTCACTTCTCTGTTTATTTAAGAGAAGAAAGTAGATAAAAGTAGCAAAAAGTAAAAATTATAAAAATATTAAATATATCAGGTGTGCTGTCTTTTTGTCGCGTGGAATTACAACGTTAATTAGAGTTGGACAGAGTTTAATACACTTGCAATTAATGATTAATCGTTGAAACATTTGATTATCATATGTTATTAACGATAAAGTATTCAAATTAACTGATCTTCAATTTAATTATAGTTAACTGAAATGAGTATTAACTCGTCGATTAGAATAATAATTAAATTGATTATTTTATTGTCAATTCGAGTAATAATTAGATTAATTTTTTAACGTCAATTAAAATTAATGATTCAGTTGATCATTTAACCGTCAATTTGATTAATGGTTATGTGAATTATTTGCATATCGATGATTTATTTCTTTTCGTTATATTTTATCGTACAATTCTTCCATGATGTAATTTTTTTTATTTCAGTCATTATGTCATTGTGTCAAATCAAAATCAATTTTAATTAAATCGAAGATTTTTATCCATCATTGTCCAACTTAGTTAACGATCCATTTACACTCGCTGATCACGACAACCGAGATTTTTTCGACATCGGTTGATTTCAGTTCTTTTAGAATTTCAAAGTTTATTTTTTAACAGTGCTGGGTTTAGATGTTTTTCCAAATTTTTCAAAACACTACAACCATACTGATTGAAATTAATCAGTGAATCTATTTACATTCCATGAATTCCCATGAAATTACATTTACTGCTTTAGTAATTGCAAAATAGAAGCTTTGCAGCTTTGTAACTTATCACTGTCACATATCTGGTATTTTCTGTATTAAGTATTCTGAGTAAGCAACTGTTTAATTGCTTGTTATAATTATTGCCGCAAATAATTCGATCGTTTATTATACTTGTATCCTCACAAATTAGATTTGATTAATGTTGATAGTTAAATTAGTGGTGAAAAAGTTGTTACTAAAAATTTTTAATCTCAGTAAGTATGATATACGGGGTATCTATAATTTATACTTCGATCTTTCTTATCCTTTGGTATCATGTTTTCTTATCATTTGTTAGTAAATTAATTAGCAATAATTTTAACAACGCTGCAATCTACATTCGCTCTTTTAAGTTGTCTTTCCGATTCACAATTTGAATCGCAAAGAGATTGCTTCGATTCCGTAGTCTTCCGAATTTTTAAGGGAAGAGACAGCGGGGAAGAAGTTGCCCGGGCCTGATTTACACATTATTTTTTACAATCTTTTTAAACAAACTTACAGTAGAACAAATATTAACTTCATCTAGAATGACTTTCGGATTCATATTCAGTTCGTACAATAAAAGTTTCCGACTGGTTACCGAAACGCAAAAAGTAAATTCGTGGACAGTGATATTACATAATGATCGAAATTTTGAAAAAATCCAGCACTGTCCAAGACTATCGCGAAACGTCTTATAATAGCATAAATTTTAGAAATTTAGTAAAAACATTAGATGAAAAAAAAAACATAAATTTGGATTATCATTTGTTGTCTACATTATCCGGTCTCGACGAGTGCATGTAGCTAAAGTAGACACATTATATAGTTTTGTACGTTCAGTTATCGATTCTATTGATTTACTTATATGCGTTGTAGACACTTTTCTTCTTTTCGTTTTTGTACAGTAACTGGTAGAAATTGTTTTTAATTTCGATAGAATCATTAGGCATCATATCGTTTTCTTTCTGATTATTGACAATATATTTTTTTCACTTTATTATACAATTCATCGATAGCATTAGCACTTAGAGATCACCATAAAAGTCGCCGTAAGATCTCGTAGCTTCACGTCATCATCGATGTCACTTATACAGGGTGTTCCAGCTAACTATAACGTCTTCAATATTTCGCTCGTCATTGACAATATCACAAAATGTCAGAGGTAATCGTGGTAAGCGAAGTATTTTTTTCAAGGCCATTAAATTGAAATTAATTAAAATGATGAATTATAGAAAATATGAGAAGATTTATAGGAAATAAAAGAAAAAAACAGAAAGATGAACAGAGAAAAAATATTTGAAAATATCAATGACTTTGAAACCTCTAACTTTACACTGTCAATGATAAGAGAGATATCAGAGGTGTTAGAATCAGCTGGTACACGCTGCATAAAATTGTAGATATCATTATTAATTATTATTATATAGTTACTTCATCTTAGACGAGTGGTTACACTAACTCATCGAGTAGCCTTAGAAATACCGGCTACTCGATGGAATAATTGAATAAGCGATAATTGGTCCTTACGATTGGTAACACTGTTGCTGGGAAAGAAATTCTAATTAAAAACGTTTAATTGTCTCCGTCACTAATTACGAGAACCGAAATTTATTGTGGTGTTCGTCTGCGTAAGTAGTGTAGCGAGAACGAGTCAAAATCAGTGTTTCTCACTCCACCACTTAAAAAAGGATTTTGCAAAATGAAATAATTGCAAAATAGATTGTTAAGAAAATTAGATAAATTAAATCGCTTCACTTGAATTCAATTTCAACGTTTTTATTTTCTAACCCTCAGAAGACAGGAAGTTTCTAAAACACTAAAAATTCATACATTTAGAAAGAAATTTCTAAAATTGGCGAAACTTGATTTTTTTCCTGGATTATGTCATTTTCAGGATCAATATCAAATTAATGGTTTGAGGAATGCTGTTTCGATGCAAACGTTTCCAGTGATTCAGTATTTTCTATTTTCTGTGTCCTGAAGTATAATACATATACATATATATGTATATTCTGTGCAGGGCGAGGCAATACTATGTCCATCTTAAATATTTCCATTATTTGTAATAATGTGACAAAACGTTATACACAAAGCTTGCACGGTATAAAGGTGGACGTATTGTGATGCAAACAGTTTTTATGTGGATAGAAGGGTAGAGGACATTTCAAGGTTATCTTTATTTTTTTTTTTTCAAATCAAGTGCTGGTCTTTTTATCGTGAAGCGATGGTGGGAGTTTGGACAACTTCCGGATGCTACGTTAAAGGTCATTCAAGGTCAAATGTGATTTTCTGTACATTAGAGAAGACATTCAAAATGGTGGCCGTTCGCGTTCTATACCGTGCAAGTTTTGTATAAAACATTTTTTTTATATTATTACAAACAACACGAATATTCAAGATGGACACAGTCATTGTCTCGCCCTGTACAATCATTATATGAATATGTGTGTATAATGTACATACATATGATTTAGGATGTTTAGAGTACGATTTTTCAGTATTACATAAACATATATATATATGTATACATTTGTTTTTTTTGATGTGTGTCACTTGTACGTGTTCTATAAGTATACATTATACATATGATATACATTGATCGGTTATTATTACATATAATCGTACGTTCTTTGTGTCATTTTATATGTATATTATCGATTGCAGAAGGATAATATATACTATAGTTTGTAGAGAGCACGGTAGCATTCGACACATTTATTATTACAATTTCTTTCCATGGTAACACTAGACAGGGCGCATTTCCATATATTCTATTTTCATTCGAATATCTCGTGTTTTTCTTTTTTTTTTTACTTTTTTTATTGATCGATTTTTGATATTTACGTATAGGTGGTGTTTCATCTGATTATCGTGACAGGTGCCTAACCGCTTGATAACTGTCCGCTGCGGACGCTTAGCGCGCGCGTCAAAGATGGCCGACGTGGTTAGGTCCTCGCGAACTATGCCGGGCTCCAATTACACATTTATTACTGGTGAACTCAATTTTCCGAAGCCTAAATGTCCGACAAAAAAAATATTACTTATCATTCTGCTTATTGCACTTGCATTCACGTTAATTCCATTTTAACAACAATACACAGTGCTGTGAGTATTCATAAAATACTCTATCCACCTTGAGAGGGAATTCAAGTTATTGCGGATTTGAATATTTGTATTATTATTAATTAACTATTATTTATCAACACATCGTTATACTTGATTAATTTATAATAATTGTAGAAAATGAAATCGATTAAAAGAAAATTGCACGAGATGATAAAAAAAAGAACGAAATATTTGCAACATAGAATAGAGAGAAACATTTTCATAAAGTTTGGATGTATATTTGGAGAACGAATAATTCGACGACTACGCTGGCAACGTTGGCCATCCGAAAACATTATGGCGGCACGTGCAAGGGATAAAGTATGCGTGCCTGTAAGCATGGGGCTGTAGGCTCTTGCTGATAACAAGTGTAATACGCTGTAAAGGGGGGAGTTAGGTCACGATCAGTGTGACACTCTGTCTTAACCATTGTTGCTTTGTCTATTAGCGGCGCCGGGCCACGTGCCCAGATACCGATTAATGCTGGTCTATTAATTGTAGGTGAGGTCAGTCGTGATCGAGACGACCCTAACGGTGAGTTTCGAACGAACCTAATTTCACCTATCCTACGTCACACTCTCTAATCAATGTTGCACTGTACAGCGGACATGGTGACTCGTCTGAGTGACTAAACAATGATTTTTTTAAAATCTGAACCATCGTGATGTTAATTTACAAACAATCCCAAGGACAGTTGAAGGTGAAGTTTGTTTTGTTTTTTAAGTGGAAACACATATTTCTAAGTGCACTTCTCTATGCAAACTTTTTAATTGTATATGAAAAAGTATCAGGCATGGCAAAAAAACCATTATCTCAGAAAATATTTTGATATCAGTATTTTTAAATAAAAATGTCTCCTGAATTAATGGTTACTAGCGAGATAATTGTTTAATACTTTTTTTTTATAAAGAATTGCACAGTTCATCGACTAATGCATTCAGAAATATATGTTACCTGACAGAAACAACCTTGACCTTCAAGCGTCTTCCATGAAACCAAAAAGCTACCAAGGTCGATTTATACACCCCTCGAAACTGTTTGACTTTTCTTTGAAATATGTTTCTACACCATCGACAGTTTTGGAAATATTCCAGCACCCCGTCTTAAGTGACTTTGTATATTTACCTATGTTTACAAGCACGTCTGTGATTATGTCGTCTTGAATATGTCGCTTGCTTTCAACAAGCAGAAAAAGAAATGTCATTGAAAACATTGTTTGGACTTAATGGACAAATATTAAGGTAAACAAGAAATGTTTCTGAAGGTCATATGTTTCAAGATTTCTGAATCACTGAATCTATACAGGGTGATTCAGATAAGTGTTCCTCCTAAATTACTTGTAAAACTATTTGGTATATGAAGAAATGGTTGAAACAAAAGTTGTATGCCAACCACAAGATTAAAATGTACCCTTTACAATGAAAAAATTCAAGATATAAAAAAATGTATTATTACATTATATGCTACTTTTAAGACCACGCAACTTTCGTTTCAACCATTTTTTCATACACCAAATAGTTTACGTATAATTCAGGCGACATACCTATCTGAATCACCCTATACAAATCTCAAAAACTATGGCCTGAAAATTTCTTCAGTCATCATAATATTTACGGTTTCAAACCAAACAGTATTTCCATTCGACATTCTTTTTTTGTACCGTCAAGAGTAAGAAAGATATTCATGGCCACGAAGTGATGAAGTTTATTTTGTAATTGTATATCGATGTGATTTATTGTTGTTTTGCAGCCATGAGAAACCATCGAAACTCCGTCGGGATGACCATGATGAACTCGACGAAGCAGGTAAACAAGGTGAAACCAAACGTGAACCGAGCGCCGAACGATACCTTGACAAGTCCGAATCAACCGTACAATCAAAGGTACTTAATTAATGTTAAACACTCGATTCGATGTATCGCGAGTTTCAAGTGTGCGTGTTCCATGAGCGAGAGAGAGAGAGAGAGAGAGAGAGAGAGAGAGAGACGATTTCTTATGCAGAAATAATGTTGTACAAAAGTTGGTGCAGCTGACGCCCATTTTGCGTGTAGATCTCACCGCATCAGTTACTTAACACTTACCTGGCCCTGCAGTCGATCATAACAATCTACATACTTGTCGAATATTTTAAATTTTTAATAGTAAATATTTAGTTAGTGTTTCTGACGCGAGTCGAATGACCCCGATGGAAGCGTAAGACGACGCGTGGAGGTCATGCGAAGGTCAAGTTCGTTTTTTTCTAATGAAACCAACGATTTACCTCGTAATCTCATGTGAAAAATGTGCTGAGACATTCGTGGCTCAAAATCATTAGTTCAGCAGATATTTCCAATTTGAAATTGCGCCACCCGTCACATTAACATCGAAACATATTCTGGACTAATGGCTTTCAGCCATAAGTGGCTTATTTTTTTTTTTTTAAATCACGAACAATACGTATGTAGAATTTTGCGATCAACTGTACATATACATACGTATGTATATGTTCGCGCGTCATAGATGAAACCAATAATTGTCCATCGCTTTCGTCGAACATCCAGTGAATAATTCACTAATTATGGCTTTCAGGTCTGATTGGAAAATTCGTTGAGCTTTTAAAAATTTTTTCAGCATTAATCACGAAAGCTATGGAGAGGTCTTTTGCATAAAATAAGTTTCGTAGACTATTCCAAATGCAGTGATGTAAATGTATAGTTTTTTTTTTGTAATATTATAAATATTTGAAAATAACGATCACAAGGCCTGACAATCGCCATATCGCGTTACATGGTTAAGTGTTACAGTATATTACATCTGATATTTTAAAACCACTAATCGTGCGATCGAACATTAACAGAAAGTAATATTTGGAAATGTAACAATACACGAATTCAACTTTTTTGGTCGGTAATACAGAGCTCCACTTATCTGAATTCTTATATTATTCTAAATTGATTTCTTTTAAGTATGGCGTAGGACCTATAGTAGGTCTGTATTAGATCTAAGTCTACCATAGTAAGTCCTACGCCACACCTAAGTAGGATACTATAACACACAAGTGCTGTTAATTTGGTTAATCGAGGTTCTACTGTAAAGATAGTTGCACAAGTCTTGAAACGTTCTTCGACTTCCTGTCACTCTTCTCTGTCTTTGATCTGATTATGATACTTGTCTGCAATAGCTGCACGATTAGAACTATCCAAGCTCTCGATCACACAATGATATTTCTCGTAAGCTGCACTAAAAATAAAAAAAAACAAAACGGTTATTCAAACTGCAAGTGATCTAATTTCTAGTAAAACGCATATCCTTCTCTAATCTCTCTCAGACATGATCCACGTGAAATTTCTGCATCGTATTACTTTGAATAACCTCATAGAAATCTCCACAGCATTCACGTCTACAGATCTCTGCTACGGAATATACAAAACTTTAAACGGGGAACCTCTGAACGAACAAGTTTGCACATTATCGAATGCACTGAAGTTTATTTCATAGATCCTCTTCTGACGATCTGTTTTAATTAGCATGTTACTTTAATTCTACATACAGTGGCGGACAAAAGTTAGGGGCAAAGCTGAAGGCTTTACTACGGGCCCGGGCAACTTCTTCCCCGCTGTCGCTTCACGACTCCCACTACCGCTGTACCGATCCCCCCACCACCAGTGTACCACTTCCCCAACTATGGTACGGCCTCTTATACAGGGTGACTATCTCGAATAACTCGTAAGTTATTTGTTGTGGGAAAAAGTATTTTGAACAAAAGTTGCATGGAGGACGTGCAGTGCTCTAATTTGCTTTTTTATCGAGATATGAGAATCACCTTCAGCTTTTTTAAATAGAATGTCTAATATTTTCTCTCAAATTCAAATAAATTATGAAATTCTGCGTAAAAAAATATTATAGAAAGTGGGTCTTAAAATGAATAATTTTTTAATTATTAGAATGATATACAGGGTGTCCCACGTAACACTTTTCACGAATTGCAATAAAAAAAAGTTCGAGAAACTTTTTTCGATAATTTTCAAAGTCACCACCCTTATTTTTTTTTAATGGCACTTTGTGTTTTTGATTTATCAATGAACTTGTCTTGATACGGGCTATAATACTGTTAAGTCGAAAATACAAAGTGCCATTTAAAAAAAAATGAAGGTGGTGAACTTGAAGATTATAAAAAAAAGTTTTTCCAACTTTATTTCATTGTAATGTATAGCTAATCGAAAACTGATCAACTTTTGTTGAAAATATTTTTTTGTCAGATTATCGCAAGTACTTGAAAAATCGTGGAAAGTGTCACGTGGGACACCCTGTATATTAAAAATAAAAGCAAAGTAATACAAAACACATTAGAGCACTCTGTGTCCACCAGAAAATCATGAAATTTTTGAATAACTTTTTTGTACAACAAATAATATACGAGTTATTTGAGATCGTCACGTTGCAAGACTCACCCTGTATACAGGGTGTTAAAAAAACTATTCAATATTTATATGGTATATACAACACGCTGTGGTGAGTAAAAAAGCCTTAGTAAACATAGGTCGAAAGGTCAACTGTTTTTGTTTGCTAGCAGTATGATCAACTTACTTCCTTCACATGCGATGCTTACTTCAGTCTTTACAAACCGCGTTCTGAATGTCCTCATTCACGTGGATGGACACGTGGAAAATCTTCTATAAATATCAAAAGTATTAAATGAATCATGATGTTAGCAAAGAAAAATGTGTATATCTCAAAAAAGGTTGACCTTTCGACCCATGTTCGCAAAGGCTTTTTTACTCAGCACAGTGTGTTCTATATACCAGATAAATATTGAATGATTTTTTAACACCCTGTATACACTCTTGATCCCCTCAATCTTCCCCTACACTCCTCAGAAGTTTGGTGGGGGAAGATGCAGGAGTAGGGAGAGCCGCAAGTTGCCCAGGCCTGCTTTACAACAAGGCTAGGTAAATTATTGTATAATTTTTGGACGAGATAATAACATTTTAAAAATTTTGTTAGACTTAATTAAAAAAAAAAAATTAATTTGGGTATGTTAAAAGTTGAGATGTTTTGCTCACTAGCTCTAATAAGTAAATTTTCGAGAAGAACCTTACCTCTTCAAAGACAGCACTACGTACAAGAGTGTTCACCCTTCAAAATAAGTTAATATAACTTATTGTCACTTGAATCTAGGACAATAAAAATGATATTCAACCGAAAGAGATCTATTAGCGGTTACAAATACTTTTGTCCGCCGCAGTAAGTACACGAACCATCTAACTCAACGGTTTTCATTCGAGAACTTCCATGCGATCCAGAATCATTCCCATGGCAATCGGACTTGATTTTTTTCATAGTCAGTTCATCATTAGAGTAGTCATTATCCGTTCATATTTTATCGAGACTGGCCATTTTAATTATCCTACCGTGTTCCGACCACGTGTCTCAACCGGAAGTGCGTAGTTACAGGCAAAAACCATCTGTAATCGTGAATCGTTGAAAAGTCGGTTTTCAATCTTCTAATTGCGACATAGTTAAACAAAATTTGGGAACAGTTCCTACGTACGATGATCTCATTGTTTCAATTGTCACGTGCGTTCATCGTAGACTGAAATTTCGACGTGAATCAATGAAACCCAAGGTTCCGTGCGAATATAAATCCAACGTTGCAAAATCCTTCTGATTCCAGATCGCAAGAGGAGTCCGCATACCCTGGCTACCATCTCGCCTACGAAGTCAAAAAACTCATGTATGCTTCTTTCGTTAACATTGTCTTACGTTGTGCGGGTGTTCATTCTCGAAAATATCGGATTTTCAATGCTGCTTGCACGCTTGCTATAAAATTGCATGCGAACAACGGCTATTTTTTATTTTTTTTTTTTTAATACAAAAACCCGCCATTATACTCCAATAACCGTTTCACCTTGAAACTGACCTCCAGGCGTGCGAATGATTGATCCACAGATTTCTGGCCGATTTTTCGAATGTTTTACCGAGCAAAATCACTTATTAGTTTATTAATATTCTTGCAAGATGTATTTTCTCGTTGTCTACTGAATTTTAAAGTGGCATGTGGTGAAAGGTATTTGTTATGGTTGGGAATACAGTGGATCAATCATTGGGACGCCTAATTGTAGAATTATTCACAGCTTTGCACGTATTGTTATCTTTCTTTGCATGGAGAGCTCTGAGAGTAAGAATGTGAAATATTTGTCGAACTATGTTAATGAAAAGTATTAATACTCGACTACTATCGAGTAATCAGGCTACTATCGGAAATCTGACAAAGTGGAGGATTGTTCTTGCAAGTTTTATCGATGCAATGTTTATCGTGTAATGTATCTGGTAATATAAGATAATAATTATAATTTATCTTATAACATTATCATTTATTGTTTCCATGCGAAGAGAATTATGGTTCTGATAAATAAAAAAGTAATCTTTCTGGAAAACACTGGATGAATCCCCTTCTGAGGATTTGTTATTAGTGCCGAGTGCTATAGTCGTTATTTGGTAGAATTTTTTTATTGTTTTTCTAAATCTGTTTTAACAGTTAATATGTTTCTTTCGTATAGAATATAAACAATATATGCCACTGGAAATGTTTATTGAGTGTAAGTTTTACTAATAAATATATACATAACATAAATACAGTTTTGTGATAAATAATTGTTTTAATTAATTTCAGGAGTCTCGTAATATGCGGTGTTAAAATAATATTTTGGTTAATGCTAGAATTAAAATAAATTAATAAATGTTTCCAATAGTATAGTAGGGCCTACATACATATTAGGTATACTATTCAAGGTTAATGCGAAGGTCGCATCAAACAAAGAAATACCACCTTAAATATATTTTCCATATTTTTATTTCTGCAAAATGTTCTTTTCCAAAATTTTATTGTCATATTGTCGTTTACATTTTTTTCATAAAAATTTGTACCCTCAACTTTGTTATTTTCCTTGTTCCCATTTCCATATCGTTATTCGCCATATTATCATTCTCACATTATTACTCTCTGTATAAAGATGTAATCAATAATCTATTACAGCGTAACCTTCACATGACCTTGACATTGAGATCATTTATACTGTACAACTAGAGAACAAAATAGTAGCGTAAAGAAGCTGGGTGTTAGTTGATAGCTGACTGTTAGTTTGGGGCATATTGAATGCAAGATATAATTACCCTTTATCTTTAGCTTAGAAACAATAGCAGTCACAGCGTTGTCCAGATCAGACATTCAATATACGCCCACCTAATATCTTCGATGTTAAATGTTGGAATACAATAGAGAACGTGTCGATTAAGATTGGTGAGACTGTGGAACTGATTTTAGGCCAACGAGCAGAGCATCAGGGGGCACGAACGTGAACAACAATGGCGGGCTGCAGGTCGGAATCGCTGACGACCAGGCGAAGGACTTCGACTTCGAGAAAACCGAAATGAAATACGACTCGACGGGCATGTTCCATTGGAGCCCGTCTCGCAACCTCGAAGACTGTATACTGGATCGGAACCAGGCAGCCATGACGGTCCTCAACGGGCACGTCGTCGTCTGCCTATTCGCCGATCCCGACTCGCCCCTCATCGGACTGAGAAACCTTGTCATGCCATTACGAGCTTCCAATTTCCATTACCACGAGCTTAAACACGTAGTGATAGTTGGGTCTGTGGACTACATCCGCCGCGAGTGGAAAATGTTGCAGAATCTACCAAAGATATCAGTGCTAAACGTAAACAACGTTTTTACCTTCAGTCGCCCAAGCGCCTTCACTGCCGCTAAAAGTCTACTTTGAAACTGGAATCTTTCCTTTCACGCTGCTCAAAATTCTCTCTGTCTCTCTCTCTTTCTTTCGCTATCTCTCCATTGTCCATTTTCTTTTTTCTATCGGTGAAAGTTGACCAGGGTTGAACAGCATCGCTGGACTGCGTCATGTAGATTCCGAAAAATTGGCTAATATTGTTTTTCGATGATCTTCAGATGCGTTGTTAACGTCAACGATCTAAGTGAAATTATTTGCTAATTGCAATTACTTGAAAGGGCACATGTAAAATCGAAAAGAATTTTTTTCCAAGACCATTCTTTAACATAAATTTCAAGGTCATCAGTATCCATTTTAAATGCAGTTTCAGAAAAAATTAACATGTGACTCCAAGTAGTAAAAATTTTTGTAAATACACTTTAGATTCGGAACCATTCTTTTTTGTCAGTTTGGTATGCCTATATGGTGCACAGGCATGAGCAATAACTGTATAAAATACTGCTACATTTTATGTTTTGTTGTTTATTTTTTTAGTAACTGTATCAAGATCTGCAGTCTAGTGATCATTTTCATCTTGTCCCTGTCACTTCTTGAGATACGGGAGAACTTTGCTTATAATATTGTATGGTATCGAGGGCACTGTTAGTGTCGGTAATAGCATGCAGATGTCTTACGAGGAGTCCTAATTTAGATCCTGAAATTCTTCCGTAATTGTTCGCTATTTGGATTGCTAGCCTAGCTGAATCCAGTTTTCTCAGTCAGATAAAAAATACTGCTGACCCTTATTCAAATCTGATTTTCTGGGAGTGTAGAGACTAGAAGCCTAATCCTCTTGTATATTAATCAGGTGACCGACAGAAAATGTAGAGACTATTTCTTCCACGTTAAGTAAAGTTTATAAACATCGAGCAGAATTAAACAGAGCTTTCTTCTGCTCGGATAGAAGAGGTCCTTGGCTTCTTCAACAAGCAAATACTTGTCTTTTCTTTTTTTGTCTTTACTTTTTATAAACACAGTTCTCTTACATTTCTGAAAGTACAGAGATGATCGATAAGTTATTGTCTCACCCTGTATGTCTGCTTTCATTGAAACAGATCATAGTATCATCAAAGAATAGCAATTCTTAAGATGAAGCTCACTCCAGTTCATTCTAAGAACTGCTATTCGATGACTAATAAATTGAAAATGTAACATTCTGAATTCAGAAATCGAAAGTATTTTCCTTTCATAATGTTCTTTGAGAAGTTACACGAGTATTACACAGAATATTTTCCTGAAATATTGGAAACCAAGATTTGCAATAATTTGTATCGTTTGGCGTAATGTCTAAACGGTAGGAGTAACATTCATTCCCCTGCGTAAAATTTAGTAAAAAATGTGTACTATAATAATGCTTCTGTGTTCTAAGATTACGTCAAGGTCCGCCCAATATTCCATAAATTGTTAAACTCAATTAAAATCGTGAATCAAGCAACTTTAGTTAATAGTTTCTCATATATACACGCAAATGAAATGGAACTTGAAATAATCTTACATCAGAAGTGCATAATGCTTAAAATTTAAACTGTTTTCCTAGTCTTAGTATCTCACAAATCCAGTAGATCAGGAATTAATTCCAGTTGTACTTCTCCCTAGACAGCCTGTGTTTAGAATCTAGAACATTCTACCCTCTTCTCCTTCACATAGGATGTCATCAAACTGGCGATGTAATAAAACATTAATTGAAAATGTCGAACACTAATTTAAACATCGTTATTCGCAACCAAATTATTGGAAATTCAAATTAATTTCTTATTTTACATTAAAAAACACCAACTTTTTGCGTTGTCAAAAATCGCATTCTTCCCTTAAAATAATTTTTAATTATTTACTGCAAGAATGGTCTCAAATTTTTAAGCTATAATTTCGATAGGTAGAGTGCAGAATATATGCCAAAAATGTTTAGTTTATTATAATTTCCTGCTTCTTAACACAGGACTAAAAATAGTTTTATTTGTTGGCACGGGAAAAATATTGTTCTACATTTTCAATTAATTTCCTTATATAAAATAGTCGGATCGACAGCAGATGATGATTCTGAGTGAACACTTTCCCATATCCTATAGTCTCCATTTCCGATCATCATTTGTACTTGATCAGATAACATTTCTCAAATTATACCTCTAAATTGGTGACATCCTGTGCTGGGTGTTCTATTTAATTGGAACTTACGATATATTTTGATGACTATTAAAAATATTAAAGAATTACTATCGTAAGTTGCTTGATATACAGCTAAACATTGCGTGGTACAAATAATTTTTGGTAGTGAAATTTCGAAAGGTATTTCATGGTCAACAACTTGTGCAGCCAGGGGTAATATTTCTGACAAAACAATGCATTGTAGTTAAAAGAAGCTGTACAATATTCCATACAAAAAGATTGACCTTGGAAGTTCCTCTAAATTTCATACAAAAGAACTGTTTTGCGATACAATGTGTGACTCTAAATCAAACAACCTTTCTGATAACAATTGTTCTTGATATCTTCAATAGTGTATATAAGACTATGTGTTTTCCAGTTAAATAGAACACCCAGTAGTAACCCTTCAAAAGAGTCAGAAATAAAAATTGTGGCCTGTATTATGAATGACACATGGTTCTTACAGGGTTCACCATTAAGCAGAGCAGATTTACGCGCCGTGAATGTGAATCTGTGCGATATGTGTTGCATCCTGTCGGCTAAAGTGCCTAGCAATGATGACCCCACCCTCGCCGACAAGGAGGCTATCCTCGCGTCCCTTAATATCAAGGCCATGACCTTTGATGATACGATTGGAGTACTCAGCCAAGGTATGCACAGCGTTCCGCTGCTCTTCGTGGAGAGGATATAGTGCAGTCTTGAAAGTACAATGAATACCTTAACAGATTTAGTACATGGATCAACAACATTAGAGTATATTGATTGACACATGCATTGACAATACTAGTATCGCTTACTAGTATGTATCGCTTTCTAGTATCAACACACGCGCACAAAAACCAGTTGCAATTCTTTGATTCGTGAGAAAACTCTTACGCTAGTGTTATAATTATAAGTGCATCGCTGTAATTGAAACCATACACCGACACTTGTAACTCAATAGTAAAGCAACGCCTTACACGATACGCTGCATTTATACGCTGCACGCATTAGTATTTACCGAGAAGCACTCGTTACGCTTTCACCTCTGACAATAACGAAAGCACAGTTAAATAAGAGAAATTACGAGACACTGACATAATTGATAGCTAGCGTATAGTCTTTGATCAGCTTGATATCACACTACATCTTGCCCGCAAAGAGATATCTTTAAAAACATCGTGCTTTGGTTTGATTATGTTTTACGGTTCAAACTTTTCCCCCACATGTAATTAAACGTTAAGTGGCAATTGCAGCAAATAATGAGCAAGGTAATTTAACCGCAGTTGGCAGCCCGATCGTTTTACAGCGACGAGGATCCGTTTATGGAGCTAACGTGCCAATGATAACAGGTATCAAAGCTTAATTCAACGCAGGGACCAGCAATAAATCTTGATATTTCGAATCGGTTTCTCCTCCCTAGAACTTGTAAATGATAGCAACGTGCAGTTCCTTGACCAGGACGACGACGACGATCCGGACACGGAACTCTACCTCACCCAACCCTTCGCCTGCGGTACTGCCTTTGCCGTCAGTGTGTTAGACTCGTTAATGTCAACGGTTAGTAGACGTTTCACGATTAATTGTAGCGAGTTTTCGTGCAAAGTTTCATTGTTCTACATGTTTCGATTGCAGACGTATTTTAACCAAAATGCGCTGACTTTGATCCGGTCGCTGATCACTGGTGGAGCAACGCCTGAACTAGAATTAATACTGGCTGAAGGAGCAGGTTTAAGAGGTGGTTACAGGTAAGTTGCAGCAAACATTGATACTTCCACCTAGGAACAGTGCTTATCAAGTCGCGTACAGTATTATCTTCGTAACTGCCGTATCGTCAAGTCTGCCGAGGGACAGTACTACCCAGTCAGCCACGTCTGCCTCGAGCCTATATCGATCATAGCCTGCAATCATACGATGTGAGCAGAATGCGGGAATTATGGTATCAGAATGACGCTCGAAGCAGACTATGCTCTGAATCTGCCGTGAATTGGACAGCGAACCCTACCAGCAGAAATATAGGCTTATTCGGAAGTAGAGTTGTGTTCTGCCGGCAGAAACATAGGCTTATTCGGAAGTAGAAGTATTATGTACTGCCGGCAGCACCACTGTCCAAATCAGAGCATTTTGCTTACTGGGTAGTAGAGAAGTTACGTTCTTAGTGGTTTGAAGGTTGATCTCTTTAGTGGTGAGGATAAAATTTTCACAGTTACGGTAGAGACTTTTGCGACAATTACAGAGATGTACTACCTTGTCACAGTATTTCCAGGTTTGATGTTTAGGTTGGCTTGAAACTAACGATGTTCGTTCTTCACAGCACGGCTGACAGCCTGGCCAACAGAGATCGGTGTCGAGTTGGCCAGATTGCACTGTACGATGGGCCCCTGGCTCAATACGGCGAAGGAGGCAAGTACGGTGACCTCTTTGTCGCAGCATTAAAGTCGTATGGAATGCTGTGCATTGGTCTGTACAGGTACAGGTACCGGACTTTTTTCCTTCTCTCGATGGTATTTATTGGATTACTGTACACATGATACATTTATCTTACGTCTCTGAAAGATGTCTCATCTGGCTGCTGCGATTGTTACACTGCCGTTAATTATCTTTTTACTGTACCATTCTTGTACTCACTATGTGACTTATGATTTTTTGCCGCATACTTTTACATTTTCCGTTTTTGCATCATGAAAAAAAAAAAAAGAAACGTCAACCGTAAGTTGCCTTCATCCAACAAATACCTATCATTTTTTACAATTCTCTGTCTCTCTCTCTCTTTCTCTCTCTCTCTCTCTCCCTCTCTCTCTATCTATCTCTTTCTCTATTTCTATCTTTCTATTTCTCTTTGGTGTCATCTATTTGTTTAGTGCTTAGTTACTGTTTGCCTACGTTTAATTTAGTTTAGTTTAGTTCCGATATTAAACATGGTGTGTTTAGTTGAAGTCGTACATCTTGCTTGACGTCCTTCTCGTCGTTCAGAGAATAACAGTGGCTTTGAACTTTTAGGTTTCGGGACACGAGCTCATCGTGCGATGCCTCATCCAAGCGATACGTCATCACAAATCCCCCGGATGATTTTACGTTACTACCGACAGACCAGGTAAAATATGTTTCTGAAAGGCCCATATTTTCCATATGGTCCAAAAAAGAAAAAAGAAAATTAAGTTTCCTATAGCCACCCAGTGGCAATTCTGTTAATTACGAAATAGAATTAATGTAAAGTAGATACGACGATTGGACTATAAAAATGGTATCGCTGTGTCGGCAGGTTTTCGTGTTAATGCAGTTCGATCCAGGTCTGGAGTACAAGCCAAGCAGAGGTGCTAGAGGAAAGGACGATGCCTCCTGACTGTTGCTGTGTAGCGCCCTCACCGATGGACCTTATTCCTACATCTAATCGTACAAAGGAAGCCACCATCATGCCGTCCGTCATCCCTACGGATCCATCATACCTTCGTTGGCTGGCGTATTGGTACGACATCGCGTGTCCTCAACGAATATTATCGCAGACCCCGTCCATAGAGCAACTCATCGCAACACGTCCGTTGTTTCGCTGGTCATACAGCGTTGCCAGCTATGGTTTTCCTCGACTATCTCGCAGCCGGATCAGTTTCCCTTTAAATAGTGTGTCCGCAGTAAAATTCTTCGTTCCTTTTTAATTACACTCGTACCGCTGTGTGAGATTCATTTTTTACAATTTCTGCGTTGAGACGTGGTCGTAGCAAAGATGGAGGCGAACATCGCGATAAGCTGATTCAACAAAGAGATGGAGATGGAGAGCAAGAGGAAGAACAGGATAAGAAGCAAGAAGAGGAAGAAGGGGAACGGGAAGCGGCATGGTGAACTATGGTCCGAGGGTAGCTACACGTTACACTATACAAATATCTCAGTAAGATACAAAGTGTATCGTCTTCCCTGGAAGGCAATATATGGACTGAACGGCTTACCGTCAAGAATAACAAACTGTGTGATTAAATCCCCCCTCCCCATCCCTTCAGACGTACAGGAAAACAGGAGAAGAGAGAGAGAAACAGAGAACTGTAACCTTAAAGAACAATGCGAAGTAAGCAGCTTAAAACAAGTTCATGCGCTTGAGAACATCTTCAAGGCTGATCGCTGAGGAATTGTAATCACCTTCGCGACTTAACTGTATACCATCGCTGTAGGTAATTCAGGATATGTAAATAGGCACAGAAGAGATGTATCGTTGTACCACAGTATACTGTAAAAAGATGGAGAACAAAGAGAATCGCAGAAGAGAAGCCAAAGAAACATGGGACTTTATCGAGATCAACCTCATCGAGACAACTTTTTGTCCTTAACCATAGAAACATTGTTCACTTCGCCGGACAGAAGCGTGTGTTCGTCTCTCATATCGTGATTTTGTACCTTGCCTTGTCTGCAATAGTACATATGCATATATGTACATGTATATGTATACATGCATGTGCAGAGTGGCCCGTAATGTTGCAGCAAACTGTATTTCTCTGCTCCGAGCTGGAAAATTATTGGTTAAAAATATTTACACATAAGTTTGATAAGTTTTGTTGCATATAGAAAAGAATTTTACGATGATTTGAAAGTTTGTTACATAGAGGAAAGAACCTTACAATTATTTGAAAATTAAAATTGTAACATTTTATCTACCAGTAGTAACATAACAATCGAGTTTAAAGAGTTAAATTACTACGTTCTTTCGATATTGTTATTTAAAAGAAAATTATTAGGTGTCATTAAGATGTAAGGTGGTCACTAAAAACCTTATTAAATTTTTGGTGATTAAAGTGTTAAATGGTAAATATCAAAAGCTTTATTTTACGATAAGGAATTGGAATATGGTTTGTTATGTTTCTTAGTAAGAATCTTATTGTTGTTTTGTCATCTGAATTTTGACCATTTTGTCATTCAACAAGACTGGTTCGATTTATTAACCCTCGAGCACTGTTTTGGACATCAGTGTCTAAAACGAAAGTGCAGAAAACCAAAATTTAACATTGGAACCACCAGACAAGTCAAAATATTGGGTTGCAAAATTTTCATTTTATAATTATTGAGGCTGTAAATGGTTTTGTAAAAAATTATTGAATAATGTAATCTTGTTATGCCATAAGGCAATATGAACAAAGTAGTTACTTTTAGTGTTACACTTTTCTGAATAATCTTACAAAAAATACAAAAAAAAAAAAAACAAAAACAGATGTTACATGGAAGGAACATAAGGATTAGGTACCATGATTCTGTTTTGGTGCAGCTGTTACACGAAAGCAACAAAATCATTGGGCAATATTAATTTTTTGTTGTGCAACTACTACTTAAGGCGAGAATATTCGATAAAGATGCAACTCAAAAGTGATAAGTTACGAAGTTGTGGTATTTTTTTCAGCTTGAGTAGGGGTGTGAAGTTTTGCTTTAGCAAAAGGGCCGCCCTGTGTAAATAGTAATACATAGATCTGTTATAAACGATGTGCCGAGAGCCACAAAATAATAGAGTGCGTGTGAACAAGAGTGCGGGGCTTCGTGTAAACCTTTTCCTCGTGTCTCGCGTCGTACGCGAACAAAAAAAAGAAAAGAGAAGAGAAAAATCTCAATCAAGCACTTTGTACAGGTTCTATACATAAACGTATATATATGTATTTATACGGACGCGTGTGTACATATATCTATACATGGCCAGGCGACATCTATGCATACATATATGCACGCATGAAGAAGAAGACGATGAAGAAACCAAAAACGAAAAAAAAATCGAGAAAAACTCCCTTTTCCACACGGTTTTGATTATAAATCGACTATATATGAATTATAGGTATATATGCACATATGTGTGTATACATAGACACTCTCTCTTTTATATATTTTTGTGAAACTCACGTATGTGTGTATACGAATGTACATATATACATACATTCATACACCCACGCAGATATGTATGTATGCATGTCTGTCGGCACTTGTGTGTATACATACATGGATGTGTATATACATAGAAGGATGAATGGAGTAAATATACTTAATTAAGGACACCGATACACCTGTACACGAGATACATCCTGATCAACTGTTTTCAAACCCCTCCCCAAATTTTTTCCTACATGTTCGTTTGTTCTCGATTTTTACCGATTTTTTTTTGGCTCCTCCCACTCCCTGTCCTAGAAACGCGCGCGCGCGCGAGCGCGCGACACTGCGATACGCACACACAATCATACGAGACACAGATCTTTGCGAGGATCCTCGGGGGCTGATGGCTAGGGGTGGGTTCGAGTGACTCGCGAACCGAAACAACATCGAGAAAACAAATAATTAATCGTGATTTCCGGAAATCGGAAGCATGTGACGGTAACGTAAGAGCGGAACGATTGACAGTCTTAAGAGAAGTGGCCGTAAATTGACCACAGACCGTGTAACTGTGGTCTTTCGGTTAATTTTGACTTAAAATTTGGCGAGTTTATTGGAAAAATATTTTCTTTTCGAATAACGATGCGAAAAGCAGATTGAATCCGACAAAACTTTATTCGTACGAACGTCGTTCAGTTGAATTTTCTCGAGTACGCTCTACAAACACAGTACTTCGAAATGTCGTGAAAAAATATCCATACCACCAGGTTGTATTCTTTCAAGGAGTTGATCGAACAAGAAAAGACGCGAACTATAAGTCTGAGAATCGACAGAACAGTCTAACGTTCTTATTTATACCAAGTTTCTCTGTCACATCATTTTTCTTGTATCTGTAAATCTAAAGAAAATGGCGCCACGAGACGATCTTTAATGTCACCACCGAAAGTTCCTTTTATTCTCCGCGGTAACGTGAACGGTATTTCTGACAAAATCAAGTAAATTAAGCTTTGTGGAAAACCCCCATTTTTCCCACAACGAACGATATAGTTTCTAACTTGGTACAGAGGACCAAGTTGACCTTGATACAGAGTATCCATCGAGCCTATCGCCTGCAGCCATCAGCAGCCCTAAAAAACTGACACGTTCCCACAACGACGGAGCTTATGAGCGTAAGGAAAGCAACCCCGGAGCAAAAGAAAAAAAAATATAAAAAAAAAAAAGACAAAAGCAGTCGCATCAAATAGACGTCGACAGTAAAAGAAGAGAACCGGAAGGGGGACGGTGAGGGGGTGGACGAGTCGCGTGTGGCCGAGCGAAACTCCAAGCACGGGACAGTGTCGAGTGAACTGGAAGTGAACCGGAAGAAGCATCGAAAGCGATCGTCGTAGCATTCTCGAAGAAGAAAAAGAAGAAGAAGAGGAGGAGGAGGAGCAGAAGAGAAGAAGAAGAAGAAGAAGAAGAAGAAAAAGAAGAAGTAGCTGTGGTAGACGCTGCCGTGTAACGCGATAAACGAGTCGCCGCCGCCATCGCTGCTGTTTACAATATTCATGTGCACTATTCACTGCCACTGCAGTTCGTGTTTTATCGTTGTATATAACTTTCTATGTACGGGCTCGACCGAAAAAATGAGACGAAACAGGGGGGCGGGGGGCGAGAGGGGCTCCGTCTTGCACAAAACGCTTCTTCGAGTTCGCCCCCACCCCCGCACGATGGCCACCATAGAAATGGCCACCGAAAAAAAAAACAAAAAAAAAAAACGGACCTCTCTCGGAAGCGGCGCCCGCGAGTTTTATACAGACTGAATTCTAATCGCGATCGATTGTAAACAATAGCCACCATAGAGGACTTTTTCATACATCCCGCGACCGGGCGAGGAGTCTGCTCTGATCGCGCACCGATCGTAGCTGAGTTTTTCCTTGTTGTGGCCGATTTTTCGAGTTGCTAGCACACAAGCCTGACCCGATCGAGCCAGAGACGTTCCGAAAGGAAATGAGGTAACGAGACGTTCGATTTCCGTGCGGTCCCGGATGTGCTCGTAGTATTGCTGGGTTATTCGAGCGTTGATCGCACGTAGGGATATGTGCATCGAGGCTGATTTTCTCCGGATGCATCGGCAATATTGGAAATATTTATTTGCGAGGAGGCCGCCGACACCGCTCTTCTATGTTTCAGAGCTTCTCGTCGTAATGGTTTCGATCGTTTGTTTCTACATGTATCGGCTACGAGAATATTTCGAGAATTTTGGAAAAGTTTCGTTGGGGGGCTGGAGTTTTTTACCGTTCGTTACAACTTCGCAGCTTGTGATTGTTGTAATATCGTTGTTGAAATCTATGCGAGTTGAAAAGCATCCTTTCGAGGCATCCAGAGGCACGGTTTGTTTCCCATGAAATTAACGAGAAGAATTTAAGTCATCGTGAAAATTGGTTTCGAATCCATACAAGAATTTTTAATAAAAATTGGATATTGTATGGTGCAGTGTATGGGATATTGACGAGAGTTTTAGTCACCAGTTTGCTGAATTCGAATTTGTTTACAAATCATAAGCCTGTCGATATTTGTCTGTTTTCACGAAGACTGAGTTTGTACTTTTGCTAATGTGTCATTTAACAATCGACCTCTCCAATTCACACGAGAGTTTCTAATCAAAATTAAATATCGTATGGCGTAGTACATGGGAAATTAAGGTGGGGCAGAGTTATAGTCATCGCACATTGCTCAATTCGAATTTGCATGTCTGCCATTTTGTTCTCAAACGAACGATTCTATTACTATACAAACAAGTCATCGTTATGCGATTTTTACAACTCCAATGAAATTTTTCGAAACTTCATCTCCCATCGCGCAACCCTAACCAAAGCAATACAGTCTGTTGCATTCTCATTTAAAACTCTGAAATATTAGAAAATACGGGCGGACGCTAAAGTTGTAGAATGCACCGTACACCTTATCCATTTCGATCATTTCGTAGATCTGGTAAAAATGGTGAACGGTCGTAGCTGTGCGTGTGTCGTGCACATGCGTATAAAGTAATTTCTCGGTACCTCACTGTTAAGTCAATTAATTGAATTGTTACGTTGCCATTGTGTACGTTATTGTCGAAAATTACAAGCAAACGTTCTCCATTCGTGACTCGAATATCGTTCGAACGATACTAAAATCGTTTTTACAATACGAAGCTTCTAGCCGATGCTCAACTTTATCGTCGAGCCGCAATGTCAAATAAATATTTCGGGACTAATTTCTATTCACTGTACAGAGATGAAGGCAATGTTTTGTTGAGCTTGAATGAAATTGCATTACAAACAAATTCTTTGTCCAGCACTGCTACCGCACTGGAACACAAACAATCGAAAGAAACCGGAAGCAGATCACGAGCGACGATGGAAATCGAGACTCGTTTCCGGTGACGGAGCGCTTCTTCGAGACGTGTACTTTTCAATTATTAGATTCTCTTTTTTTTTTTTATTAATCTTCAAGCAATTTTCTAACGAAAGACAATTTTCCTTAGCGTCGCGTGATCCGGATACGCAGCGAGACGCTAACGAGCAGCGAACGATGTTCCCTATTGGCTGGCGGTTCGCTGACGTCACGAACACTAGCGCTATCGTAGAAACTTTATGGTGGTGGGGATAGACGCGTGACGCTAATGGAGGTCATGCGTTAAGTGTCTCGTTTCGCGAAAAATATTGACGAACCATTCTGGCGAGACATTAGAGAGATTCAGCAAACTTTGGGACATTTTTAATCGGTTTATCGGCTTTTAAACATTTTGCGTATTAACGGTTTAATGTTGGTAGAATTTTTACTTCTAATCCATGCGCGATGTCTAAATAATAAATCTAAATAATAAGGCCACATATTTACTATAGTCGCATCGCTTTTTACGCATTTGTAGGCTCGTGAACATTCTTCAAAAAAATTTATACACTTTTGTTAATTACTATCGCAGTATATTGCGTAAATTCTTCCCATAGTTAGGCCAAACGTCCCGTGGTGACTTTTTCGTGCCTCGCAATCCACAAAAAGTATCCTAACTTTGTTATTCGTACACATCTCGGCTTGAAATTTGGTGAGCATATTTTCAACTGATCGAATTTCGAAATTCTGTAAAGAAAAGTCAATTCTTCCCCATCCGATTTCGATAGTACAGTAATTCATCCATAACTGTCTATACCACGGGTATGACCAAAGACAGTTATCGTAAAGGGATACTATTCTTTGAATTTTGCCGAACGTAGAACACGACACCGAAGCTCGAGAGACCTCGGCCGTCGAGCAATGTAACCCGATACCGGATCGGGTATATCGGTGTGAGACCAGGAGACCGCTACTAATCCAATGACAAAACTTCTTTATTTTTTATTATTTTTTTATCATCGGAATTATTTCATATTTGGTATAATTTTCGTTAGAAAGATGCCACGAATATATTGGTGAAAGTTCCATAAAAAAATAATAAAAAATAAAGAAGTTTTGTCATTGGATTAGTAGTGGTCTCCTGGTCTCACATCGATATACCCGATCCGGTAGGCGACTAGACAGTTAGCGTTTAGACATTTTAGACAGTTATAGATGAATTACTGTATTTCTTCTTCCGGTTTTGAAAAGTCAGATTTTTCGCGTTCACGCGGCCAGTTTCCCTGCATCCAGTGGTGCGAACCCCGAATTAGCTTATTTTCACGAAAATGGCTTAGTATACTCTCTAATGTCTCTACGCTTTCGAACCAAATCGCGTCTAGAACAGGCCCTCGCCAGAAAACGAGACACTTTCGAAACGAGAACAATCTAAAAAAAGATATTGAAAACGACGAATTTATCTGCGATTATCAAATCTCTGGGGAATCCTGTAGTATCTCTTATGCGAAAGGCTTCGTCCCGGAAACGGTTCTTTGTTCGAAACTCGCCGAAAACCTGTCGGAGCCTTGCGTAGCACTGTGTAAACGATCTTCGGAGCTCTGCTCGCATTTAAGATAGAAAATTTTCCGTTTAATGGCGGGCCGCGGGAGGAGGAGAGGCATGAATGTTCCTAAATCTCCGGCGTGTCTCCCCGTGGCCGCTGTTCTTTCGTTTTCCTGGCGAATCGAACGATTTCGAACGATTTCGAACGAACTTCCATGCGATTTCGAGCGATTTTCGGCGATTTCCAGCGATTTCGAGCGGTTGCTTTCGCTCTCTGGACGGTAAACTCGTGCCTAGCTGCTCGCGAGACTACAAATTACTCGTGCACTATCTCTCTATCTTAAATAATTACAGTCGCGCACCGTTTCGATCGATATCATTCACCCCGTAATCGTAATCTCTCTCGCCGCGCCTTTAACGGCGCGTTCGTGTGCGTGCATGTGGACCGTGTGTGTATCCAAACGATATATATATATGTATACATACATATATATGTGTATATGAGAATTATAAGACACTGTATAAAGAGAAAAATGTGAAAAAAAAAAATGAGATGAAGATGAAAATTAAGGCGCGCTGAGCGTTCGCCACCTTCGATGCCTCATTGACCTCATCTAATGCTTTTTTATCTGTACATTTACAATTTGTGTACCAATGAGGAACGTTGTTTAATCATGTTGTTGATGTTATTGTTAAAGAATGAGATTCAATATTGTACATAACTATATATTCATTATAATTGATGATATAAATAATTATATACATAAAACTTAAATAACAGAGCCCCCTTATGCCTCACACTTCAACGAGCGGATTCACGTCATTTTTTAAATAAAAAAGAGGTACTTTATAAAACATGGCTCGAGATTTTCAATTCCATGCGCGGTTGCCACTTCTTCGAATTCCCAATCATTCCGATGTAACGAGCGTAGGTAAGTGAGAACACTGTTTTATCGACCGAGTGGAGACAGCTGCGCCCGCGTGTCGTCGTTCGTCCCGAAGAGCTGCCAATTTGGACTGGCACGACGCGCGGCGCGGCGGATAGCTTCGGGTGCACCGGTCAGACGAGACTGGTTCGTTTTAATTCTCGTTTGTCGTCAATTTAAATATTTTATTTAAATTTTCGCAAAATAATATATTTCTGAGAATTTTATTTTCCTCGACAACTTCGAAAATTTCATTTACCTTTTACTTTGAGAATTGTAAAATTTGGTTTTAATTAAATTTATAATCAACTATAAAAATATAAAATATATGAAATTAATAAAATCACTAGATCTAATAAAAATTGTTAATACACCTTTTGTTCTCGACATTTACTGTAAGTAGAAACAACTCGCAGTAGTCAGCCGCGTTCTACTGCCATCGCCTAATCCCGCTCCTGCTCTCCACATTTTTCATTTTTACCATTACAGAAACAAAATTAATGATTTCAATACAAAACATTTATTCTCTACATTCAAGTTCTCCATTTTTACATGTAGCAAAGTAAGTTCTCGTCGTCGCAGCGATTCCACTATTCTTTTTCCAGAAATTTCGTTCCACGAGGAATCATGATTAATTAATTCAACGTGTGAATTAATGTAAAGTGTTCGTCCTTCTTTGAATGCGGAAAGGTCGGATTAATAGACACGCGTGTGGACGGTTAATGGAATAAAGGGTGCCGATGGATTCAAGTAAGGCTAACTGGCAACGAAGAGTTCAAAGTAAAAAACCGTGAATAACTTTTCGATTATAGAATATTAATCAATAATATTTTGCTTCTTATTTTATACATGTATAGAAAATGCTGTTGATTTGTCCGTAACTGTTTATTATATTAGTGCATATGACATGAAGTTTAATTTTACTCAATAAACCTGAGTATATGGCCACCAATGTACATAGAAAAATTGCTGTAAAATTGCGTGCATTGGATATTCATATCTGCAAAAATAAAGTAACATTACATACTGTGGATATTCACACATTCCAACATGATTTTATACTCTACAAAGATAAGTATATAAATCGATTTTGCAAATGATTTGTGGAAAACAAACGCAATGAAAAACAATTCTTCACAATTTGCGATTCAAACTAAAATCAATTAAAAAATGCGCAAGATATGAATTGGACGGACCTATATTATCTATATCTATATCTATATCTATATCTATATCTATATTTATATATATAATATATAATTATATAATTATTATATAATATATAATAAAATCGAGTCCGTCTTTCTGTTTGTAACACTATCAATTGTGAACGGCTGAACGTAGGAAGCTGGGGTTTGAACCATTAGACGCGGCGTTTCGTCGGGAAAGTTTTAGAGCAAACCGCATTCGAATAAGTCCATTGGTTCAAAACTTGTGACGTCATTAGGCAGGTTTCTGCTTATAACTTTTGACTGGAAGCACCAATATTCAATTTGAGAGAGCGAGTGAGTGAGGGAGAGAGTGAGAGAGAGGGAGAGAGAGAGAGAATGGGAGAGCGAAAGGGAGGAGAGAGACGGAGAGAGAGAAGGTGGGAGGGAGAGAGAGAGAGAGAAGGAGGGAGGGAGAGAGAGAGAGAGGAGGAGAGAGAGTGAGGCAGAGGAGAGAGAGAGGTTTCAAATTGCCACTAAATCGATTCTGAAGGTTGCATAGTTTATCTGCTATAAGAACCTTTTCAGGTATATCACCTGTGGTCGGGCGCAGGGCGTGCCCTAGGCACGCCGCGAGCAGCTAGTTTGAAATAAAATAAACTAAAAATAGTAAGGATATAAAATATGAGACATAATAAATTAAAATTGTAAGGATATAAAATATGAAATAAAATAAACTAAAAATACAAAGTGAAATAAAATAAACTAAAAACAGTAAGTATATAAAATATGAAATAAAATAAACTAAAAATATTAAGGATATAAAATATGAAACATAAATAAACTAAAAATAGTAAGGATATAAAATATGAAACATAAATAAACTAAAAATAGTAAGGATATAAATATTAAATAAAATAAACTAAAAATAGTAAGGATATAAAACAAAATAAAGTATATAAAATATGAAATAAAATAATCTAAAAATAGTACGGATATAAGTTACGCCAATTCGAACTAAAATAAGCGAGAATTATAAAAAATGTAAATCAGATTAATCAAAGCGAATCACGGCTCGGCGATTGTTTCGCGTGACCGATTTAGCCAGCGCGCCGCTAAGGGTGTTTGAACGTCGTCGTCACGTTTCACACGTGACCGTCTCATAACGTCGTGGAAGCTCGTGTTAACGACGCTCCGTCATATCTATTTAATAATCAGAACGAGACCCGTGCAGCGCAACCGTCTCATCGTAATCTCGAAGCGTTATCTCGCACACAGGTCCACGGTGGTTCGTATGCGTGTGTCCTCTATCAATCACACACGACCCGGTGTCAATAAGGAGCCATCACATCCGTTTATGCAGGACGAGTCTCTCGTGTCTAATATTAGCCCCAATCAGAGCCAATCAAGAAGAAAATAGCGCCACACGAGTACGCGCCATTATTTATCGCGTCGTCCGTAATGTACACGTGACAGGTTCCATCGACCGATATATAAAGGTATCTTGATCTTGAACAGAACTCCAGACCGGCCAGACCTCTTTCGCCAGACGCATTCGCTGCTCAGGATCCTCTGAAAACCGTCATACCGTCGTACGTCGTCCTCCTTCAACTTCATCGTCCGCAATCGCCTCGCTTTTACTGTGTGGAACAAGTAAAATCGCAGAATCCGTTCAGGAGGATTCGAAAAGCGCGCCGACTCTGAAAGACGCGGGAAGTTCGAAAGTACATTCGGAAGATCGCAAGATTTCAAGTACCATTCGATTGTATATTATTTTGTGTCTGCTATTGGCATTTACATCGTTTTTCCAGCGTGGAATTCGTAAAATCACAGAATTTCTTCAAGGTTCGCACAGCACGCCGAATCCTGCAGAGCGCAAGAAGAAATTCGAAAATCCCGCCGAGACCGAAGAACGCGGGAGATTCGAAAGTGTACTCACAGAAACACGGGATTCCCCGAGTTCAAGAATACCGAAAAACCCTTCGAACGAGAGACAATTGCTGAAGTTTGCAATTTCAATCGCGAGATTTCGATCAATTTCGGAATCCGCTACGGACAGATTTAAAAGCGTAATCATCGAAACACCAGTCTCCCTGAAACCCTTTGAAAAGGGATCCCAAAGAGAGTTCGAATTACAGAGATCATCTAAGACCCAAAGATGCGCAACCCGAGCACAAATCAAATCCTGAAGGACGAGGAGTGTTTCGAGATAATCCGCAAGAAGCTGCACCGCGACGCTATGGAGGACTTCTCTCTGATCACGTACGAGGTGGTGCCGATCGACGAAGTGAACGGCTTCATGGGCCAGTACTTCAGTTTGAGGGCTACAGTGGCTTGCCCGCAGTCGCCGTTGGAGACGAAGAGCATCAACTTCTTCACGAAGCTGCCGCCGCCGTTGTCCAGCCCCCAGTACGACTTCATGAAGGAGTACGGCAGCTTCAAGAAGGAGGTCGACCTGTACACGACGGTCTTTCCGGAAGTGCTGGACGGTCTCGATAAAAGGTTCATCCCCGAGTGCTTCCTGGGACTGGAGAACGACGTGATCGTTCTTGAGGACATGGCGCACAGCGGCTACGAGATGACCAACAAACTGAAGCCGTTCGACTTCGAGCACTGCCAGATCCTGATGAAGACGCTGGCCAAGTTTCACGCGAAGTCGCTCATCTTCGAGGAGGTGTACCAGAAGAATCTGCACGACGAATTCTCGCATTGCATGCAGGAGACCCTGTGGCCTCTCAAGGACGGACGAGCCAAGGCCATGTTCGACGCTGCCGTCAAAGGTGTTGTCTCTACCATCGATACGATACCTGACCTGGACGAGGACCAAAAAGCCAAGTTCAAGGCCAAAGTTGAAGAGCTGTGCACCGATCACGCGGGGAAACTGCTGCCCTCGACGAAACATAAGAACGTACTATGCCACGGGGACCTGTGGGCGAACAATATCCTGTTCAAGTACGACGACGACGAGAAGCCTGTCGAGTGCTGTCTGATCGACTTTCAGCTTGCTAGGTGAAAATTTTTGGAATTTTCATGATTTTCCGTGGTGGGAGGAGGGGTTTCTGCACTTCTAATATTGGGATTGTAATTTTTCAGATACAACCCACCGGCGCACGACGTCCTCTGCTTCCTCCAGTTCACAACGAATAGCAAACTTCGCGAGGATCACCGCGACGAGCTCTTCAGGGTCTACCACGACACGGTGTCCGAAGTGCTGAAAGAAGCGAACTTGGACATCGAGAAGTTGCTACCGTGGGACGAGTTCGTTCGATCCATCGATGACTTGAGATTGATGTGCATCACTCACGGAGTCCTCAACATCCCCATCATGCTTCTGGAGCCCGAAGCAGCCAGCAAATATTTTTTGAAAGAACCAGAGCTGTTGGAGAGCATCCTCTATGTCGATAGAACGCCGCTGATCAGCGAACAGCTGAGAGACGTCCCCAGCTACAGAGAGAGACTGATGGATGCTCTCCTAGAGCTTCGTGATCACGTAGCCGGCTAAAGGTCACTGTACCACCGGGTGCATTCAATTTTAATAACGGATTTTCGGTCTTCTTTACTTTGCTGACTTGGAAAGTGAGCGATCAGCACAGCGTGTGCCCGGGAGATGGTCTCAGGTAGTCTCAGAAGTACGAGGAATATGATCAATCACGGTTAGAACGATTCACAACTGGGAAATAGCACACATTTTTCAGGAATGAAACCTGGAGGTCACATTCATCTTTCTTTTTGTTGCAAGAGCTTTTTTTTTTTATTTTTTGTTTCTGTTTCTAATGGCATTCTATCCGTAGTCTGCCTCCACAGCAATGCAGACGTTTATGCTTGCGTGGAATAACGCGTATTAATTAGATGATGAGAAACGTTTAATTTGTTGGTATAATGGTCTCAGTGAGACCTAACGCAGCTTCTTCCCTCTTTGATCTTTCTTTGTCTCGAATTCGGATTCTGCTTCTTCGTGTCTGCATTAATAGTCTTCAGGACGCTTGTACTTGCATGGATTAATTAATCGGAAATGTTGGGAAATGGGTTATTAAGATTGAGAGTTGCTGCACCGAGTTCTGGAGCGACGAGAAATTTTTCAATTAATCGGTAAAGCGGTTTTAACGAGAGAATTTAGAAAATAATCTTGTGTTATTATATTAGTTGAAGTATTATTTAGAAATAATTTCGTATTGTTCTCAATGCTTTTCAACTTTATATCAATTATTGTACTCATTAGAAAACATTCCATATTGTTTACCATTGTTATTCGTATTATGGTATGAATAGAAGCATCATTTACAAATAACTTCATACGTCATCGACAAGTATCATAAAATCATGAGATAACCACTGTTATATATAAAATCATTAACTATCATAAAATAAAATATTGTTCAGAAGTATTCGTTGTTATTTACGAAACATTTCGAGAGAAACAGTACAACAACTAACATAATAAATGCATAGCGTGGCTAGAAATTTTCAGCGATATGAAAATTTTAAACAATTCTAAAGAGTCGAAGAAAACGAATAAAATTTTTTCCTGTGAGTTTTCGTTTATGAGAAAATCGACTTTGAAAATGCTGAAAATACACGTGCTATTCATAGGAATCATTTGACGCGTCTGACCATGACCGACCCATTTTACTTCCTGCTTAGAGCACGCGATCCTGATGGATCTAAAAGTAGATTTTCTCGGAAACGAAGGCTCGCAGGAAAAAATTTTATTTTTTTTTTCAACACATTTTTACATGTAGACCTCCTAATCAGTTTACTATGAGTCGCGGGACACCCTGTA
The DNA here is from genome assembly GCA_028454225.1 of Lasioglossum leucozonium. NCBI lineage: Eukaryota > Metazoa > Arthropoda > Insecta > Hymenoptera > Halictidae > Lasioglossum > Lasioglossum leucozonium. The sequence continues at coordinate 13,402,487 of CM052218.1, read as the reverse complement.
TATTAATCAAAATGGCGGATGAGAGTGGTCAAAGGGGAAGTTCCGTTCCAGATAAAATGTGTTTATTGAACATTTGTTCATGAATCTGAATTTACTGGATTGTTTAATATTTTATATTTTAGACTAATACAGTGTTTTATCGATAATTGTCCCAAGCACGGGTCCGGCCAGGGACAATTATCCGTCAGTGATTCTTTGACTTCTGCCGAACATAGAAAAGGACAACGAAGCCCGAAGGCCACGGCCGCCGAACAGTGTAAACATAACTTATTATTTTTTATGGAACTTTGACCAACCAAGTTTTGTCACTGGATTAGTCGTGGTCTCCCGGTCTCGCACCGATATACGCGACCCGTATTATGTTACATTTCTCGGCGACCGCAGCCTCTCTAGCTACATGGCCCCTCACGAGGTATACCCCGCTGTAGTGGGGACAGTTTTGGGACAATTATAGGCCAGACACTTGGGACATTTATCGATAAAACTCTGTAATAGAATTTATTTCTCGCAGATTTAGGTTTCGCATCATGTTGTGTCCCGGGCTATGGCTATACTATACATACCTGCGTGACATTACAGGCCGCGTTATAGGTTGTGTGAGCGCGGGTCACTGCAGAGAGAGAGAGAGAGAGAGAGAGAGAGAGAGAGAGCAAGAAAAGGACAAACACATATGGGAGAATGTGTACACATTGACCGAAATATTGTGCCCAAAAAAAACTTTATGGTCGTAACCGAGGTTTGCCTCGCAGCGCCGAGGGGCACAAAGTCGTAAGCAGAAAATAAAAAGATCGAGGTGGGGGACTGTGTCCCTTGCAGGCATTAACAGTTGAGCTCCCTCGGTGGTTGGACACGCGAAAATGCGTTCCTGTAGTGAAGTGACTGTGGAATTTAGTTTCAAAAATCCTGCAGAGAGTGCGGAATTAAAATCAATGCAATGGCGAGTATACACGTCAAACGCGAGGCAAATTGCCCTGGTATAAATTTTACGAAAAACAAATATTGTATTTTTATTGGAAAAAAATGAAAAATTCATTCTTGAAGATAGAGATTTGGGGTGGTATGTATAGTAAATTTTAGCGCTTATAACTTTTGCCTCGAGATTTCGATATCTACAGTTTTCTCGAAGAAATGAACAGAATTAGTGAAGTTTTACTGGAAAAAAGGTCCCCCAAGTTGTAGAGCAGCCGATGTTTGGAAAGTAGGGTTAAACTAGTTCTTGGGAACCCAGAAATTTTTAAATAGAGATAGAGATTTTGATTGACGTGTATACGCGTTGAACGCAGTTAACTGGTTAAGAATTTCATCGAGATTGGTTAATGTTGCTGCCGAGCGACAAACAGTTACGTATGAGTGAAAAGATTTTATTTCCACCATTTCTTCAACATTGGACCAGCCCTTGAAGACTTCCACGAAGATTTCAAGGACCTACAGTCTAGGACCGAGGTAGTAAATTTTTATTCATATTAGTTCAGATTGTACTATCTTCATCTGATATTCTTTGTCCTCACAATTTCTTATTTCTATTCGCTAGAGTATGCAAAGAAAAATCGGCGATGACTGCACCGCAAGAACTGTAAGACAGCAGAGCATCGCTTACTAATTGAGCAAGGTGGGTTAAAAAATGTTAGTATGTGATTATAGTGGAGCAGCGAGGAGAGCGTAGCATCGAGGAGAGCTGTGCGGTGAGCATAGCGGTGCGGTGCGTGTTCATTAGGGTGGACCTTAGTTGCTCTTGTGCAAAATTTTTTTTAAAATTCATTTGATGCGACCCTTGCAATCTGTTCTACTCGGTAAAAAACTAATTAACTCCAAATTTCAAGTCGATCGGACAAAGGGAAGACGTGTCGCAACGAGTTTGTTTATGCAAAAAATTTTAATTTTGCGAAAAATGAAAAAAGTACACATTTTTTCAATCCCACTGGTCATTAAACACTATTTTAATGTAATATTCTTATTATATCAAAGCAAAAATTAAATTGTTTAATGAATTTGTTTAAGCAAAATTTTTAATATTTATTTTTTAAATATAAAATTTGATCTCACATTAATATAAGGAAAAGTAGAAAAAGACAGTTAAATACTTATAATTAAATATTTTATTTATAGGCCTAATTATAATAAGAGTATAAATAATTTTTAAAAATCTGTACTTAATGTTGTTTTATCAATTTTTGGGTATTTTTCCCTATAATCGGTTACAATTTGTAATATGAATTGTTTTTCTTCTTCGTTTTTGCATAACGTTAAATTATAATCTTTCATTAATTTTACTGCTCTTTCTGCAACGTCATTCACAACTTCTAATTTTGTTATAATACCTATCGCTTCGGTATAATTATTATTAGTTTCCCATAGTGCTGGATCAATTAAAAAAAAATCTGAATTTATATTGAACCGTTTGAAAAAATTATTTGATTCAGATGATACGAAATGTTGTATTTCCAAATTCGCAAGATTTTTAATTTTTATAGTCGTCATGTATCTCTTATAATTATTATTGTTTACATTTTGTAGTGCTTGCACCATCGATCTTTTTGTTTCTACTGAAACTTTTTTATCAAAAAACGATAGCGCCGCATTCTCCGTTGACAAGTACCATAAATGGTTCACAATTTTTTTTAATGCCACATCGCTTATTTCTTCGTTAACATTTTTGTAATGAATTATATTTTTGATGAATTCTAGATCTACACGTGGCGCTATTGCAGCCATTGGGGTCAAAATCCACGGCTCAATATAAATGTTAATTAGAAATACACATGTATCTCTAATGCTACTATACTCTTCCTGGTTGAGAGGAAATTCGTTTCGAAAAGTAAATATTTTTAAAGTGTATATTATTTTAGCCATCCACCTCGCATGGTGAAATGCATGGTGATATTGTTGAAACTTTCAAGTAAAATTTCTTATTATACAACCAAAAGATGATATTTTTATGTTATAACAGTAACTCTTATCATTAAAACATAAAATTTGAGTTGCATATAAAATTAAAGGGAAATTACTGAAATTTTCAAACTCCAAACTGATTGCGACACCCTTTCCTGTTGTCCAATTGAGTTCTTCTTTTGCAGAACTTATTTTTTTTGGATCTGGAACAGATCTAGGGGGTCGCATAAAAAAAATCAGATGGTCGAAAAATAAGGTCCACCCTAGTGTTTATAGTGGAGTGGCGAGGTGAGCTGTGCGATTGAACAAAAGTAACGGGAAATAAACAAACTACTTTTTCTTTAGTATGTGTCGAAATGTCACGAAGACTTCGAAAGCTTATATTGGCCGAAAATATTTTTACAAAATATCATTTATTAACTGCAAATTGTGTGACAAACAGGATTATGAAGTGCATCCTCAGTCCATCCTGTTAATAAAGATAAAGAAGTTAGTTGGGAATTTAGTCGGTTATATTTAAATTGAGGCAGCATTCCGATAAATTTAAACAGCATTTTAGAATGTCGTAACATTCGATCGGATTTTAGAATTGATACGTCCAAAAATCAATGTCCAATGGAGTAATTTTATTAATAATCCAATCAGTATTGATGAACGCTTAGTTATTACCATAAGATTCCTTGCGACTGGTAGAAACTTCCGGGATCTTTAACATTTAAACTCGACCATACTACCGTCAGAAAAATTATAGAATCAGTGATAAAGGGCATAACCGATTAAGATGATCAAAACTGCCCTTAGAGGTTTTTCATTGGCTATTGAACCATTCGAAAGCTGACTATGAAAAACCCCTCTGAGTAAAATTTCAGCCCTCTAGCTTTCCTGTGAGGGTAGTTATATGGTAGAATAGATTTCGCGCTTTTCCGCCCATTTTCAGCTCTCTGGTGCTTTCTAAAATTTTGAAAAAAATGTATCATATTTCAAGTCTTAAGGCGCATTTTATAGAATTTTTACAGATTTTTTTGTTGCAAACTGTGTTTGTGAAAAAAATGAAAAACCCTCAAAACTGCGGAAAAATGCAGATTTCTCGAAAACATGCTATTTTACTGTTTAGTTCCCTGATAAACTACTATAAAATGTCCCCGATTTTTTTCAGATTTTTTGTTGTGGGATATCGTTATCAGAAACAATAAAAACCGAATTTCTTCGACGTTATATAGCGTCGAGGAGAGCTGTGCTGTTATTTGTTTTTGCCGCGCTGGTCACCGCGCCGCTATCATCCGCGCCGCCTTGCTCACAGCTCTTATCACCGCTTCACTATATACAGTTGCATTTAATTACATTGGTTTGTTTTCACCGCGCTGCTCACCGCGCCGCTATCATCGATGCTCACCGCTCCACTATAACCGCACCCTAATCGTAATTAGTACGAAGCGTCCATCGACCATGATTGCGTTACTCCTGATAACTCGACGGCTGTGGCGAGTAGTTATTATGGTTCTGCTGAGGACACATGTCTTGCACCGCTTTGCAAGCATCCGGTTTGCCAGCTATGATCATCGCGAGCCTCGTCTGCGGAGAAATCGTCGGCTATTAACAATTTGTTAATAGTATAAATGGTGTGTAGCAACGTCTCGAGTGTCGATATGTGTAAAAAGGATGTGTACGATATTTGTGAAAAATTAATAACATAGGGTAAATATTTTCGTTTAGGGGAGGCACCTCGGACGACCTTGAACTTGACGTATGATGTCAAGGTCACCTTTGTGAGTAAACCCCGAGAGGCTTTAGCCGGCCCTCGTTGTTTATTAAAAAGTTATAAATAAAAGAAGTTTTCAAAATATAGCAGTTATTTGCAATATTAAAGGCTGAAACAATATTCTCTATTGACGTTTGCTTTTAAGGTCACCTTTCTAAGTTACGCCCAAGAGGTTTTAGCCGACGCTCGTTTTTTCTTTATTAAAAAGTTATGAATAAAAATATAGGTCTGGCAACCCAGACTTAACACCATTTTGAGTGTTTAGCCGTCGCTGGTTTTGTATTAAATAGTTATTTTTCTATTAAAAAATTATAAGGTTTTTTTGCAATTATCTCGGAAACAGATCAAACGACAGGTCGGTGTGTAGAGAAAAATTGTTCAGAATGTTGTTCTTGACAACATATATCAAGGTCAAGGTCATCCGAGGTGCCTCCCCTAAACATAAGCCACATAATCGTATCGTTATGAAACTTTCACTAGCACATCTCTGATTAAAACGTGACTAAATTCGGATAATCGATGTGCCGCAGTTTCGTGGATTGAACAAGTAAATGCACAAGTAAATTCTCGGTATCATTTTCATAAAAAAAAGAGTATGCCAGTGAAAGTTTCATGAAAGGCTGACTCGAGACAAAAATTGTTTATCACTGACATGGAAGTATAAAATTTTTAGCAAATATCGTGCACATGTCGCGTACACGCGTCGAGACATTACCGTAATTTAATAGTGAAATTCGAAAAGGGCTTGTCTCGGATTTCTGACTATTTTCACAGAACTGAAATGTTGCGATAACATTGCTTTTCTTTTTTAGCTTCTGACCGTTTTCGAATTTCACTGTCCAATTAGCGTTCGCGTACCAGTAACTTTTGTATCGCCGCGTTGAGCCACTCTATGGGGTTTTTGACGCGAGCGGCTTTCTGATCGTGGTCGGTCTCGCTGAGGAAGAGCCTGATGAAAGTGTAGAGGAGATAGTATCTCAGGGAAATGATCGTCTCCACCCACAAACGGAAAATCTCGAACATATCATCGTTCAGCTTCCAATTAGCCCTGATGAACGCTGTCACGTCGTTCACGGTGTGCACGAACCAGCGGGAAAGTTCGCGCAAGAGCAGAACCAACGATTCCTCCACTGTGCTCGGTCGAACCTGGTTCTCTGGCTCCGGCAGGCTCAGAGCTTTCCACGTGTTGGACGCTTGCTCTATCGCCAGCTTCGGGTCCGTCAACACCTGCAACACGTCACATCGCAATTTCTGCCTTCGATCGGAGAAGCTTCGAGTGGTATGTAACTTGGGGGACCTCTTTTTCCACTAAAACTTCACTATGTATGTAATGATATTTGGTCCCCTCAGGGTTTCAAATCCATTCCACCACCTCTCCCTTTACCAAACCTCAACTATCGCCTAATTTCCAATTTCAGCGGGACCTACTTTTTATTAAGGTGGATTCCGAACCACCTATTTTGTCAACAACACGTGAAACGCACCCAGAGGGACTTTTTACCGAGCGGTCACCCATCCTAGTGCGTCCCCCGCCCTGCGCCGTTTAACTTCGGTGATCGAACGAGAACCGGTATTTTCAGCGAGGCAATGAAAAAAAAATGGTCGTTGACACTAAAACTGTTCATTTCTTCGAGAAAACTGTAAATATCGAAATTTCAGCAGGTAAGAGGTAGATTCACTGGGACAAGAAGTTCACTGGTTCAAAAGTTATAAGCTCTAAAATTCACTATTTGAACCCCTTAGTTGACAAGTAAATTAAGTCCCTTTCCTTAATATTGTAGAAATTGGACTTCCGTGTAATATCGTATAAAAAATTAAATACGCAATGTAACTTTATTGTAACCAGATAAAGCAAAAGAATAGTAATTCTACAGAGTATTGTAAATATCAATGACCTTCGTCGGTTTTACTAAATACGAAACGATATCGCTAATGCATATGCCAGTTTCCTTTAATCCAATGTAACAGTAGAGTAAGTCCATATGTTCCGTGGAATAATGGAGTAAGTCCAAGAGATTGGAGTTATATCATTATTCAAGATATTTTTACAGTCACTTAATTTATGATGTAAAATTGACTCTTATTTTTTTATTAACATAAAACAAAGTATACACGAGTTAATATATAAATAGTATAGTATACTATTTCTGTAAAAACTCCATTTTTCGTAATTTTTGACTTATGCCACTTGTCCACTAAGGGGCTTATTTAACTCAGACGTCTCATCTGTCAAAACCAGTGTTAAAGCCTCTCAGAAAAAAATATTAAATAGTAAATTTTAGCGCTTATAACTTTTGAACCGATGAACCTCTTGCCTCGAAATTTCGATATCTACAGTTTTCTCGAAGAAATGAACAGAAGTAATGAAGTTTTACTGGAAAAAAAGAGGTCCCCAAAGTTACAGAGCAGCCGAAGCTTCCATCGAAGGGTACAGCAGACTACCGTGGAGTTTAGATTCTACAGGAAATAAGGTAGTATTCTCAAATTATTTAATTATCAAGTAACCAACCAGCTTCATTACATCTGCCAATTTTGTTCCGAGAAGCATCAGGGCACGAGTCTCTGCTATCGTCTGACGTGTCAGTCCTCTTTGCAGCTTTCTGGAACATCTGACACCGTGTATAACCGTCAGCTTAGTTTTGCTTATGTTCTTGGTCGTATCGGGATCTGAAAAATTAGTTGGTTGATCAGCCATTTTCATTTCACGCGATTAACAGTGAGTGTAAAAAGTATTCGTACACTTTACAAAACCGAAAAACTTTTTTAAAATTGGTCCAAATGATTTGAATTTTTTTTAAATGTTAGACCAAGTTGTTTGCTAGAGCAATGAGTAAACAAAAGTTTCTTTTGATTGAAACTGGTAGGAATCACAAACGAATTAAAAAATTCCGTTTCTTGAACTCCTTTATCATAGCCTGCAACGATAATTTAAAACTTATATGCAGACTGAATATTTCATGAAAATCAGTGAACATTGCAATCAGCTATAAACGTAAAAAAATGAGAGCTTTAGTATGCATAGAAGTTACCGAAATCTACAAAACGCATTTTTTTAAATTATCGTTATTAACTCAGATAAAAATATTGAAAAAACATAATTTTCCAATATTTTTATCACTCTTACCAATTGTAATCTAAACAAATTTTTGCTCACTCATTCTCTAGCAAACTAGTCGGTCTAACATGTCGAAAAAATTCAAATCATTTGGACCAATTTTAAAAAAGTTATACGATTGTTAAGAGTGTCCACTTAATATTGCCGCCACCTGTATATAATAATAATTTGTAACGCTCGAATTATCACAATATAAAAACTTCCAAGTTCTTTCGAATTCATTCTCAGTGAATCGCGTTAAAACTTTTGTCTGTGCTAGGACTTTACCGATTATCGGAGTCACTTACAATCTACTTCGTCGACGGGATCGGCAGGCAAATAATGGTCGATGCGTTTCTCCAGATTGGTAAGTGCATCGTTCAATCTCTCAGCCGTGGCGTTCGCGACGAGGGATCCTATCTGCGTCATGCTTTCGGCCCGCGTTAGAACGGGCTTAATCTTGCTGGCCATGTAATCCTTCGCGCTGCTGTAAATCTTAACGAGACGCAAAATTCAAATTCACCGCCGAACGTGAGACAGTCTGGCTCTTGAGAGACGAGTGACCGACGACCGTTCGTTTCTATGCAGCATTCCAATTTCATACAGCGTGCGTAAACGGGTCGAATTAATAACCGCGAAAATGTATTTCAATTCTACAAGATCTGGTTTTTTCCACACTGTGTGGAAACAAGAATTGTCTACACGCGTACGAGCGGTCGCTCGTTTTCCAGGAGTTTGACTAAACGCACGCGAAAGCGCACGATGCACTCGTTCGCAAACTTACTTCGCTGGGGGGCAGATGCACCGCGGGCACCTTTTCCTCGACAACGTCGATGCCTTTGCATAGCAAGTGGTCGATCGCCGAAATTGGGCCGTTCAAAACGTTGATCGCCGGTGACGCCAGCGTCGTCGCCACCATCAAAGATTTTTCAGCGGTGCCCAAACCCCAGTTCATTAAAGAGTTCGAACGCTGAATACGATTAGAAATACGGAAAATGAATTTTTCGTAGAATTTCGGACACCGAAAGGAGCACGTCGTTCGCATCAAAACGCGCAAAGGTGGGGGAAATATGTGCCGAGCGCTAAATCGGCACAGAGGACACGTCCAAGGTCGCGATTGATCGATCAACAGCGCTTTCTTCGATCTGATGCCCTATTTCTCAGCTATGGATGAGGTTGCGAAAATTTCGAAACAGTAATGGAACTGGATCTCAAATTCTTCATTCTACGCGGGAAATTGATTTTTTTGAAGAAATTATCGAACGCGACACAGGCAGATTACACTGTCCAACAGCCAAAAAATGTTTCGATTCTCACTATGAAATTCTTATAGAGTGTTTTGCGCTGATTCCGAATCTGACCTTAATTTTTCTCCTAGACGCACAGTTTTTGAGAAAGAGTTTGAAAAAAAACCTATTTTTCAACTTTGAACAAATATTGTGATGTTATTATAAAAGATATTGAATTGGTCTTTACAGCAAAAGATTCCTTAGACTTTCCCGAATACAGTGATATCTAATATTAATACATTATGATTGTTTAAACATGTTTAAACGATCATTAAAGACGAAGTGACACCATTTTTGCACCAATTTTTGACGATATTTTTGAATTTATCTCAAAAAATAAGGGTCCAGCGGAAAATCGAACTATACCACGCGATAAAGCAGACTTGTATCTTGAGAAACCCCCCTTTGAAATTTGAAACGTCGACGTTTTTACCGAACCAGAGAGCAAAATATCTACGCCCGACATAAGTTGCCGCCAGTGGTGCTCTTGCACGGCGTAACGGCGATGTAGGCGTGCAATTATTTTAGCTTATTTAAATGTTTAATTGTTATTGTTATTTATTATTTTTATTACTCTATTCCCATTCTATTAACATATTTATTCTTTATTTATTATTTTATAGTAAAAATAGAAATTTAAAAGATAGGAAACATACCTAAAACTTCTTTCTTCTTGACTGACGTTTATAACATGTTTCACCTATCACATATCACGTTTATAACACGCTTCTGTTATTAAATTCCAACAATAGTTTGCAGGCATGGTTGTACTATCTTTTCCCAAGTATCTTGTCTCCATAACCAAAATGTCTTGATGGAACCTTTCACCGTGTTATATTTTTATATTGTTATATTTTTCCGTTATATTTTGTCGCGTTTTCTTAGCAACTATTTCACCACGCACGTAACAAAACGAATCTGGATTGTTTGGCTGTCTTTAAAATGTATGGGTTAACTATAAAATAATAAATAAAGAATAAATATGTTAATAGAATGGGAATAGAGTAATCAAAATAATAAATAACAATAATAAATAAACATTTACATAAGCTAACATAATTGCACGCCTGCATCGCCGTTATGCCGCGCTGCGCCGTATTCCGTCGAACGACCGCGCTAGTGGAAGAGCTCCACTGGCGGCAACTCATGTCGGGCGACGATATTTTGTTCTCTAGTTCGGTAAAAACGTCAACGTTTCAAACTTCAAAGGGAGGTTTCTCAAGATAAAAGTCTGCTCTATCGCGTGGTATAGTTCGATTTTCCGCTGGACCCCTATTTTTTGAGATAAATTCAAAAATATCGTCAAAAATTGGTGCAAGAATGGTGTCTCTCCGTCTTTAATGATCGTTTAAACATGTTTAAACAATCATAATGTATTAATATTGGATATCACTGTATTCGGGAAAGTCTAAGGAATCGTTTTCTGTAAAGACCAATTCATTATCTTTTATAATAACATCACAATATTTGTTCAAAGTTGAAAAATAGGTTTTTTTCAAACTCAAATTTCTCAAAAACTGTGCGTCTAGGAGAAAAATTAAGGTCAGATTCGGAATCAGCGCAAAACACTCTATAAGAATTTCATAGTGAGAATCGAAATCCTAAAAAAAAGTTGAAATTTGTTGGACAGTGTTATTGTTTTCTTGAAATGGAAGTTGTGCATAGTGGAGGGAACTGGTCAATGGGGGTATTATTTTAATTTCAAGGCAGTTGGTGCAAGTTGATAGAATATTATCTTTTGATAACGATTTTCGTATAGTCGTACAGGGTCGACTCGAAACAATTCTAATGTACTATAGAAGTTACAAAGCTGTCTTCACTGGAAATTATTCAATCAACTTGATTATTCGAGCATACGTTATTGTAAAAATTGCGCAAAATCTATATAAGTTCAATCGTGTTACTTCTAGGAGGCTACACGTAGCAGTCATTTGTAGTTCTAACATCTTACCTTTATCTTGCTGTACACAATACCAGCAATCTGTGTGCCATCCTCCACGATGGGCAGCTTCAATATCCTGCTGATGGACTCGACATGCGGCAAATCGGAGTGCCGCCGTTTTGCAGTCTGCGCCGACATTTCGAAACTCCTCGGGCTGCGAAAAGTTTAACACTTACATATGTACAAAAAAAGCCTAATTGAACAGTACTCGATTATATAGGGTGTCTCAAAAATTTTGTACTTTCTCGGAAGGGTTAAGGTGCTTAAGGTCATTTGAAGTAAATGTTTCCTTTGCAAAAATGTTCTCAACGGGTTGGTTAACCAGTTATTGTAACGAAAAACGCGGACCAATCGGAGCTATAGCCGCGCTCTGATTGGTCCGTGTATTTGGTTAATGACTCCTTAACAAAACCGCAGAGAACATTTTTGTCACCTCGGGCATCGCTCCTTTCAAGTACAATGTTTTCGAAACACGGTGTAAGATATTTGATCTCTGTCAAATATCTCCAAGTGCATGCGCACTCTAATTTAATGCGCAAGTCGCGTGGTGTAGATTCGAAGATAACACTAACACGCGATGTCAATTGTAAACACGAGAGTATGATGTAACGCTGGGGGAGCAGAGATCGGAAGCGTAAATCGTAAACTGTAGTGGAAATTTCTAACGTGCCGCGGCAGGAGATAAAGATTTGATTAGACAGACATAATGGTCAGAGTTATTAATACAGCATTGTTGACAACAGTATATTAACTAATTGACCATTTAGATACTATATTAGATATTAATGTGTCCATTAGATACATTAATCTAGATATTAATGTAGATATTAATGTATATACATATGTATTTCACGGTAAATGTGCATTAAGTATAAATTGTTTAAAAATACTATTTACTATCCTAGAGCGTGTTTTCGAAAATGTCGGGTTTTTAATCTACATCGCTCCATCGAACGTGAAATTCTGAAATAATTCACAGTCAATGAGCACAACAATTTCCATAAGTACTCCTCCCAGCAGTTAATTGATCGTGAGTCATGCTTTCTGATTCATCGAAATCAGCGAGAAGAATTATTTCTAAGCGATTTTTGTGTATCGTTCAAAATTGCTCAAAGTTTGCTTCGGCCATTATTTTTCTAGAAAATCTAGAAAAATAATTGTTGATCTCTGTATGATTTTCTGTGTATTTCCATGCTTATCGCGTTAATTAGAGCAGGCTTGGCCAACTTGCGACTCGCGAGCTACAGACAACTTCTTTCCCCACTCGTGGCTCCTCCCCTCCAAACTCCTGTGGAGAGTAGGAGGAGTGGGGAGACTAGTATGCATAGGAGTTACACTGATTTTGTTTTGATTGATGGTTCGAGCGCGCGATAACCCGTGTCAATACATAGTATGTATATTATTTTTGTGTGAACAGTTCCATACCCGGTTGATGACTAATTCCAAACGATTACGGTCAGGTGACTATGACAGATTCTAATTCGCCAGCACCAGTGTCAACTGTAATGTTGAAAAATTTGACGTTCATAGTTCAAGAATTTTTAACCACTAAGTGAACGTTTGAACAATTTAAGGCAACGGACGCATTAAAACGATATTCGGACTTCGGTGTGTTGGCATCAGCTTAATAAAATAATCAGAAGAACAGTTAAATTATTCGACTCCTCTGTTTTTCAATCGATGCATACAATTTTTATTTTGCAATAATGATCCGCGGTGTATTGATAACTGAACACTGGTTTCAAAAATACCGTGACAGAGATAAAAATCACGCGAACGTTCTTCTGCAACTGGTAATGATCAAGCTGCGCATTTTATGCATTTACGACAAGAATAGGTGAAGTGCAAAACAGTAACAACATTTAAAGATTCTAAAAACAGTGTTATGTTATCATCGCGTTATTAGAATTATCAGAAATCATGTTTTATTAAACTCCACATTTTTATTTTGAAAAACGTGTATCGACGGTTGCAAAAGAACTAAATAACAGTCGTTCGACGTTTACCTGAAATTGGCAAATAAAGAAAAATTCCTCAGTAATGAAATTTATTGGATTTTTCGATTCTTTTAAAATTAATTTAGAACTTAGTTTGAAAATTCCAGAACAAAACCGCAATTGTTTTTGCATTGATTTTCGAAAAGGTACCTCGCTTACCTCACAGCTCCTGTAGATGATTGCACGTGTACTTGGACGCGTGGGTAGTTGTACGGGTAGATGACTCTAACACGGCGAAATCCTCGGATGGCAGGGAAATGCACGACTTTGTGAATTGTCAGAAACGATCGTCTTTCGCAGAAGAACTGGCAGCGGATTGCATTCCGCGAGTGCGAAACAGTATCTCATCGGCGTGACCTATGACATGCCGCGCCGATAGAGAGCTCCCTGCGCCCATGATGGCTCGCGGAACAAGATTTTTCGCAGCATTGCTTTCTCCCCTGGCTCACTGTTGTCGATAAAATTGTCTACAAAAATTCGTCGGTATTGATGCTCGATGACGGTCGGTAGAGGACACTGTCGGCTATATTTATTAATCTTTATTTATTTTTTATTAATTTTTACCTAGGGAGTACCTAACTATCGTGTTCTAAATTGCATTTACTATTTTGAAAATGAATCTTCTGTATCAGAACTCATTAAAATAATGTTTTTATTAGGAAATAGTTAATCAAGAAATAGTTGATCTCTATTTGATTCATATTGATTTGTCTTTGATTTATTTGTAACGAAAAGTATCAAATTGTCAATTAGACAAGCTAGAAGTTATTTTATTCATATTAATTTATCTTTGGTTGTCAAAATTTATTAAAATTATATTTTCGCTAGGGAACAGTTGATCTAGAAATCTCTATTTGATTTATGTTGATTTGTCTATAATTTATTTATAGCCAAAAATTTCAAAATTATCAATTAGGAAAACCAGAAGTTATTTTATTCATATTAATTTATCTTTGGTTGTCAAAATTTATTAAAATTATATTTTCGCTAGGGAACAGTTGATCTAGAAATCTCTATTTGATTTATGTTGATTTGTCTATGATTTATTTATAGCGAAAAATTTCCAAATTATCAATTAGGAAAACTAGAAGTTATGTTATTCATGTTAATTTATATTTGGTTGTCAAAATTTATTAAAATTATATTTTCGCTAGGGAATAGTTGATCTAGAAATCTCTATTTGATTTATGTTGATTTGTCTATGATTTATTTATAGCCAAAAATTTCCAAATTATCAATTAGGAAAACTAGAAGTTATGTTATTCATGTTAATTTATCTTTGGTTGTCAAAATTTATTAAAATTATATTTTCGCTAGGGAATAGTTGATCTAGAAATCTCTATTTGATTTATGTTGATTCGTATTTGATTTATTTATAGCGAAAAATTTCCAAATTATCAATTAGGGAAAACAGAAGTTATTTTATTCATATTAATTTATCTTTGGTTGTCAAAATTTATTAAAATTATATTTTCGCTAGGGAATAGTTGATCTAGAAATCTCTATTTGATTTATGTTGATTTGTCTATAATTTATTTATAGCCAAAAATTTCCAAATTATCAATTAGGAAAACCAGAAGTTATTTTATTCATATTAATTTATCTTTGGTTGATTTTTAATAAGGACACTTGTTCCTGCGAATAATGGACATTGCAAGTGTAAATGGCACTTTTCTTATCTGACGCGCTAATTTATTGTTAAAGTCTTATTGGCAAGTCTTTTTGTCAACATTGTTAATTTACGAGCAATAAACACACCCGGTGTAATCGGACACTTGTCAGAACGTAAATTTTCCTCTCGCTACGCGTCGTTATTGTGTATACAATCGATCGAAATGACGGTTCAGAGAGGTCAAAGGAGTATTTCCATTTCTGACACCATTGCGTTTATTGTGTATGTAATTATATCCAGGCACGTGAGAAACTGATGCAATCTGCGGTATGAAAATGTTTTTATTAATATGTGATTGGGGAATACGATGCGCCGACATTGCAGCGAAGCACTCGTAACAACAACTGTCGCTGACTTTCCCCGATAGTATCGCGACTGTTCACTTCCGGTTGTCGAGTTTCTCGGCACAAGTCGGACTTCGAACACGAATCACAATGTGAAAATTTCAGTTATTATTCTTAGCGATTAATAATTATTATTATCCTGGTTCTTTATTTCCAAAAAATCAGTTTTTCACTCTCTTTAAATGTAGAATGTGCGTGCAAAAGGATATGTTTGCTTTCAGGTGGAAAAATATTTAAAAAATCAGTAAAATACCGCCATTGTGTAAATAATCGAGAAGGACCCGAATCAAGGTGACCTTGACATTTCTGAAACGCCCCACCCCGCTGAGACCGATTTTATAAAGAAATTATTTCTAACGAACTACTTAACTGTAATTATAATATACATTAGATTTTTGATCGGTATTTGTGCGAAATAATTAATGTATTAATAATAATAATTAATAATAATTAACTAGAGGTTAATTTTAATTATATTCAACGGAAAGAGGAGAGGACTGCGTCGTGTCGGCATCGCTGCAATGAACACAACACGCATTCTTATCACCGCAGAGTCTTATTTCTAATTGTTACATATACATATAGCTTATTAACGGAAGGGTAGACAAGTATTAAACGTTCGAAATCGCCGGCGTTTCTTCGAATTCTCACTACAAGCGTAGATTGCCTTTGACGTCATTATTCGATGCCATTCTGTTGATGACGCTGTCCTTGCGTTTGTTTAGAAGTACTATAAGTAGTGTACCGTTCTCCGACTAAAGTCACTGTAATCGTTGTCTGCAAAAGAACCACCATTAATCAGCATTCGATAAACGACACACCAGCTTATCGGTGAGATAATACTAATTGAATGAAAAAAATTTTCAATTAATTTTTCGTAAAAGCTCTTTACCAAGATATACGCGACTCTTTCCCGATTAAAATGATACCAAACACGACGCAATTCGGATCGTATTTACGCCTGTAATCCACGATACAGTGAAGCCTCGATTATCCGAACTTGAGGAACTCGAACCGTCGTAACACCGTGCAGAGAAGTCTGAGGATGTTCTATGTGGGCTAGCTTTAAAGCTTGAAACCTCTACTCTCGACCAGGGACTTGTACCGGTACGTAAAATACCGGTATATTTCGGTATTTCTGCCTAACCGTTCTAGAAACCGAAATATCGGAATACCGGTATAGTGACATTCAGCGACTTATACCGGCACGTAAATACCGGTACGTAAAATACCGATATTATACCGGTATGATACCGGTATCGGTATTTGAGAAGGGAACGGGACAAGAGGGCTATTCCACACAAATTCAATGTTTATCTGAAAACAGATAAATTCTTTATGCTTGAGGCGTTACCTTTCCGAAGACGCGAGGGTGGATTTCTAAAAAACTCTTAGTTACCGTCTTATTTTGGCGTGAGTAGGAAATTCCAATCGCCTAATTTTTATGGTCATCGGCAGGATGGTCGCCACGTACAGAAAAGGGACTTTTTGACGTTCCTGACAAGCCCTAACGAGTTACGACTGGCAGTTTTTATGATGGAGTAAATAGTCTTGTTACGCTCGTAAAAGTAATTTATGAAATAAAATAATTTTGCCATCCTGCAGACACCAGGGTAGGTTTTACTACTAAGCAATACTAAGCATTGGAAAAACCGAAAAAATATCGGTATTTCAAAACGGTTACCGGTATAGTTCTGTTGGTCCATACCGGTGTTGCGTATGGGGGCTTCACCTTCATACCTATCTCGCTCTTCCCGTGACCATGTGTTTGTGGGAGAGGTCCAGCCGAAATAGTGTCGTGTCGGTTATCGCTTCGGGGAACTATGTGTTTGATTGTTGGGTCCGGATTGATATCAATATGAACGGGTCAGCACTCATGAAGGTTTATGTTTGGGTCTTGGGGGTTCTAGGAAGCTGCCAGATCAGAAACCCCCATCATCATTTCTGGCTGAATTTGCCATTATAAAAGGAGTCAAACTTTTCAGGGCTGAGCTCAGTCGTCATTAAAAGTCGAACACTTCACTTCGTGAGATCGGGTTAATAGTCCCCTTCGATCCAAGCATAAGACCTATCGCACTTACTGTTAGGCAAGTAACTATAAAAGGAAAAATCCCCGCTAACTCGCTTGCGACAAAATCGAGAACTCGGGAATTAGTATTCGCGACATTACAGAACAATTGTATCCCAAAGACTCTATTATAAAATATATATCATTATAATTATAAGAGATAAATGGATTCTTGTTCTTGAACTCCACCTACATTTCCAACTCCGGTTCACTAGTTTAATATTCCCACAAGGATAAGCCTTAACCGCTAGAGGCTTATCCAATAATATAGAAGTTACGAGAGCTAATTGTTATCCCCACGATTTCCTATCGTAGTGGCAATCCAGTGTTAATTGCTACACTTGGGGAGTCCACGATCTCCTATCCTAGTGGCAATCCGGTGTTAATTACTACACTCGGGGAGTCCACGATCTCCTATCCTAGTGGCAATCCGGTGTTAATTGCTACACTTGGGGAGTCCACGATTTCCTATCCTAGTGGCAATCCAGTGTTAATTACTACACTCGGGGAGTCCACAACATCTTCCTATTTTCAATCATTTCAAAAACCGAACCTCGGTCACATGCCAGCCCTCGGCTCGTAACACCGGTATCAATATTATACCGGTATTACGCCGTGCGACGTAAAAATTTTTCCGGTATTCGTAATACCGGTATAAAAACTTTACCGGTATTAAGTCCCTGTGTAATACCGGTATTAAGTCCCTGCTCTCAACAGCCTCATTCGGATAGCCGAGGTTCTACTTTACCGTGGATTAAACGAGTAAATAAATAAAGTGTGTCGCGTTCAATGTCAAGAGAAACGCTGGCTGGTAATAGCACGAACACCCTGAACATTACTCTGATGAAATTCGAAGAACGCGCTCGAGTGTATTTGTCCAAGAAAGAATTTTCGCGGTTATGGCAACGGGTCAGGTAACGATCATCAGTGGCGTGAATAGATTAACGTCCACGTACCAGCAGATTGTCTATCTTCGAGTTGAGTGCCCTCGATATATTGATGATCGCAGGATCGCCCTTCGGATTCACTTCGTAATGAATGTGAAGAATGTTCATCAGACCTTTCGGAGAGTTGTTCATCACGAATATGATCGTCTCGAAAAATCGGCGAATCCAGTTGCTGAGAGTATCATGAATCTTCCATATCGCGGTGTTGGTCTTACTCCAGAAATAGACATAGATGCGCTCCAAGAAAATAACAATTGGTACGAAATGTTTTTTGAAGTTCGCGAAGAAACGTCTCGTTTGAAAGATCAGCGGATGGATGTTCGCGTAGATGAACACCGGGAACATGAGAACCGAGTCGACGATCTCTTGCGCTCTATGGCGGATGAGCGCTCGTCCGTCGTTCAAAATTAGCACGAACGACTGCGCCGCTGTGTCCGCACTGATTAGGTCTCCCGGGAACATCATCTTTCTCACCAAATCCAAAATATTCTGCAACGCTTTCTCCGGGTCCGTTAGTATCTGCAAAACAAGTCAGTTTTGGTGCCGGTATCGCACTGCAGTAGCGTCTCCGTAACTGTCGCGTCGTCGGGCCTGCCCAGCGACAGTTATAGTAGAGGTTGTACGTTCTTTGTAGTGTGACTGTATCGTGTTTGGTGTCATTTTAGAAAAACGAAACGAATACGGTGATAAAAGTTTCATTAAAAAAATCAAACTTTAGAAGAGTTGCAATCTTTTACTTCGATTGCATTAGCGTGAGTCTCGCACACTAATGATTAGACTGCGGGTCTTTATGCAAAATAAAAATTGTACGCATCGATTGCAAGAGATAGGAACCAAGTAGGGATTTATTTCTTTCTTTATTTGTTTCATTATGTTGTTAAAAATGCGTTTATACTCTTACATTCATGTAATCTCTTTATTGTTGGAAATTACATCCACCCATTTTTTGTCATAAATGCATAAAATCCGCAGTCTACTAATGATTGACTGGCTCCAAGGGGGATTCGCCCGTTACGGTGGTGGGAATAAAATTGTGACAGTTACGGTAGAGACCCCCGCGACAGTTACGGAGATAACACTGCAATAAGCTGTACCGAAACCGAGATAAATAGTATTTTTTACGATTAATTTAATCGATCGATGAAATTAATTTCAAAATGGAACTTACCAGTTTTATGATAGTTTCAAATTTCACCTCCAGATTTATCAGCACTTTCATAAGTTTCCTAATACACCTGTCGCTTAGAATAATAGTCTGCTTTGTGTGGTTAACGGCCGTGGTCGCGTCAACAGCTGAAAAATTAGTTTATTACATGTATGTAAATATTCGTAAATACGAACAGGTCCACTTGTTGGTCAGCTAATCTTCAAATAATTAGCTTATGAAAGCGTGATTATTGTTCGTACTTGTACTATAACATAACAAACATATTAATTATAAACCAATAATTTAAACGCCAACGTTTTTCACAAATGTTACGATTAGATTAACAAACAGTAGAGTAAATAGAAACAAGTAGACAAACAAGTTTAATGAAAATTCAGCGAATCGATGTTAGTTTTATACTGGATTAATCACTTACTATCGACTTTATTAGAAGGATCGTCAGGTAGGTAATGATCGATACGTCTCTCCACGTTGGTCAAAGCGTCGTTCAATCTCTCAGCCGTGGCGTTCGCAACGACGGATCCTATCTGCGTCATGCTTTCGGCCCGCGTTAGAACGGGCTTAATCTTGCTGGTCATGTAATCCTTCGCGCTGCTGTACATCTTAACGAGACGCAAAATTCAAATTCACCGCCGAACGTGAGACAGTCTGGCTCTTGAGAGACGAGTGACCGACGACCGTTCGTTTCTATGCAGCATTCCAATTTCATACAGCGTGCGTAAACAGGTCGAATTAATAACCGCGAAAATGTATTTCAATTTTACAAGATCTGGTTTTTTCCACACTGTGTGGAAACAAGAATTGTCTACACGTACGAGCGGTCGCTCGTTTTCCAGGAGTTTGACTAAACGCACGCGAAAGCGCACGATGCACTCGTTCGCAAACTTACTTCGCTGGGGGGCAGATGCACCGCGGGCACCTTTTCCTCGACAACGTCGATGCCTTTGCATAGCAAGTGGTCGATCGCCGAAATTGGACCGTTCAAAATGTTGATCGCCGGTGACGCCAGCGTCGTCGCCACCATCAAAGATTTTTCGGCGGTGCCCAAACCCCAGTTCATCAAAGAGTTCGAACGCTGAATGCGATTAGAAATGGGGGAAGTGAATTTTTCGTAGAATTTCGGACATCGAAAGGAGCACGTCGTTCGCATCCAAACGCGCAAAGGTGGGGGAAATATGTGCCGAGCGCTAAATCGGCTCAGAGGACACGTCCAAGGTCGCGATTGATCGATCAACAGCGCTTTCTTCGATCTGATGCCCTATTTCTCAGCTATGGATGAGGTTGCGAAAATTTCGAGACACTAATGGGACTGGATCTGAAGTTATTCATTCTACGCGGGAAATTGATTTTCTTGAAGAAATTATCGAACGCGACACAGGCAGATTACACTGTCCAACAGCCAAAAAATGTTTCGATTCTCACTATGAAATTCTTATAGAGTGTTTTGCGCTGATTCCGAATCTGACCTTAATTTTTCTCCTAGACGCACAGTTTTTGAGAAATTTGAGTTTGAAAAAAGACCTATTTTTCAACTTTGAACAAATATTGTGATGTTATTATAAAAGATATTGAATTGGTCTTTGCAGCAAACGATTCCTTAGACTTTCCCGAATACAGTGATATCCAATATTAATACATTATGATTGTTTAAACATGTTTAAACGATCATTAAAGACGGAGAGACACCATTTCTGCACCAATTTTTGACGATATTTTTGAATTTATCTCAAAAAATAAGGGTCCAGCGGAAAATCGAACTATACCATGCGATAAAGCCGTTCAAAATGTTGATCGCCGGTGACGCCAGCGTCGTCGCCACCATCAAAGATTTTTCAGCGGTGCCCAAACCCCAGTTCATCAAAGAGTTCGAACGCTGAATACGATTAGAAATACGGAAAATGAATTTTTCGTAGAATTTCGAACACCGAAAGGAGCACGTCGTTCGCATCCAAACGCGCAAAGGTGGGGCAAATATGCGCCGAGCGCTAAATCGGCACAGAGGACACGTCCAAGGTCGCGATTGATCGATCAACAGCGCTTTCTTCGATCTGATGCCCTGATGAGATTGCGAAAATTTCGAGACACTAATGGGACTGGATCTGAAGTTATTCATTCTACGCGGGAAATTGATTTTCTTGAAGAAATTACCGAAGGCAACGCAGGGAGATTATCGTCGTCTTGAAATGGAAGTTGTGCATGGTGGAGGGAACTGATGAATGGAGGTATTATTTTAATTTAAAGTGCACCAATTAGAACGAATAGTGTGCTTCTGTGAACTATGGAAATTGGTGCAAGGTGATAGAATATTATCTTTTGATAACGATTTTCGTATAGCCGTACAGAGTCGACTCGAAACAATTCTAATGTACTATAGAAGTTACAAAAACTGTCTTCACTGAAAATTATTTAATCAACTTGATTATTCTAGCATACGTTATTGTAAAAATTGCGCAAAATCTATATAAGTTCAATCGCGTTGCTTCTAGGAGGCTACACGTAGCAGTCAATATTCGTGTGTGAACAGCGTTCAATGTAAAAGTGTTTTCGCAAGAACAGTAATCTGCGAGAGTGAAAGGTGAGGGAAAGCGACGGTGTTTGCAGACAGATATCGAACTGTGCAAACGATGTGCCTAGCATGCTCTTACCTTTAATTTGTTGTACACATTGCCGGCAATCTGTGTGCCGTCCTCCACAATGGGTAGCTTTAGTATTCTGCTGATGGACTCAACGTGCGGCAAATCAGGGTGAAACTGATACACAGTTGATGGCGCCATTTGCAGAATCCTTGCTACGAAAAGTTCAATGGGTACACATACATGCATACAATATATCTGTGCGCTAAAGATTGGCAAAAACAATATCTTACTTTTTTATTTGTTTGAAACGCAATTGTAATAGTTTAATAATAATTTGATTAACAACAGTTAATTCTTTTTACAAATTTTTCATTTTGTAATATAGATTATAGGATATTGTTAACAAAAATTTTTACTATGCCATCAACTAATTTACTGTTTAGATCAGATTTGGGCAATTTGCGGCTAACGAGCCACTACTCTCCCTACCCCTGCGTCCTCTCCCCATACTCCTATGGAGTGTAGGAGATCTATGATCTATGAGCGTGGGAGTTGGGGTGATTAGGGGCGTATAGGAGGCTGAATCCTCGCAGTGACGGGGATAGTCGATAGTGGGGGAGCCGGTACACTAGTAGTGGGAGTCGTAAAGAATTATTCTCGAGTGATTATTGTGCATTCTTCAAATTTGTACTGCCGCTTGATTCAGCTATTATTTTTTTCACATAGACTTTGCGCACCGTCCGCGTTAAATGATGCACCATCATTCATATTTCCAAGCTTATCGCGTTAGTTAAACTGATTTTAATTTGATTAATCGTTCGAACCCTCGATAACCTGTGTCTGGATAGTAGCTACATTATTTTTAGATTAACTGTTCTATGCCCGCTTGATGACTAATTACAAACGATAGCGCTTGGCTATTACTCTTTTCCTTCACGATGACATTGATGAATGAATTATCGATTCTCGATATAACGAATTCTAATTCGTCAGCATCGATGCGACGTCTGCAAAAATTTACGTTCATAGTTCGAAAATTTTTGAAACACGAACGTTCGTCTGTCAAAGGAATTTCGTCGAAGCAAGACATTAACAGGACGAGTACGTAACATTGTAATCACGGCAGAAGAACGATAAAAGTAATTTATTTTAATTGTCCTGAGTATCGAATTGGAATAAATTCATTCAAGTATACAAGGATAATTTGATATGTAAGTACAACATTTTTGGGACACTCTGTATGTATTATCGCTCGAAGAAGTATTTAACCTCTTGCCGTACCATTTTCTTTACGGTTACAGTGATTAAAACGTCTTCATCCCCAAAAATGTCGTAGAAGAGAAAAGAATTCATATATTTTTTGTATTGCTACATTGATTGTAATGCTGAAGAAAATTTTATTTCATCTAAAAAGAAAGGCGTAACATTCGTATTTGTTAGACTTTGTTTAAAATCTTCATCACGAGTCTGACTTGTTAAAATACGGCAAGGGGTTAAGGAGGAATGATTTTTACAGCAGCCTCTGAAAAGGCGAAAGGGAAGAGATGCGAACCGAGATAAAAATGTACGTAACATTTTCGTGACTGGCTGTATCACGCTCCACGATATTTACAGTCGATGTAGTATACACCCGACGTCCGTATCGCTATCATTTTCCCTCGGCTCGTCTGCGTCAAACTTCGCAGACAGATACATTGGTCGAAAGGTCACGGCGATTGAAAAATCCGCCACAGCGTTGTTCTCTATTTTTTTCGTTCGAGCGAGCGACAGTGTCCCTAAACCATCGGAGTGTTTCAACACAATCATCTCACACCGGAAATGCGGAACGAGTTTGCCTCATCGAGGTCCTTTTCGAAACGAAAAAATGTCCCAACAGCTTACCAATATTGTTAAATAACCCGAGCGTATGCAAACAACGTGTTATCATGTGTTCGTTAATATTTTTATTACTTCCTTTTACATAGCCACGGAATTTGGATTGAATTTGCATTATGGCCATGGCAACTAAACGATTGTTTTGCAGGCAGTACAAAAAAAAGAATTTAATATGCAATCAAAATTAACTTTCCGACGTATGTATCTTAAGGTAGATGGAAAATTTTTTTTTTGTATTCTTTCAATCCAAAAAATGTGGTAACTGCGCCATTTTTTATGGAAAAGAGACTTTATGGAAAAATATTTGTCAATTGAATCCGATTAAATTATTTTTTTGTACTGGAAAAAAAATTATTTTATCTGTGACTATACCCCCTAAGTTTTCTTCCGATATAAGGCGATGATTCGGGACTGGATTTCGTCCTATTTCGGACGGGTCGCGATCGACCCGGGCATAGCATACGGAGAGTTAATATACTGTTCAGTTAACACTATCATTGTTTGTGAAATTACGAAGTTACTTACATGAAAATTGATTCGATAAATTTCTTATCCAAGCACATATTGAAACAAATAGACAGCAACAAAATATTATAACGTAAATAGATGAAATCCAAATTGTTGGAAAATTTAAAAAAATTGAACTTGTCAGTATACGATTTCTTCTCTATTAAAATCATTAATGCAAAAAATAACGTTCAACTTGGTTTCTATTTCTTGCAATCGATGCAGACAATTTTTATTTTGCATTAGGATCCGCAGTCTAGAAATAAAAATTGCACAATATCTAAATAAATAGAGTCTCGTCATTTTTATAAGCTAACTCATTTCAATCGCATTTATTTCTCGGTAGGTTTAGTGTGAATTTAATCCCCCAGAAACCGAGTAGGAACCGAATGGGGCGTCGGAGAAATGCGTCAAAGACGGTGGTGAAGATATTCTCATCTCTTCCAGTTTGCTTTCGACTTCGATCTCGCTTACCTGCGTGACACTTTCGTTGGCGAGCGAACGTTTACCTGAGCGCGTGGACGGTCGTATGGAGATGCTGACTTGAACCCGGTGAGATCAGCAGCGGTTGGATGGATCGTCGGAGAACTTGGCGTTTCGCAGGAGAACCAGCCGCTGACTGCAAGCCGGGGCTGCTGACTGAATCTCGTTGATGTGACCTATGACACGTCGATACGAGGGCTGTTCGGTGTCTACCTCGCAGTGTTCCAACTTTGGCGTAAATTGAGAAAATATCTGCGGAGATTAACGCATTGTCAGACGTCGTTCCCAACAATTTTCCAAACGTGTTTCCGCACTGGTCGCTCGATATTTAAACTATATGTATCACCTTATTGCGGAAGAGTCCAAGAGGATATCCCGAAGAAAATTTTCGAACTGTCCAACCGTTTCTATGAGAGCACAAGACGTCTTCGGAGTTGGTTTCGCGGTGTTTTCGAAATGCGCGTCGGAAAGTAGAAAATTTACTGTATAATCTGCAGACTGTTTTATTCGGCGAGATGTTGCAAACAATGTAATCGTCCGAAGATGTTGCAGCAGTAGCGCCAAGAACTTATATGGGCCTATCGAGGCTCCGTTGCGTATAAATTAATTATTTCAGAAGATATTCCCCGAACCCATTATCAGCGGTTATTTTTTTATTTATCGCCGTTTCACAGCCTCCGATTGGAGAAAGACCGTACGGAAACGCTCCGCTTCTTCTTCTCCTTCTTTTTTTCAGCAGCTTGGTAACACGAACCTCGCGATAAAAACACGAACGACTGCCGGCAGCAAAGTGTTGTTGCCCGGTGACAATATTCATTTGCGTGGCGTCCCGGAGTAATTAAAAAATTTTTAAACGATCGAAATTGTGTTTTTTTACTTCGCTCCGATTTGATATTTCGAGGACTTTGTTAATATATTCTGTTGAATTTTTAAATATTATTCCATTGTATTTTGTTTTGCTATAGACAGCTGTATGATGATCATGGTACAGTTGGATCCGTCTTGACTTTGGTCGACACGTGACAATAATGAAGGTTTGCTTGTTTATTTTTATTATTAATTCTTAGTAAGCAATTTTTGTAAAATACGACAATTATCTTCAGTAAACATTTTTAAACGATCGAAATTGTGTTTTTTTACTTCGCTCCGATTTGTTATTTCGAGGACTTTGTTAATATATCTTGTTGAATTTTTAAATATTATTCCATTGTATTTTGTTTTGCTATAGACAGCTGTATGATGATCATGGTACAGTTGGATCCGTCTTGACTTTGGTCGACACGTGACAGTAATGAAGGTTTGCTTGTTTATTTTTATTATTAATTCTTACTAAGCAATTTTTGGAAAATACGAAAATTATCTTCGGTAAACATTTTTAAACGATCGAAATTGTGTTTTTTTACTTCGCTCCGATTTGTTATTTCGAGGACTTTGTTAATATATTCTGTTGAATTTTTAAATATTATTCCATTGTATTTTGTTTTGCTATAGACAGTTGTATGATGATAATGGTGCAGTTGGATCCGTCTTGACTTTGGTCGACACGTGACAATAATAAAGGTTTGCTTGTTTCTTTTTATTATTAATTCTTACTAAGCAATTTTTGGAAAATACGACAATTATCTTGAGTACTGAAAGGCATGACCGAGTGATGTTTACATCAGTGCAGTAAGAACCTGCAACTTACGAAAACATTAATCAGGTGTGCCATTTTCTTTTTTTTGTGTCGGAGAGTGTACTTATCTATATTACGGATTTCATTGCAGACGGCTGCCATTTTTGCACAGGAGACAATGTATCTACAACGAGATAAAACGCAGCTGATGCATTCTCATTGCACGCCCCTCATGTAAAGTGCATGCGCACTAGACTGTTTTCCAAACACATTTTCCTCGAAAACGAACCCAACCCCCGCACCGCAATTTAATTATCCTTCATTTCAGTCTCAATTTGAGCCCTAGAATCTCCCTGACCTCGTCGGATCATCCTGTATACAGGGTGTCTCAAAAATGTTGTACTTGTAGGGGCATATTCCTGAGGTCATTTCAAGTAATTTTTTTCCTTTACTAAAACGTTCTCCGCAGCTTCGTTACGGAGTTATTAACGACAAACGCGGACCAATCAGGTGCACGGGCCCCGCTAAGCGTGGCGTTGTCATTGGCCGAGCCGGGATCCGTCCGCAGTAGCCGCACTCTCGTTGGTCCTCGTTTTTCGTTAATAACTCCATAACGAAGCCGCGGAGAATATTTTCGTACCGGAAAAAGTTATTTCAAATCACCTCGGAAATCTGCTCAAGTGCAATGTTTTTGGGACACCCTGTGTAGGTTCTAAACTTTTAGTGGTGAGGGATCGTAAGGGACAGAATAGTGAGGTCACAGTAGTGACGTAGCTAGGGTAAGGTTCGAGTATGAGTCAAGGACAGAAATCGAGGATGAGTAAGTGAAAAGTGAAGTCATCGTTTTTTGAAAAATTTTGAGATCCTATGATGTGTACGACACAATTATTGCATAGTCATCGCACGACGGCAACCTGATTAAAAATCCCAACTCGAACCAATACGCCATCTTTCAATTTTGTTATAACTAGACCGCGAATTTTATGTATCTATAGCAACAATGAATAGAAGCATTGCAAAACAGTACAGAGATTAAAATGATTTAAGAAAACCAGTTATTTTCAAATTGCTGCCGAGCACTAAATGCGATTAAAATGTTTTAGCTTATAAAAAACGACAAGGCTCTATTTATTTAAATTTTGTGCCAATTTTATTCCAATATGTGCTTGGATAAAAAAATGTATGGAATCAATTTCCATGTGAATGACTTCATAATTTCAATAATTGGAAAGTAATTGGCAGTGGTAGGCTTAGTGTCAAACTCTTGCAATAGAAACAGACGATTTTTATTACCGATAAAAATCCGCAGTCTAGTTATAGTGTGCAGTTGTACACGAGACCTTTAAGTCCACCCTATACAATCTAAATAGCGGTCGGGCACCAATACTTATGCGGAGCCACAGACGTAATAGGTAGAATTCACTAGTACAGGTACCGGCAGTTTTTATCACATTTAATAAAATATCGATTTTGACGACATAACCAAAAATCATCGACATCGATAGCTTCCACGAAATACGCGATTTTTCTTGCACATCGAAGTCTGGAAAAGTCGTCTAGGCATAATCTGTACGATCTATCGCGTTACGGTACGGATCTATGGATCGCTGTGATAAGACAGCGGGCGGTCGTAGATTCCCACACGGTCTCGCAAGACATCTCAAGCCAGCCGATAACGTAGTTAGCCTAAACGGACTTTGGATCCGTTGGCACATGTTCGAACACACCGGATACTTGTCGGTGAATCCCCATTGGCCAATTCGAAGCACAGCGCACAGACGGTTAGGTTATAAGTATGGGGATAGCACTCGGCGAGCCGCATTTGTGCTCGTGTTTCATTTGTGGCGAACCCTGCGCGATTAAGTGACCGAACCGGCCGAATAAAAACAACAGCGTAAGTGAATTTTCTGCAGAGATTTATCATTTCTCATTGATTTTTATAATCGCGAATATAAAACAGATCATACGATTTAGAATTTCATCATTTTCTATGTAGAGGCAAATGCACGATAATTTTATTATAGTTTTCTATGGAAAGGGATTTTTATTGAGATGCGGTACCAATTGCGACGTACAGTATGATGACGTACAGGTTGCAAAAGTAATCGACCACCTAGAGTACTAAATGACGTTTGTATAGATTTTTCACTTTTTAAGTGGACAGTCTATTGAAATAAATTTTCTTTATGGATACTTGTTAGTTTATTTAAGTATGGTTTATACATTAAATATATTAATTAGTTTTATTATTATATATAAAATAAAATAGTTTATCTCGCTACAGCTTATGCATGAAACAAAATAAATTAGTTTACCTTACCGCAGCTCATAGATAAAATTCAATAAATTAGTTTAATGTACTATAGCTAATAGATGAAATACAATAAATTAGTTTATTGTACTATAGCTTATACACGAAATACAATAAATTCGTTTACCTTACCACAGCTCATAGATAAAATACAATAAATTAGTTTAATGTACTATAGCTAATAGATGAAATACAATAAATTAGTTTATTGTACTATAGCTTATACACGAAATACAATAAATTCGTTTATCTTACTACAGTTTATACAGGAAATAAAATAAATTAGTTCATTTGGTTGGAGTTTATGTATAAAATTAACTACTTTCACTCGAAATATATTTTCATTTTCCTCTCTAACAGCAAATTCACTTTAATACGTAAGATGGGCGACATTCTTTCATCAACAATTGTACTATCTACAGTAACAATGAGATGTGTTTAACGGCTTTTGACAAAAGTATTTCTAGAATTTCGGTGCTGATAAACAGAATATTTTGATCTCTCTTATGGATCTTGGGATCAATCAATAAACGTTCCCATGTAAACAGTATACATATGTATAATAGTAATTCAAGGTCCTGAATTCACCTTAGCATAAATACAATCGGGTGACGAAAGTCGCACATATAACTACGAATTTCAGATATTTGATACCACAATCGAGAGATTTCATCGTTTTGTAAGCTATAGTATTTTACACCTGTTTATAAATAAACAAATACAAACGAAGATAAGATGCAATCTCATGAAAATAGTGATACAAATATCTTTGATGTATTAAATTAAATTAGTTCAATAGTTATACATTAATCACAATAGAAATTTTTTAACATTAAGTTCCAAGTTTATTTATAAAAATAAAATTTTATCGATGTTGAGTAACGTTTCAGTTACAATTAAATAAACACTGAAATACGTACTTATTTTTACCTAGCATTTCATATTAACATTATATTACTAACAGAAAATAATTAATTGTATAATAACATAAATTAATGGATGACAAATAATGTTACATCTATTTTTATTTAAAAAAAATGTATTCAAAATTTGAATACAATTTCGATTAAAATGGTCAATATAAGATTAAAAGTATATTAATAAATAAATTAGTAATCAGCTATATGAAACTGAAAAATTCGAACAACAACGAAACATGAAAAACGTACTATTTCGAGGCCCTCGAAAATGAAATAAAAGTCTTGATTAATTTTGCGTGCCGTTGTACCCTCGTTAATGCCAATTAAATTTCTCGCAGGGGATCCGAAATATTTGATATCTCGTAATTTTTTAGCATGTTTGTTTCCGCGTCTAAGCGTATCTTTCCGCGAGAAATCGGGTATAACTATAAACGGATGGTCGTTGCATTTATTTATAAAAGGACAAGCGTGCGAGAAAGTTGTTGTGTCTCGAAACGGCTCGGCAACAGCTTTCAGTTTCAAACGCGTGAACCGTCGTTTCCTCTCTGTCAGCGCTTCGCGCGGCGCCTTGTCCGAGATTATAATTTTAGCGAAAGCCGTGAAAGTAAGGTGTCTGTAGTACATATCTACAGTGCTATGCGTAAATGTAGAAGAGATATCCGTGTATCTTACATCCTTGAAGTCCATTGACCCACGCGATATCGCCGACACAGATGTTTCCCTTGATTCTCGTTCACTATAATAATAACGATAAACAATAATAACGTCGATCGGGACTGCTTTTAAGTTGTTGCTTTCGTGAATTAAAATTTTCAACAGCAGTCGGGAAAAAGAAACAGAACGTACGTGAAACGAAGTTTTTTTCTTTCAAGTAAATTGAGTTCCAAAATTTGAAGTGTTTTAAAAAGATCGGTTAAACACCGATGTTTTTGAAATTTAAACGTCGGATGGAAAAAGTTTACTTCGCTAATTTTATCTTGTAAAATATACAGGCTGTATATGGCATTGAATAAGAAAACAATGTTATGTAAACATAGGTCACATAGAGCTTTATTGAAAAAGTTATAACAAAATTACGGAATACGCGTAATAAATAATAGTAAGCGAATGCTCGCAGTAACAGCAATTCGGTTACTATTCCTAATATTACTTGTATTCCGTATTTTTTTTATAATTTTTTAATAAAGCTCCATGTGACCTATGTTTACATAACATTTTTTTCTTCTTTGGTGACAAAGTTTGAACATTAAAACCTATAGGACACTCTGTATAATTAGTTCGTTGAAAAATACGATTTTTTATAAAGTGATATTTACAAAAAACATTGTATTCTTGCTTTGTCTTTGCTCGCATAGAGAGTTGCCTAAAAATTTTTTTTATTTTTTTTCTAGATTGTTAAACCGTCTGACATTTTGCAAAATGACAGCCCAAGTCGCAACGATGCCTCATTTGGAGATCGTCTACCGTATTTTGGAGCTTCCGGTGGTGGAAAGCGCGCTTTCGAAATCTGCTGAGCAGTATTCCCGAGTGAAAGATAGCAGCCAACTGGTTAATTGGATTCTATCCACCGCAGAAACCTCTTTGAGCACCGCGACGAACAAAGCGGTGGTCCCCATAGCGGCGCCCATCGCCAAGAAACTCGAGAACCCCATACACTTCGTCGACCACACGTTGTGCCTTGGTCTTGACAAAATCGAAGAAAAGGTGCCGATGGTTAAAGAGACACCTGAGCAGGTCAGGAATATAACATTTTTATCGTTAGCATTTTACAGCAATATTCTCTTCCGTTATCTTCGAACATTATAAATATTTGTCGATATTTTCTTTATTATTATTTCTTAATTTTAATCCATTTATTTCCCGTGGATCTTTCGATATTCTATTTGAGTAAAAACATTAACTAACATTTATAACAATGCTTTAGTAAATAATAAATTCCTTCGGTCAGTTATTTATTAATCAGAGAAAAAATAGGCCATGGCAAATGGGATGAATTTTTTAAATTTCATATTGACTTATTCATATCACTTCTATTTATTATTTCTTTATTAAAGAAATTTTAGTAGCGTCTTATTTACTGTTTAATGTTGCTTCTTTAATTATCCACGAAGGTAAGAGTAAATTGTAATGAATGCAACAACTCTGGTTATCACTGTAGATATTGGAAAACGCGTACATGTTGGCTGTGCAAACTGTTCAACAAGCCTCCAATTTGAAGGACATTAGCTGGAACAAGGCGAATCAAATCTTAGCAACACATTATGGCAGCGCAGCTGTCAAGGGTTTGGACAACACAGCTGTTGTTGTCGACAAGCTAATTGATAAATATTTTCCCGCGACCGAAGATGAACAGTCGATCGGTATGTAAACACTTGGAGAATTATCCCTAACGTTAAAAAAGTGTTCAAGGTCACAGTTGAAGGTCATTGAATTAATTTCAACTTCAAATATCACGCCGTGATTACACCAACTGTCGCTCCTATTAGAAAAAGAAAAAATGACCTTGAAATCTCGATAACGTAACCTTGAGAAAAATACTCTGCTTCCCATAATGTGAATGTCATAAATCATATTTTCCCATCGTGAATAAAAACTGAAATATTTAAGTTGCTCATATTACCGTGACGTAACAACAAAAACCTAAAGTGTCCGTTTGTTTTAGTGATTAAATCCGCGGAAGAGGACAAATTGTTGCACACTTTGCAAACAGTGGGACGTTTATCGAACAAGGCGGCGAGACGCGTCTACGCAAACATAATGCGCCACGTGAACACTATCAAAACAGAGAACATAAAGGCTTACATCGGATCTGTGCTTCAGTTTTTGCAGCTCACGCGGTCTCTACATTCGTTAAACGAAGAACAGGAGCAGGATTCCAGGCCGACAGAGAATGCCAAAAATGAAGAAAAAAAGGAAAATTAATTTTCCGGTATTAGTTTACTCGAAGAAAGACATTTTCTTCCGGGGAAACGTCTGTTGACTGTTGTTAGTTCCAAACATACCGTTTAAGCACGTTGCGTTACTTCCTGTATAGTTTTCAACTAGTTCGTTGCATGAAATTTCTATGCATATATTTTTACAATTTTGTTTTCGATATAATTAGGCTAGATCGGTCATAGTGGATTACAGAAGCTTCTAGGAAAATTAATTAATCGATTAATTCTACCGAAAAGTAAAGTCGAGTTGCAGTTTTTGGTTGCTTTTTTTCTTAGCTCACTGTTGCTACCAATTAAAGTGACTTTGCAAAAGATTTCACACCGAAATATAATCAATTCATTAATCGTTGCATTTAATAAGATTCGTTTCAGAGAAATTATCACTATACATTCCCAATTGTGTAAGCTAGTTGGTGGTAACACTCTCGTAAACATCTTCTAATGATAATTATTATTTTATGAAATCATTTAAGTAACAAACATACAAGAGTATTTATATTAACATATCTATTGTGCATTCATCACGTGTACATAAAATGAAGCTGTACATTACTTTTGTGATGTTTTTATATTTACTATATACAGTAAATAAAATATAATTATATTTCTTAACAACCTGATCTTTTTTGTTTGTATTCATCTATTATTGTGGTTGTATGTAGACATTTGTCAAAAAGAATAAGGAAAACCAAACGATAGATTGAAATAATCTTTGTTAACAAAGTTATTAGACTATTCGTTAAATTACTCATACAACATATAACATTTTATTATCCTACTTATTTATTTTTCTTATATCTGCAATTTACTAATTACTACTTTTGTCAATATGCAAATGAAAAATATTGCAGCAGAATAGAGGACGTATAAAACTCGCCAACTCATGATTTTCTGAATGATCACAACCTTGTGGGAACATAATCTGTATAAACTCTAGAACCGGGAATGAGTAAAGACGCCTCAAAGCCACGTCATAATCAATGACACACACGTGCGTGTGTTGAAGCGCATACGAGGCCATACTCGTCGATACACGATACGGAACCCTAAGCGTGATGAATTCTTTTTACAGGAATCTTATTTCTCTTGGGAAAATATGATTACATGTACTTATACTACACTTCGGTTTTACAAAAGTCATAGTTATTTATTTGCGAAGTTGCCTTTGATCCCTGATTATCTTTACTTGGAAAAAATTTTCTATCTTATACACAATTATAAAAAATACATATTGTGCAGTTATCTTAACAATTCCTGTCGAACCACTTGAATTAATCATTTAAAAATTCTTTTATAATACATCCTTGCGCATCTTCCAGATAATTTCTATTCATTATCATTTTATTTGTATTAAATCTTATTCATTATATTTATTTCATAAAATAATTTTTATTTCGCTTTGACTACTGCATTTGTACAAAATTATTTTATTGTTTATATAAAATTTTCACTCGTCATTGATATTCCACATTGTATAACATTTCTTTTAAATTAGTGGAAATGTTATTAAAACAATTTTTTCATATAAATGCATAATTTATAATATTCAGCGAATATAAAGGCAATATGTATGGGCGGACTTAAAACATTTTTTAAATAATAATTTAGAAAATAAATCGACTCAGTTCTATCGCACCTAAAAATCTCTTTCTAAAGTATATTTGCTACTTTAAATTATTGTATAAACATTAACATGATATATATTTTCATCGAAATCATTAAGATTTTATTTGTGAGAAAATTGTATTTGTCCAGGGTATTTGGAATTGGATAAACGAAGCTTGTTATTCGTCGGCAGAAATATGTGCGTACTGTGTACCTTTCCGATTGCGATACTCGATGGTACTTGTACGATGCGCAAAGTCGACTCTTTTGTGAGCAGAACGAGTAAAAGAAACCTGGCGGAACCGCACACTTTTTACGGGCCTGGTGAGCGTCTGCTCCCCACCTAACCTCGAACGCTCCTACTTATAACTTTCAGCATGAACGTATCATCAGTGCCGCTGTATCTATCGTGCATATCGGTCAATGAGAATTGTTGTGTTCCCGTTACTGTGTTCTGCTAACTGTTGCATCACGCATTGTGAGTATACCAAACACTTCTTGTCCATCGCATGATCTCGACATCTACAAGTCGCAGTGTACATTAATATTTTTGTCCTTTAATCAATTTATTCAAACCGCTACCGCCAGTAGGATTATTATTCTATGAAGTAAATCGACCTTGCAATTATTTTATAGCCACATACAGGAAGTACTGTTTCTTTCTTTAGAATTGATCGAAAATACGTAAATATTTCTTAACGTGACATTTGTAGGATTGCTACGCCATTTCACATATCGGGTGTTCCAATTGAAAATGAACCCTGTCGGAGTTTGGAATGGCGGGAAAATTGTGTGGCCTACAATTCGGGGAATTTTGAATGTTGTTACCTATTTAGAAAAAAGTACAAGTATCAACTGTGGGAATTGATTAACTTATTTACCAACAGTGCCTTTGATTTATTGATTATTGGGATGTCCAACATGAACAATTTTCAATATTGCAGATCATAAATCAATGAATTGTCGTCATTGTTCTGTCAAGTACTTCAGGTACTTTTGTGCATGAAATAAACACTATCAATGATTATTGACTTACTTGACTTGTCAACCATTAGAGTGTTCTGGAAAGGTTTTCAGATTCGTATTCATTCGACTATCCATTATTGAAACACGGAATATGTGTTACACAGTGCAATCAGTTAGGCTCGTTCAGTGACGTACGTCGTCCGTCACTTTAACCATTTGTTGCGTTCCCATCTCCAGTTCAGGCTAGGTTTACGCTACGGTCGCATTAGCTGATGCCATTTTTGAGGAAGTCTCCTATTGCCTCTTTAACAGATTTATTGTTTTACGACCAAGTCACGACTGGTAAGTGTCAGCGGATTTCATGGGAAAATCAGCTCGACCGTACCGTTCTCAATGGCACGTGACGTAGCATAGGCCCATTTGTAGCGCCAGGGGACCCGTAATTTATGGGACGGTTTCGGGGCACGCGGGACTTGGTGTCGTCTTTGTCGTATTGACTGCATCAAGTGTTTGTTCTTAAAACAGCGCACCAGTTCGTGGGCGTTGCATAATCCAAAAAACTCCTTTAAGCACGTCTATTGGTTCCCCACTATTTTGACCTTATCCGTGGAGGGCATCTTCTCGTCTATGTTTTACAATTCTCTTCTACTTTAGTCAGATAACTTCGAACTCTCGCTCCTGTAACATCGCTCTATTGCATTTGTAACATTGTGAAGTAACTATTCCATTTTATTAAATATATATATTGTTACTGAATGGTGTTTTGATCATTGCCGTGATAAATATCACGAGAACCGGAAACCAGCTCACATACATCTTAAAGATTGTGTGAGCACGCGTCACATCGCGATTAGTACCATTTTCGCGACGTTGGTGACGACACAACACCATTTATAATTATAATCGCTTAGTTTACATTGCACTCTAACTTTGTTTTGGATCGGATTGATTTTTTGTACTGGAGGTTACCTCTACAGTATTTTTTCAGTATACTTGAATACTCTGCAGAAAACAAGGAAAGATAAATATACAAAATAGTAAATGCAATAACGCGAGGAAACGTTTTTGTTAAACAAATTCCTAAACCATTAGTGAACACAGGGAAAAAATATACATGTGATTCAAAAGTATTGCATATTATGTTTGTAAATAGAAAATAAATATAAATAATATGAAATCATATTATGTTTTGAATATTAAATAAATTAATAAAACTCATAAAAATGATATTCCTCAAAGGAGAAATAATTCTGAATAATCAGTTTCTCAATTTTTATATTGAAAATGCTATTATTTTCACAAACACGAGCGCACTAACATATGAATCGCTGATTAAAATATTGATTGTGACACAGGACAGCATTAACAACAAGGTTCACAAGCCGAACAAAGTCTAACGGTATAGATAAATTTAACATACTGTTTTTTTGCAGTGGATGAGTCATGAATTACGCTTTTAATCTTGCAACAAGTTGAGTACTACATGTTACAGTCTAACGTCGCACACTGTTTATTCACTTAATTTAACAAAAACAGTGCAACTTTTTGTTCGTTTCTCACAGCAACTTAATGTTTTACACTTTAAACGTTTGTTTCAATACTATTATTCATTGCGAATCGTAGTCGTCGTGTTACACAAACAAGTGTGTGTGTGTGTGTGTGTGTGTGTGTGTGTGTGTGTGTGTGTGTCATCTTGAGGCGGATGTAAGATTTCTGCTTTATCGTCAGTCAATTTCTGTTTTACCGCTTTTCCTTAAACTTCTGTTATGTTTTTGTTGTTTATATTTTCACTTTTTGAATTTTGTCAAATTATTTCTTTCTAGAATCTTACTTATATTTATAGTATAAAACAAATAATAAATAATTAATACTCGTTTATTTTTAAATATTTTGCGTTAGATGAATATCTTTTCCAATAATATTTAACGTTCACGTATCGCACCAAAAAAATGATGCGAAATTAAAAAGTTAATTCAATCAAAATGAGAATTTATTAAAATTTGAAAATTAATTTTGACAACAAAATTTCAACTGATAACTGTTATCTTACATTTCACCCAGCGTGCTATCGCACGAGAAAGATAATTCGAGTCCGTTGAACATTTTAGGCGTGATATATCACGAACTAAAACGTGAATCTCGACACAGCCGTAATTATGTAATTATTCAAGGTACAAAGATCCTCTTGGTAGCCATTTCCTATTTCGAATCTGCTGAGGTCAATGTCCTTAAACATTCCTACGTAACCATTGCTTGAACATTGACTTTAATTTGCGTATCCTTTGTCGTGCACTGCGCATGATTTGCTATATTTTATATTATTATACATAATAATAATTTTATATTATTTTATATTATTATATTAATATTTTTTATTTTCATACAAAATATTTGGTACCTGCATAGAAGTTATCTCTTCTTGCCAATTTTAATGACCTTGGACTACGTCAAGGTCATCATTTTAAACAACATTTTCGTTCGCGTGTAACCGCTGCTTGGTCTTAGTTTTCGAGATATACATATTAGAGATGTATGTTCAAGATCATATGTATGTATTTAATGAGATGCAAATTACCATGTTTATGCGATATCCACTTTAAGATGTACAGATTATCATGGTCTATCTAATTGTCAGAGTTGTCTTAAAAATACGTTAATAGAAGAAAATCAAAAGTGTTTAAATTCTTTTTCGATAACCACTAACTTTTCTACCACTAACGAAGCAATCAATTTTCAGGAAAAATGGCAGAAGCTAAAAATACAAACACCCCTGCAGACGAGTCTGCACCCCATATGGAGGTGTTCGACCGAGTGAAGAACATCCCTGTCATCCACTCGGCCATCGAGAAAACTGGGTCCACATACTCATACTTAAAGGACTCGAATCATTTGATTCACTGGGCCCTAACACAAGCCGAAGCTGGGCTGAATTATGCGACTGCTACTGCTGCACCGATCGCTGTACCCTTGACGAAAAAGTTCAAGGGACCAATCTCGGCTGTCGATCAAAAATTATGCGAGGGTTTAGACATGGTCGAAGAGAAAGTGCCCATCGTGAAGCAGCCGCCGCAACAGGTATAATCTGATTATCGGTAGAGTAACGCTAACTAAAGTAAAGTAACTAATTGCACGTACAATTGGTGATAAAAATGTGTACATATTTAGTTGCCAATTTGTTATTTTTCTCCTGTATTCATGTATCTTTTGTTCTTACAGATTTATGATGCAGCAAAAGCAGTGATGGGCAGTTCATTACAACCAACAATAGAGAAATTGCATGCTGCAAAGGAATCTGCTACACAACAGGCTTCTACACTCAAAGAAGTTAGTATAGTGAAGGCTAACGAATTGTTGAATACACAGTATGGCAGTATGGCTGTGCAAGGGGTGGACAACACCAGTGTCCTCATTAACGGTTTATTGGACCGCTACTTCCCACCAGTTGAGGGAGAAGAAAATGCTCCAGGTACAATTATAATAATTAGTACATTTACTAGTTATAATAGTACAATTAATACGCTAATTGCCGATCCGCCCAGAACTGTGTACTTATTTCGTACAATTTATTTTATAGCACCAGTATCAGCCGATGAAAATAAAGTTCTGCACGCAGTGCAAACCATAGGTCAATTATCATCGAAGACAGCGAACCGTGTGTACCATTCAGTAGTAGCACAGTTGAGGACAGTCAGTAAAGAGGATGTGACGTCATACATGAATAGCGTTATATCCATCCTTCATTTGACGCATTTCTTGAGTCTAAACGAAAAGTCGGTTGAAAATACAGAAATGCAAAGCCCAGTATGTGCGAAAAAGTGATAGAGAAGAGGCGATAGAATATGTCCGAGACAGTTGTGACTATTATTTTTATACGATTTTCATGCAATTTTAATATCCTGTTGTACACGTGTCGGCATAACAATTTAACAAATTTTTATATGATGTGTATATTTACTGTAGTAAATAAAATGATTTGATGGTGTATTTATATATTTAGACACCTTTAATATTATAATAAATACACAACATACATGTGTGCATGCATGCTACACTATTATTACACACATGCTTTGTGACGTTGCAAAACGGCTTTCTGCGGAGCGTACCACATAGCGGGGACCGAACCGCCCATGAGCGAGATCGACAGCGTTTTTCCCGAGGAAAGAGTTACCGAAAGAACTCGATAACTAGCTCACTATCTTGGTACGCGACGAGTACGGCCATATTTTCAGATACGACCGAATGCGAAAAAGTCAACTTTCTAATTTTGATATTTTTTCAATTAATATTAATTTCTAAATGTCTACCGACCACGAAAATGAAAAAAATAATCAAATACAAAAGCAGTCCTAGTTGTAATATACGCATGAAGTTAGACAGTTTAGGAATATCGTTTTTCCCTACATAATTTGGCTGTTCATTCTTAAAGTGTCCTGATAACTGTGATCAACCTTTTGCCCTGAATTTTTTTCTACATCAAAGTGAACACTTTATTGATAAGAAATCATACTTTTCATTGACAATTATGATATAATATATTTTTTAAAAAATACTGAGCAAAATGAAAATGATCGTTACAAATTTTTATCTTTGACATGCGCTATCTTTCAAGTCCCACAAAGTCCCACTTTCTAACAAGTAAGGATCTTTTCAGTAAACCTTCCTCTATGTAATGTGACAAAAATTATTTCCCACTTCGAACCACTTCTCAAGATATTGTTGTTTGAAGACATCCGCGTCGCGTTATCCTGCCCGCACTCGGATGCGCGCTACGCGCTGAATTCGTCATGTAAGCAGCCTCTGAAAGTCTGACAGGACTGTGTTGAATAGACTTTCGGCAATTGATATGTTTATATTTTGCAGTAAATAAGTCAGGCTTCCATCTCTGATGTTGCAAAAGTGCAAAGACGTTTTTCTCAATTTAATCTTAGTCATAATTTATTCATATATTTAAGTCTTATTTATTTAATTTAGTAAATTATAGTTACTTATATTAGTGTGTTTAATATACATATAATATTTAATTTAATATATATATATATATATTTAGTGTTTTTAGTATTTATCATACCAACACATGTAGTTAAACATTTTAAAAACATCGATTTTCATCAAATAATCTGATCTGCTTTCCTCAAAATGGCCTGACAGCAATGTTTAATTTTTTGTCCTGAATTTGTCCAGAGTGTCACGATTCCTCTACGGTAAGTACTGTTACGTTGCATTGCAATTGATGATGTTCCGTCTTGAAGCAATTAGTGCCTTTCGAAGGGTAGGTTAAAAACCGATATACCTGACCGTACCTGTGTCGTCGCAATAAAATTATGTATTTGAATTAAATAGCGAAAATATTAATAAACAATTAGTAAAAACAGTTAAACAAATGTGAAATATATTAAGATACAAATCATTGAGAAGGAAATATTTTTTTAAATATTGAGTTCAAATTTCATTGCAGTATCTTTAGTAATTCAAGAGTTATTCAAACATGTCGCGTGCTTTTTCAAACGGGCCCACTATGCGCCGGGCCCTTCCCCACTTAGTCGAAGGATACCTGCTACACGGACATCCGAGAGGGAAATGGTCAGATGCAAGGAAAATTCCTGCGCGTATAGGTCGAGTAAATGGGATCATCGTTCACGGGTCAGCAAGCACGAGGAGTGCCGGCCATGGGGAGCAGTCCCCGTCAGAACAGCTGTCTTCAGCTGTCGCCAAACGTGCCTTCCCACACGCGAGAAAAAGGCAACGTGACAGACAGCTTACATGGACGCATATAAAGTTGTAATGCATATGATAATAAATAAAGAATATTTTTACAACAAGTTAATGTGTATTTATTTCGAGAAGTCCATAGAAATCGAAAAATCCCGAAAACTTTGAAAATTGATTTTTGTATTAGGTGAAATCGGAGGAGGTGGCACGAAAATTAAGTGTCACCTCTTTCTCGATCATATTCTCCTAATAGAGAGCCGAAAATTTCTAATACGAAGAGGTTTTACTTTACCACTAATTTTCGAAAAATTTTCGGCCGTCTGACTTGGCTTTGAGTTGTACTACTGAATTTTCGTGCCACCTTCTTCAATATCATATTCTCCTAGTAAAAAGCCGAAAATTTCGAAAACCTCGAAATTTGAAGTTTGTATTAGGCGAATATGATAGCGAAGGAGGTGGCACGAAAATTCAGTAGTACAAATCAACGCCAAGTCGGAGTTCCGAAAATTGTTGATTATTTATTTTTGCAATTCCAATTCAGTAGTGGAACTCAATGTCAAGTCGGACATACGGGAAAAATTGATGGTTTAATAATTAGATACGCCGATACGTTTTTGAGTTACATTGTCATTGTAATACATAAATTAATTATATTTTACATGTACATAACTTATATTCTAAACATTGCACCGTCAGACTTCTACTGCAATACTTCCGTATACAAACTTCTTGCCGCTTTTCCCATAAGACAAATGCAAATTCCAGCAAGAATCATCTGTTCCATATAAAAGTTCATACAGCGCCATTTCATGCAGCGGCAAAATGCTCAAACTTGTAGCTAAATGTTACCGACAGTGTAATGAAGACAGACTTAGGACACAGACATTAATCATTGTAATTAATTTAATATAAATTCATTTATTATTTGTTACATATCAACGATTTTCATTTGTGAATAACAGTCAGTTAACATCAAATTTGTTGAATTCAGTTTAAAGTTAATTTATTAATGATATAAATAAATAATTTGAATTCAAATAATTAAAAATTAAAACAGGAATTTATAAGTAGTGAAGGAAAATTTATATTAAATAATTGAAGTATTTATATCAAATACTAGCGATCCTAGCGTCAAAATGTCGAAGCTTGTTGCCAATTAGTACCATTGCCGATGATCGCCACGGTCGGTAAATATGACGAGAAGTTTTAACGCGTTACCGATACATGGCGCTGTTCGGACGAGTCTGTAGGGGCAACATGCGTTTCCGCGTATTGCCGTGGCGCTAGCGTCGCCCGGCATCGGCCGCATGCGAGCGGTATAGCGAGTCGCCCCTCTAGACAAAACGTTGTCTATGTGCCTAGTGCGAATTGTCGCACGAATAGGATTCGCTCTCTGACTATCGTTATTGTTAGACGTGAGGAGATCCCGTGTTGCCGACTAAGCAACACGTGCCGCTTGCCGCCATTGGGCGCGAATAAAGTTTCGTATTTAATCTACACGTGCAGCAGTGATTGAAACCAGTTCCTACGGTTCCAAGCGGAGTAGGCCGCTTTTCCACTGGTTCCCTAGGGACCACGAACCTACAAGTCAGGTGCACATAATTCATGCCAGAAAAGAGAGAATCGGCACACCGTCAGACTTCTACTGCGATACGGTTGACTGTGGTCACCGGATGATTGCCGCCGAGCAGTGTTGGGATATTGCGCGGGTTACACGCGCAGGCGCGACAATTTTAGCGTCAGTAAAGTACTAAATTGAGCTCAAATGAGGTACCTTGGTTACCCCGCATAATTCCACAAAATTTTTTTTTTATTTTCAAATATCAATGTTTAACATGCGTATGATATATTAAATTTTGATGTGTAATAAATAATATATAATATAATGTAATATATAATAGTGTATAATATATTGTAATATATAATATACTTATTACTAATTTTGGAAGCATAGTGCTCTACGCTTCCTTCTAGCTTCTTTTCCAATAGTTGCCATTATTACACAATTGAATATACCAAAATTTCGGATGACGGTCACCTCGTCGTACCGTCTTGCACTTTTCCGTTGGGTTCCCGCCAATAATAGTCCCCCTCTACTTTCCCCACAAGCTTAGGACGTACATACGTTCCTGCATTTATTCGCGCATGCGCGTGTAACCCGCGCAATATCCCAACACTGCCGCCGAGGAACAGAACAATGGTGAGGGAATGGCGTCGTAGAAGGGGTAAAATAGAGTGCGAGATGGTGCGAGACAAGCCTTTATCTGGTGACACTTCAGACCAGGTTATGCTCCCTTCATGTATTATTTGTAGGACAAAGGTTCGTCGAAAGAAAAAGAACAATAGATCTTTTGCAAATCTTGTGTATTAAATATCATAACACTGTCTCGCACAAT
This sequence comes from Lasioglossum leucozonium, assembly GCA_028454225.1. Taxonomy (NCBI): domain Eukaryota; kingdom Metazoa; phylum Arthropoda; class Insecta; order Hymenoptera; family Halictidae; genus Lasioglossum; species Lasioglossum leucozonium. The sequence goes on along the minus strand of CM052218.1, from coordinate 13,359,416 downwards.
GCCTGACAGATTGATAGCGTGCACGGTACACGCGTGCACGCGAAACGACATTCTCCTCGCGATCTGTAACGAAAATTCGAAGTACAAAAGCGGCGAAACGGTATCTGTGTGTCTGTCTGTCTGCCTGTATCTCGTTTTCCATATAATAACAATTTTCGAAAATTGGTGTTTTGTTCTTCAAGATTCTCCATCCGCGAATTCAAATCGTCGTACGATAGTAATACAGACGATAATCATCGTGGATAACCGGAAAGAACGGACGAGTACAGAAAAATAGTGAAACACGGATGATGCTTGGGAAAAATTTCAAATTTTTCATAAAACTACGGCTTCGATTTTCATTGAAACCACCTGCTCGTCGGTCACATATCCTTAAATCCCATTAGAGGAAAGAACCAAGGCACTGAATTCCGTTCTGAGCGCGTAGAGTCCCTAGACATGTGTCCCTAGATGATCAAAACATATCAAAGAATTATGTAGAAAGTCTCTCAAAATATTGAAAATTAATTACTTTATTTAACTTCAAAAGATACGTTCTTGGGAATTACACTTTTTACAAAATCAATAATGTGTTTCTTCGAAGTAAGTTGATCATCTTATTTTATAGCTATCGACATAGGCAAAATTTAATATTGATTTTTAGCAAATTTTCATGTATGAGTTATAAATTAGATGAGACACATGTTTATAGTTGTTTTCGTTATTTGCAACTCGCACGCCACCAAACTCCTCGTTTCAACGCTAGAACTACCTTACCATACGAGCCACTTAATTCCAAATTTTTACCTCCACTATTATTGCAATTTTACACATCTTAAATTAAACATTATCAAACATACCAATGCGTTATAATAAAAGTCTTGCAAAATCTGAACAAATGCAGTCTTATTATTTAGCTAGGTAGTTCTAGGTTTAGTCTATATAAGAATCGATCTTAATTAGTTTTGTACTATTTCGCAATCTTAGAATTTTCATTTGCACTCCAACAATTCTATTGTTTCGCTTTGTATTATTGTCAATGAGCAACAGTCGTCGGTTTTCTAATAGAATGCAAAGTAAAAAGTGTCGACTGGTGAACAGTTTCACCTTTTTTGTCCATGAAATTCCTGGGTAAACATCCCCGGTGTCGAATAGCGTTCGAATTTCGCGCGCTGACGCGCATGTCGCGTCCCGTGGGTCTCGCTACACTCCTTACAGACTAGCAAGCATGCATCCCGGTATTATCACACCTACGCGCCATTCTGCCTCTTATTACTCTTAATTAGTAACCATTTTTGTACGTTTTTTTGCTTTTGTGCAGCAAGGCACTAGGAACAGATCGGCGGCTCCGGTCAGTCGTGTCACATGATTCGATGTTGCGTCACCATCTTGGAATGTTTGTCACTTCAAAGAAATAATGTTCCACAGTTTTAAACTAAATTGTTTAATCTTCATTTTCTTGTGAGAAATATTACTTTTGAAATTGAATTTAATGAATGCATACAGTTGAGTCCACATTTTTAATGGAAAATCTTTTTACAGTGTTGAGGTCCAGAAGTGATTAATAATAATCTTTTCTAGCTTGAATCGTATGCTCGAAAGATCATTTCTATTTATGACTGAATGATATAGCAACGGATTAAAGTCTATTAAGATGCAACGATCATAGATCATCATTATAATTAATTTTATGGATGGTATGGCCGAAATAATTAATTAAAGAATACAAGACACCTTTAAGGCATTCAATTGTAACATTGTAACCTATGTCGAATGATGACAAGAACAAATACTGTGTGCAAGTTAATAAAAGCTTCTTGGACGTTGCCCACGTGTCTAAATTTAATTATGATTGTTCAATTAATCGTGTATATAAGGCTGAGTCAAATCAACTTCTACTCGTTATTTAACTTCTGTGTTTTGCAATTGCTTCGATATATATTTTTATTTTGCAGAAAATGAAAAATTTTCTATTAACAATTCCGCAATATTTTTAATGATTTTCTAACTCATTTCGGTTATTCACTTGGAATTTTATAATAATATCCGTTTGTCACATATTTTTAAAATAATTTCCATTCATCAATTATGTTTTGAACATTACTTCTGTATAGTTAGCTGCTTCCGACTCAGCCTACAGTTACTCATTAAAATCACAATTTATTGTAAAAATTCGATCACATAATCCAAGCGGACGCAAATCGTTCAACACTCGTCTGCCGGAGCCTCTTATCTTACAAATCGTTCTCTTGTCACAGTAAATCGAACGAATGCACACACGTTTAAAGCCGAAAACGTAAACGGTTCCAGCTCTTAGGTAAAAACGACACTTAAGTATAATTTACATATCTATAACCGTATCGCGTGTACGTAAGCAACTAGAGAAAAACAAAGGAAAAAAAAACCGTCCCGCAGTTGTCTATGAACTCGATGGAAAAAAGCGTTTGTCGTTCGTGCGCACGGCCGTCGCACCGCGAATAAATAATAAAAATGAGGAGAGATAGAGAGAGAAAGAGAGAAGAGACAGAGAGAGAGAGAGAGAGAGAGAGAGAAATAGGAGGCCCAGGCGTCGGGGCCTACGCCCCTGCCGTTACTCGTCATAAGATTTCGCACGATCCACAATCACGTGGATCCGGGTACTCCGAGCCACGATGTGCCGTTGACTTTGCTCGGTTAATCGCTCGAACGTATAATCGCGCACGCTGACGATCATTAACATCCCGTGGCATTTATTTAATTTTAGTCTCGTCCAATTAGTCAAAAATATCTAGCTTGCGAGGATTTGGTATGCTCAACAGTCAGTGACCACTGACGGCACCATTAAACGAACACACGCAGATCAGTGACCGCTGATGACCCCATTAAGGCGTCAGGCATTGATCAGTGACCATGTTGATCAATGTGTGCTTTCTGGATAACAGACAGTTGGTAAATTGTTACCACATGTCATCAGATTACAATTTTACAAAGAACATTACGATTAAAATAAAGTTAAAATTACGATTAAATTAAAAATGTGCGATATTCATTTTTTTTTTTTAAGTAATACGTGGAGCAGCACAAAATGTCTTCGTGTTATCGAAAATACAGAATGTTTAGCGCAAGATCTTTTTTTATGACTCCATATTTAGACTTATCCGTTTTTTTTTTATTCCAACCCCTTGCCCTGTAATTCATATTCTATCGTTAACAGTTTGGTGTCAGAAAATCTTTAAAAAATTTACCATAATATTAGGAAACTTGTATTCGTTGTTGCTATATGTTAAAACGTGTAGAAATGTATAAAATCTCGTAGAATTAAAAACAAACTGAGACTCAATAAAATTTTACTTCACAGCGAAACGGTACAGTCCGTTAAAAAGAAAAAAAGAAATGTCAGATCAATGTCAGAGCAAGGGGTTAACACACTCGCTATCGTCGATCGACGTCGCCGTACTCCGAAAACCATACTGCACGCGCGACGTTAATGACTCTCAGCGCGCCTACACGTGGCGTACGGCATTGTACGGCGCGACGTCAGCAGCGACGACTCTGACGTAGATAGGCGAATATTGTTCATGCTTTCTAACGTATACACGTCGTATTCTATGACGACGCAGAACTGGAGTACACGAGTCGTCGGAGGGGGGGAGAAGTGATGGCGAAGTTTTCTTGAAAAGAGTTCGTGCACACGCGTTTTCAACAAATTTTGTGAAACTATATAAAAAACGCATTAGAAGAAATTGCAAACAACAACAGTTTGCATTTACTTTGATATTTCTTTCGAGGCAGTCACTAGTATTGTGAATTTTCTTATTCTGCGAATAAAAAATTGAACAACCGAATAATATAAAAAAATAAAAATTGAGTAATTGTGTATAATTGAAATATTCAAAATATTGTAGGATATACAGAACTGCCTAACACCGCAGCTCTATTTAGCTCGGAGCTCGTGAAAAATTTCATTTACAATCCTAAATTTCAGCGTAAAAATCTTCATTTATCCAAACATTTGTACTCCTGACGATTTCTTATAAAAACAAACGTGTGTACAACAATATACGGTAGAAAAAGTTCACACGAATCAGAATAACCGTATCCTATCAAACAGCGTTACAAGTTGCCAGTCTAATAAAAATGTTAGAAAAATATTTTTTATCAAAGCTGCTTTAGGTGGGAGCCCAGTCTCGTAAAATTCTAATCGAAGCACAACATTGGTTCCAGCAGTCTCTAGTACACGAACTCGTTTCGTACAACTATGGACTGTTTTTCAAAAGAAGCGACCTGAGGCACATTAACCCGTTAGGACTATGTTTTCAAAAAGTCTGATCATTTAAAGGACAAAACAAAGATTGACAATCGAAATTTTTACATTTTCCGGAGGATAGTTTTCTTCTCGGATCGACTAGCCAGATGAAAAATAAAATACCACCGATCTATAAGATTGACAGTCGTAACTGTTGTCTGCTCTGTTACAGCATCCCCGTAGCATAAGCTTGAAGTGTCTACTGCAGAGGCTAGGCAGCTGTTATAACTATTAGTGTACCTAAGGTATCTACTTTCAAAAAACATACTACGATTCTACAATCTGAGAGAATATATGGCTCAGGGACAAGACAATGGGAAACTGAGAGTTTGCTACAGGCTCGTGTCTACGCGACGTCACAGACGAGGTATAACAGTAGACCAATCACGCAACGCGCATCGTATGTCACAAGGGTTGTTATCATCTCTGTGCTATGCACGACGTTGCCAATAATTCATGAGTAAAAAAATTTATTTATTATTTGTTTCGCAGAAATTCGAGCTATAGAGAGTTAATTAGGAATGTTCGCATAAAAAAGGCAAGAATATCACTTGAACATTTTTGACGTGACAACACGTTGTATGCCTGAACCCGGAAACAATGTAGCTCGGCGCGACCGTTCAATTTGGATAGATGGTGCTAGGTGTTTGGCAACGTCGGTAATTCAGATCGCGCGCGCGAGAAGTAATGGTCTAGTGCTGTGCCTGGCTTGTGGCGACGTCTTTGTCGTCGGTGTAGTCGTCGTGCTACCGATACGAAAAGAGAAGCAGCGAGACGAAGCTGGTAGTTCGGAGCTCGCGTGGCCGCGTAACTCGTCCTGGATGCTTCAGCGGCGACGGCGGCCTCACCGTCCTGGAGACCGTCGGCCAGGTTGGGCGACGGGGCAGCTCGCTTGGAGCGCGGTCGGTGTCGAGCCCGCCGGCATCTATGGTACGCACTGAGCGATTATTCCGTCGCACCGCAGCTCCTTCGAACCCGGCGCTTCATTTCGTCTCGAGGATCTCCTGGATGCTGACGTAGGTGCCGGTCAGGAATCCGAGCACACCGAACGCGATGATCGCCAGGTTCTTCCAGAGCCTCCAGTAGCAGGCGCCGAGCCCATTCTCTTGATCCCAGACGGTGACCAGCTCGATCACCGACGGGAACATCAGTCCCAACGTCGACAGGCAAACCGCGCCGACCAGCGAGATGAACGGGCCTAGGTTCGGTATAGCGATCGCCACGCCGACCGTGAACACCACGAAGAATATCCGAATCACGTACTCCGCCAACATCTTCCGCGAACCGAAGTACTGTTTCAGGTTCTTCCAGATGATCTCCATCGGTACGTAGAATTGCAGGCCGTATGTCAGAAAGATCGCTACAGCGATCATCAGTTTTGTGGATTGAGCAAGGATCTCGCTCTCGTCCAGGTTCAGCGTGATCGACGCCTTCGTGTTCTCCCCGTAGCGCCAGTACCCGAAGAAACCCACCGTGCTGTACAACAACACCACGAAGAACATGCCAGTGTTCAGGACGCCCGGGCAGCCGATGAAGTGGGTCGGGGTTTTCATGTTGTTCTCGAGGGGCATCACCTGGAACGCACCGTGTTTTCATGGTTAGGGATTAGAGTATAATTTTGGACCAGAGGGAATTGATACTTTTTGGGGACCTATTGAATGGCATGTATTTTTTACACAAAATCAAGCCTTTAATGGATTTAGAACAGGGTCGTAGCGTGTGATCCCGGAAGAAGGTGATTGGGACTAAATAGACTAAGGACCACGATGAACCGTGTGTCACTTACCCCAGAAACTCTGAAGAGGACGGATCTCATTGTAAATCTTTGACAGGTGTAATGGTAGAACTAACGAAGCTGGCAATCCTCTACTAGAAGGGCAAGAGCTACTATTCTATTTTTCAAGAAAGTAATACGACGTCGGGACGTCTGCCATACATAAAGATCCCTGATTTGCGTACAACTTCGAGTTGTCAGCCATCATCTGGGGTTTTGCGTTGGAGAAACTACGCCTCGAGTAGCTATACTCAACCCTGACGCTCTCATAAAGTGAAAGCGAAATAGCACGGGGCTATTTGCCTAATTTATAACGATTATGTCCAAAACTTTGATCCACCTACCTAGATCACATTGATTGATCGCATTTATACTTTTACTTATTGGAAAAAATTACAGTGTGTCAATAAGACGATTAGGTTCAACGTTTGTCTCATGTTTAGATGTATTATATCTTTGCGCGTTGGAATTTCTGATTCGACACCTAGCGGCTCTTCTCTAGCGAAGAGAATTCAATTATGTCTTATCGCATGATCGAAATACTAAACGCGATTCAACCGGTACGTCTACGCCCGATCAGGTATCGATTCGAATACAAATACCGTGTCCGCTTTGCTTAGTATGCGCATAGTGCTGGATATTATTACAGTAGAACCATTATTGTCAGAATATATAAGTGTTTTAGTAACAGAACGGTACTTATCATAGGCGCCATTCGAAACACAATCTAGATATTTGAACGTGTCAAAAAATTCCTGAAGGGACAAGTCTTCGCCAAATTAATCGCGAAGGACAGTTGTAAAGGTCGATTTTGATCGATACTTACCACACCGATGCCTTCGAGTGCGAAGATGGCAGTGCCGAAGAACAGAGGTAGCTGAGACCAGCTCGAAAAATTCGGCACATCGCGGATGGTGGGCAGGTCGTTGAAGATGTAATAGAACGTGATCCCCATTCCCGTGGCGATCAGTATGTTGGCGACCATGGAGAACGGCGCCAGGTATTTCAGGTTCCTCACCAAGGAGAAAACGATCAAGAGGGGTAACAGAGCAGCCATGTATAGCCTGACATCTCGATCGGTGTCCGTATAATAGTCGGCCACCTCCTTCACGTTCGTTGAGATGAACACTATGTAGACGCAACAGCAGCCTATCAGATCGATCACCAGAAACGAGTTGATCGTCGCTCTGTAAAGTAATGATGTGGAATTTACTAAACGTTCGGAATCCCTAATTGGTAATTCCTATTCGTCAAAGAGGAGGAGGTGAGAGGGGGGGGGGAGAAACGAACGTAACAAAGTTTCTCGAAGGAGTACCCACGTAAGACTTCGCTATTACGTATGCAAAGCTGACTGAAAGAGGGAAGCCATTTTTGGCATCGGTCGCCGACCACGGAACTGACGCCTATTGCCGGTCACCGCTAGACCCGGTTCGTAATAAGTCGCTATAATAAGTCAAAGCTATGCGCAGTTCTGTTATCAATCCTTCGGTTCCCGTTATCTCGATTACTTTAGCCTTCAAAATTAATTGAATAATTTTAACGAGGAAAGTCGGTAAATTGTAAGTAAATCGAAATATCGAAGACCAATGACGTGGTTGAAGTTGGTACGAAATATACAGAATTAGTCTGGAAAAAACAAATGTTAAAAAGTGGCTTTACTATTGCACATACTGATCGTTCATCAAGAGATGGCAGTAAGACATTTGGAGGGACCACGTGGTATCCTTACTCCACATGATGCTGATCTCCTCTGTCGTCCGTCCCCGCTAGAACCTCAGCGTAAGAGTATGACCCGTAGCTTGATGTCAAGGGGAGAGGGGGTCCTTCAGACCCCCATGCGTACCACTGTCAAAACCACTGCCATCTCCTGATGGACGATCAGTACCTACGATTGTCCTACCGCCCGAGGTTGGGGCGATTTTGATCCCCAAATCTGATCATAGCCTTTCAACAATCTTTGAACCACCGGGTATGATTTCGCACCCCCCCACAAGAAGAACTTGAAGAGGAAAGTGATACTCACTTGGCGAGGCGAGCGTATTTTTGCACAGGTTCTGGGCCGACAAGAAATGCAGCTTCAGCAACATCCGCGAACCCTAGGCTAGGTGTCTGTGTCCGCCTGCACAGGTTGTGGGCGCACTTGACAAGGATGTGCACGCAATAGGTGCACACGGCGCCTATGAAAAAGGTAGCAAACAGGCCGAAGAGCAGTCCAGCATTGCGGAAGGCCATGGGCATGGCCAGGATCCCTGTCCCTAAGCTGCCCTTCAGCAGATGAATCAGCGTGTCCATGTCCGATGTAGGGTGAGCCAGCTTGCGGTGCTCGAAGGGATTGTAGAGCGCCGCTTCCTCGTCGTTAGGCCGCTCCACGAGCGGCAACGTCGAGCCGTTCGTGACGGTAATCGGTACGTCATTTTTCTCGCACTTGTATCTGCAAAACCGACGTCGTTAGCGGTGTGTTCTTGTCAGCGGTGGTAGAGGGTTGCTGCGGGGTAAGAGCGCGCGGGGACCATATGGGGGTCGCTCAGTGTTGTGGGTCTGTGACACGGTGTGCCGCGGTTTTGTGACCTAGTGTGACTCGTTTTGCGAAAGAGGAAATGTGGAAGGCACTTCGAATCGCGTTAGATGGCCACTCCAATCGGTCGTTGCTAGCTTCGAGCGGTGGCCGTAACACCACATGTCCACGACACCCATATCTACTAGCTCAGAATGAGGGGAGCAGAGTGGACAGCTATTATGACTATGAGTGCATTTCACGTTTCTTCTTTTCTTAGGAAAATGTGGTGGAGCTTTGAAGTAATGGGACCAGCTGGACTGTGAATGTGCTATTTCTCTTGCAGAACCGATTGTTAGGCTGGATCATGTCAGTCTGGGGTAGGTGGCAGTTTCCTGGTAGAGGATACCTAAATTCTGATGATCCTTGGATCGTTGGGACATTGTCTTCAAGTCAAGAACTATTCTTAATGGTGCTCGCCTAATTTTGTCAGGCTAGAAGGATATTGTAAACTGTTTACTGGTCATTGTGTTTTCTGATGATTTCAGCTACTCGACACAATGTACAGGATAGGTCATCTAAGACAAGACAATTGAATAGTTCCTTCAGTTTTAGAGGTAGGAATAAATGTTTGAGATCGAGGTTAATTCAATGATTGTATGGTAGACGAAATTGTCAGCTAACCGAATTTTGTTTTGCACAATTTTTTGGGTCTGTCACCTTGGGCGACCTTGAGCCATTACCGACATTGGGAAGAGTCTTCCGAAAGAAGGAAGTAATGATACACTTAAATTTTATTTATTCAAAAATTCATTTAAATGTTAACCAGTTGTGATCGTGGAGAAGGTTTATAGTTGCAAATGTTGCAAAATATATGGGACAAATTTGAAAATAGCGAAAGTGACTGTCAAACAATTTTCCCTTCCTTTGAAACTATGGAAGTCGTTTAAGTACTCTGTCTTTGGTAACTAAAATTGTCTTGGGTGATTTGGGTTACACGTTAAACAGTTCCAGTTATTTTATAGGTTATGTGAGGTTGTCTGTACAGGATTGGTACTGAAATACTAATTCGTTAAAGGGTTTTTTGATGGCATCTGTCACAAGCATGTTAAATCACATGTGCTTTCAATGCCTCATTCATGGTGCTAGCTGGATTTCTCTTTTCGCGATGCATGCATGCCATTGGAGGAAGACGGGAAACAGGGAGGATCGAAGTATTTTGATTTTTCTGACGATCTAGAGCAATGGGAGCCTTTGGAACTTGCGAGGCAGCGTAGACGGATTTTTGAAAGGATCACATTCTTCTGTTTTAACAATACATTTTCAACAACAAATTTTGAATAATAATTTCTTTTGAATTAAAAATCTAATTAAAAATTATTAAGAATATTTTGTTTGTTTTGTTTTCTCACTGAAACTAAAATTTTTGGTTTGTTTTTAATAACAAAAATTTAGTAATCATTTTTTTTCATTTGTAACAAGGGGTTAATGTAAATATATACCAGAGCAATAATTGTTACATGACAAGCACCACAGACAAACAAGTCGTATTAAAAACATAAATTAATTTTTGTTCGAATACTACGGTGTCTTTAATCATTGTTAATCCAATTGGAAAATAATTTTATAGAAATTACCTTCATCAGAAATGATTTTTAAAAAATTTGTAGTATGTACCAGACATAAAATTTAAAAAAACAAAGCACTGACAACAATAAATTTCCGAAAGTGTCTAGTATCAGAAATAATTTATGAAACACTGGATTGGCATAAAGATCCGCAGTTTATCAATCATTGTAGAGTGTCAACAGTTGGCAAAGGCAGAAGAGGAAGAATGAAGTCCGCCTACGCCACTGCACGTGCGCTTATGAATTAAACGTTACTCTGAGCGAGCACGATGCACGATAAGGCCGTGATCCACGCGTTTTGATCAAGCGAAAGCTAGACAGTTATTACAGGCAGAAATCTAGTGGGGATGGAGTTGGCAGTGAGTGATGCGAGATCTCTCATCGTTGACAGCGTGGATTTATCAACGTTACTTAACTGTCACAGAAAACAAAAAACATTTCGTTTTATTTTATTTGAGAATACAATAAAATTTCTTCATATAAGGCCTCGTTAAAAGAGAAACAATCGATTTCAAATATTCATAGTGAAAAGCACGAATAGCTCTATAGATATAATACTGGACAAATAATGTAGAATTTTTTTACAAGACGTTTAGGTTTGCAGTAAATCAAATTTGAAATTAATTGAAATTTTGGAAACCAATTTACTCGAACACTGAGCCTTCAAAAACTTTATTTCACACTTTCGATTAAGTTTTACTCGAGGTTCTGTTAAAAATGAAATCGGAGGAAAACGTGTTTTTTGTTTCTTCATCGTATTGCTCGGCCGATATGATAGTAGACATATTTATCGATTCACCCTTCGATTTCTTCCCTGTTATCCAGCTTCCGGTCCTGTGCAAGCATGCCAAGGGAACGTCGGGAAAAATCCCAACAAGCGAGCACTCGATCGTGCTCGAATTTTTCGACGCGACACTCCCGATTCAACGTGCGCCGGGTACAATTATGTTTCTCGATCACAGAAAAAGTGCATGGGCGCGACGTGTTTCGCGAGCCGACGATTCGCATTTGGCAGAGACCAGTTCTGTCAAGAGCAGAATTAGAAATTTAAACTTCCGGGATAATTTTTGGCAAAATTCTCCACGGAATCCACCGGGTCTCGGTTATTTTAATTCGTCGCGAGATGATCGCTCACGTGACACAGAACGTCAGAAACAATTGAACTGATTGTCAAGCACTTTTAAAATATTTTCAAAATAATTTCGATAATAAGATAGAAAAATAATTTCTATTAATGTTGTAAAACACTTTTTTCTAATTTGGAGTACATGTGTCCATTGAATTATGTAGGATGGAATGCTGGTAAGAAATGTTAATAATTTCGAAAAAAGAAATTGAGTTGAAACATAGGGTAATGAGAGATAATTTAATGACAGTATTAATTATATGTGCTCGATCCTTTTGATATCTTTACGAAACAAGAGTGGATTAAACGTATATTGCCCTCTGGGACACCGCGCCCTGGCCCCTTTGGGAATTGCGAAGCCACGCCCTCTGAGAACACTATGCAGAAATGAGTTACTCCATGACTATTTAGGTACTTTATGTATCGCTGTATATACCACTCTTGGCACCGCATGTCCTTATGGGGCATTGTGCTGGCTATGAAAAAGAAAAATATATTTTTATCAAGACTGCGACAAAATTTTCAAAAATTCGGTTCCTCCCAAATCGTTCTGTATTGAGCATGAGCACATTACTCTGTAAGGCACTGGTCTGGGTCCGTGGAAGTCGAGAACAATGCAGCCACGCCCACTCGGGGACTCGCATAGCGAATAGAATATGTAGGCGCATACATGAAGCGGCGCCCCCGGGGGCCAATTCCTGCGCTAAATGTTACTAGATATTATTTCTTTCTGCAAAATGTAATATTACTATTGTCACGCCCATGCACCTATTTTCACCGGTACGTATCGATGTTCGGAGCATAGCTACAGAGACCCTAACATCCTAGTAACATACTGTAGAGCCATAACACCCTAGTACTGTAGGGATCCGAGGAATCCTAGGGACTTCGTTCATTCATTTGAGTCTCCAGTGTATTGTGTATGTGTATGTCTGTGTGTTCGAAGGGTGGTGGGGGACAAATAGGTCGACGATCAATAGTGTGATAAAAAATCGTTAAAAAGTTAGGTGTGTAGGCATATAGGTACCCATTTAGGTGCGGTAGTTCTCTCCGTAGTCGTGCGAAGCTTTCTGTCGAGAAAGCTCCGTCATAGAGTCTGTGTGTGTCACGTGACACGTGACAATAGTTCACGCGCCGCGATCAGGCTTAGAGGCCGCTGCAACCACCGCACTGCATCACCGCGACGGCCAGCGCCACGACGCAGTACGACGACTAACAAGCCTTCGTTTTTCATTTTGCACTTCTCGCCGAACGTGTATTTTTTTTTTGTTTTGTTTTAATATACATATGGATGTATACAACACATATACATATTATAATTCGTATCGAATTCGGACGATCTACGTTTTTACTCGATGACCAATTTGGTTTTCTGGTATTTTTATTTTTTTTGTTTGAAGCTCGCCTCGATTTTGGTTTGTTTGAAAAATCGTACGTTGTCCAAACAAATTTTTGTCGCAATACTAAAACGGAATTTCGAGAACGTGCGTCGGCGTTTGCGTCACGGTTACGTCCGATCAGAGGTTCTCACACGATTTTTTTTTGTTTTTGGAATTTTGATTCGTGAATTGAGATCCGGACCGTTTTATTACTTTTTTTTTTGCTTTGTCTAAACCCGCGATTGTCCATCGGAGACTGTTTGACATTTTTTTTTTTGCGTCACTTTCATGTTATTCGCAGAGCACTTTCATAGAGCCCGAATCTATGCCCGCAGTTTATACGCAAGTCTGGAATCATATAAATGCACATATTATATGGTAAAGACAATTGTCATCTTTATATCCTTCAAAAACGATAGCAGTCCGCCCGCGCACACCGCTTGCCCTCAGGGGCAAAGCGTCCTCAACCAATGACGAAGAAACCGTCGCGGGACTCCCCCTTCTTACACCTTTTTTTTCTCTTCAATATCCCAAATATCAAACGTTACGAAATACAGTTTTCCCTCCATAGCGTCGCGTTTATATCCCCACTATGCTGCGGTGTGCTGATGGCGCCCTCTTGTGGCTCGCATTAGATTTTCATTTATATTTCTTTTTTTTTTAGTTAGTAATTTTCTCGATTCTGTCGCGAAATAGGTTTTTACCTCGTCGATGTCGCGTCGTTTCCTCTCCTCCGCGTCGCGCTGAGCCACTGTTTCACGGTAGACTCTTTATTTTAGAGTCTATTCTAAAATAAAGAGTTCTATTTTATCGGCTTTTTGAATCCTGTTTTATCGACTTCAGTTAAATTTCTTTTTATATTTCTGCTTCATCAGGTAATACTGAGTACTCTGAACATGGTTTCTAGGGACATTTTTTTCTAATTTGGCAAGCAAGAACTTAAATCACGTGGTCGTGGGTGAACAGAATTTTAATTTACATAAATAATGAGAAAGTGTAAACATGTGTGAGTTATTCCATAAAATTATGTTAACAGTTTAATAAAATTATATGATCTATTTAATGAAGTCTTGTATATAATATAAAAAAAAAAAAATAGAAAATATGAAAAATTATAATGAAAAAATTTAAGTAAATTGTGTTCGAGGTTTCAAATACTAACATGAAAAAAAAAAGAAATATTTTTCCACATTTTCTAACAGTCGTCACGCTAATTGCCGGCGTTTTGTCGAAAATTCGCGAGAACTAATCTACAAAATGCACACGTTTTCCAGAACGGTAATTAACCTTGTCGACTAATTACTTCGACGCGAAAATACCGAGCCGATTACACGCTTGGCGACCACGCAGATGATCGAGCAACAAGTGTTCCGCGGATCGATGCGCGCCTAATTAGCAATTAACTGGTTGAACATGGGGTTTCGTTGAACGGCGCATTTAAAGAAAACTGAACTCACGTAATTACAATTAACGTTGCACAATGCTGTTATCACGTGAAAAACGAATTCCTATGTAACTAGATGTCACGTCGGAGAAGACAAAATGGCGCATAAGTTGTTTGAGAAGATCGGTCGGAAGGCCGTTTTTAGTGCAACAGGCCGGAATATGGTAAATTTGGCAACGCTGTCTCAGTCCGATTTGAACTGACTTGAAGTTGTTCGCGTTATATCAGGGCCGTCTGATGTTCGGTCTGTATGCGGTGTTGCCACATCACATGTTCCGGTCTGTATTAGACACGTGGAAGAGCACAAATTGGTTGGAAGTGGATAACTTGATTCGAAAATCGGTTCGAAGTGGACAAATTTTTTCGGGAGAAAAAAAACGATTAAAAGGTGCAGCAAGGGGGAATTCCATTTTCTGCGTAAATGCCATCGAGTTTTCTCGGCTTCGCGACGTTGCCGCTAAATCGACGATCGAGAGAATCGCTTGTTTGTGCGGGAAATCGATAGTCATAGGTGCATGGTTCATCTATATTGTATCCTCTCATGTCAATTTGCTTGTCAGCAGTGCTGCCACGTTCGACAGAAAGTAGCGTAGACCATGTTTTAGGTACATCCGACCTTTATTCTTCGAAGGTCTACCTGTTTTAAACGTACTTCAATTTTATTTTCTATTTGAATATATACAACACTGCCTGACCTAAGTGTATGCGATCTTTAATTTTTCATTCTTATTCTTATTCTTACAATCTTGGAAGCATTTATCACGAGACCGCTTACGAAGAGCCGCGTCGTAGTTTGCAATTCAAAATGGCGGATTCTGACGACTGCTAGAAATCTCTTAGCACGTTGTATTGTCAACGAAAGAATAAATTATTCTGTGATTGTATTTGCATTGATGAGATTGTTTTGTAAAAATAGTCCGAACCATTTTTTGCAAAAATTGTTTGTATTTTCCAAATTTCAATATATATTCAAATTAATTTCATAGTTGTTACATGGTTGCACAAGACCAATTGAAAAATATGGAGTTCAAAGTTCCGTATAGTAAGCTAACACAAATATTTAGAAAGATTTATTAGTAAAAATAAAAGGAAAACTTTTTAAATACATTTTTAATAGATTTTTATTAAAATCCGCCACTTCATATGCAAGAGAATTAATTTATTAACTTTGCCATTGTAGAATCCAATTCATTGCTGTGGTTGAATTCCGATGGAAATTTGTAATAGTTAACGATTCGTAGTATATGATGACACTCATATCTGTCATAGTCAGCATCTCTGATGCTGTTACGTGAGGTATGTTCGTAGAATGCGCGACAGTAAGCGAAACGGAAGCCGACAGTAGATTAAAATGGATTGCGAAGTTTGCGCAACGAGGGAATCGCTAAAGCCGTTCTAGCTTTCGAGGAATTTTGTGGAGTATAGTCGCGATTAATATAATCTCGAGCTATAATCGAAATCAACGCGAATACGTTCAGTCATTTAGACAAATGCGTGGAGCTATGAAGTCACGCCCACTTTGGGAATTTTACATGAAAAATAAAATAAAGTAAATAAATAGCAATATTTAAAGACTATGGCAATTTGGCCTGAGCGTGGATTGCTCTCTTGGAAATTCTCTTGGCTTCATTGCAGCCGGAAGTTCCGAAGCCACGCCCATACCAGAAAAAGAAGATGGAAGATAAAATAAATAAGTAGAAAATTATATCGTGCACTACTAAATTAAATTTAGACAAAGATTGCCACATAGGGTGCTACTGTGGCTTCATTGCGAGTTACAAAAATACGCCTATTTGGGGTATTTGATATAGAAAAATAACAATAAACAATTTTCTATAACTTCTATAATTAACTTTCTCTTATGGGTCGTTTTAAATAAGGTATGTGCACAAATTGCACTATTCTCGTTCTGTGAGAGTCCCGAGCAACGAAGCCCCGCCCAGTTAAGTTACGCCCACTTTATAAATAGAAAGAGTATTATAGTCTTCTACATAGAGAGAACAATGGGCTTATGAAAAGTATGAATATAAAATGAATATGAAGACAAAATGTCTTATGGAGCACAGGTCCGACTCCGTAGAAGTTGGGAGCATCGAAACCACGCCCATGTAGGACACTTAAGAGCAAGGAAGCCACGCCCCTTTGGCACCCTTTGCATAGAAGGGGTAACGAAAGTATGCCTACTCAGCATGATCTACATAGGTTAAGATACAGAATCCAGACGTGAAGATAGGTTACCTACCCAATGAGGTACGGTCTTAGCTCTGTCGAGGTGAAGAACAATTAAACCACACCCACTTAGAGCAGTCTATGCAGAAAAAGAAAGATAGTCGATACTGAAGTTACAAGACTAGAAGTTTCTTTTTTCTCTCGCATTACTTGTTCCATCTAGGGTTCTCCGAAGGGCAAAGAGTGCCCTGCTTATGTCTACTCTAAATTATATGCTACTATTGCATCATTTAATCGATTAGACTGCGGATTTTATGTGAATTGCGATTTTTCATGAAACATTTCACGTACTAAAAAATTAATTTAATAAAGTGTAAAAGTTTTGCTAGTAACTATCTCAAGTACATCCGTGACTATTCTTAAAACTGATGTTTTATAAATACAATTCTTCATTTTGTAGGCGTGACACGATTAAAAAGGGGCGGAGCAAACAGGATCTGAAACTATACAGTCGGAGTGTGAATAAAGACAGTGAACAAAATGGAAGCACTAGCAATGGAATCGTCACGATTCAGCGGTCAATCGTCAAGCATCTTTGGTGGCAGCTACGCTACGAATTCTACGTCAGCAGTCAGGCGATATGCGTGATTGTATTAGTAGTGATTTATGTATAATATAATAATAAAAAAACTATATGTATGTATGTTTATAAACAATACATATATGTATGTAATAAAAGACATAACAGAGCATATAAAATGAGAGAATACACATATATACGATGGAATGCACAATATATGATCCTCGGGTTGTCACTCACGTTTGCTTGAGCACGGAGCATTTGAGATTTGGCAAGAAAGCAATGGTGATGATTGGTCGTGGTAGCAGATTGTGAATTGCTCAACTATCGTTGAACTGTTCGTTCGCGTCGGTTTCGCTAAACCATGTGTCGCACTTACTTGACAAGCACCATGTCTGAAAGTTCTGTTTTCACACCGTGCTTCTTTGGGTCGTATTCCGCTATCATCGGGCGCATTGGTGTTCTCTGCAACAAAGAAAATATACATTAATACTCTATGAATGCTTGTCGTAATATAGTTGACATGAAACTGTACAACATAGATTTTTTTCCATTCACCAAAGTAAAAAATATGACTTTCATCCGAAAGAAAATTTCTCGAAAATTATAAATGCTGGACAAAATAGCTTTCAGATTTCTATCCTCCATAAAAACAATGAACTAACAAGTTAGTTATCAAAACGCAGGAGAGATCACAATTTTTTGTTAAATTTTGAAACTTACAATCAGTTTAATTGTAATTTTTATTAAATTTGGGAATTAACAATCAGTTTAATTTTGATTTGTATTAAATTTTAAAACGTAGAATCAGTTTAATATTAATTTTTATTCAATTTGCGAACGAACAATCAATTTAATTTTAATTTCGATTAAATTTGGGAACTTAGTTTAACTTCAACATCGGTTAGATTTTAAAATAGAAGGGTTTATTCATATTGTGTAGCGTATAATTACTATTAATTTCGTAAACGGGTATAAACTGTGCACGCTGCATTGTATCATGTGTCAAGTAAGTGCACACTGCATATCGTATATTTACTGGCGCCTATGCCCAGCATATACGTCGTGGTCTGCTTTTACAACCTGTTCGACCTGTCAATGGTGGTCTTTCGTAATTCTTACGCGATCGGAGCCAATTTTTCTTACTCTAATGTTGTCGGTTGTCGAATCGCGTAGTAACGCGCCGACCTATGCTGGATTTAGAAATCTGATAAAGACATGTTTCGAAACCGCCAACTATTCTCACGTTTCTGCGACACAATTATTTATTGCTCACGAGGAAGCGTGTTCAAGTTACACTAACCGATTTTGATGAAACTTTGTTGTTATAATGTATTTTGTATGAAACCGTACAAAAAATATTTTTTGTAGTAGAATTTCAGAAAACTTCATGCTTCAATGACATGTCAAAAATTGAAATTTCCATGAAATTTGCATTACAATTATTAATTTTTTAGAAGTGACACCTTTCATTTACATTATAGCATAAATAAATTCTATTGTGTCACATTAGAACAACAAAAATAACTTTTATAACAGAATTCTAATATGGTAAAATAAATTTTATTATAAAATTGTAGTAATAAATAAATTTGACAACGATATTGCAATATAATGAAATAATATTGAACTAGATCGTTTCGATTTCATAAAATGAAGTTCCTAAAATCGAATTTGATGTTAAAATGAAATGAGTTTCTGCTCCTGTGAACATGCGTCATGTCAGAATACGTTATCTTGTGTTTCACAGTTTGATTACGCAGTAAATACGAGTTTACCGGCGTGTCACAATGGAAATATGAAAATTTATTTTTTAATTTCGCACGAACTACTCTTGATAACGGTACGAAAGTTTATTAACTTACTTACTCAGTTGCGTGTATGCACTGGAAACGTTTATCGCGTACTAAATTTTCAGTGTGATAAGTGTATCCATTGTATGTATAGTGATTTTATTCTAGATTAAATAATAATTTATATAACTAACAAATTTCATTGTTAATTATGAGGAAGTATTGTTGTTAACGATATTGTGATAAGTGCTTTTATTTCGTTTAGTTGTGTTTTTGAACGTTAATTTAATATATATAGTATTTATTTTGAATTACTATTCGAAAATCTTTATTACAGTTTATTGCGTTGAAAATTTTTACTAGTTTTTATTCGTTTAAGAAAAGTACAATATTATACATTTTCAATTCAGAAAATAATTGTTTATTATGTCATTCCTGTAACACCCCATGATAATATAAGATGTCACCTATAAAACATGAATGATATCCCCCAAAACAAACAAGACCCAACATCAACGACACCAGTCTATTTACCACAATGTGAGGCCGGTCATTGTCAACGTTCGACAGGGAGCTCATCTCCACATCGTGCACACTGTCGGTGTTCCCCATGTTCACTATCCCCGTTCACTCTCTCCACATTCCACCGAATCACTTTCCAAAATTCTTCCTCTCCCTTCGAAAAAGTCCTCTCGCAGTCCAAGCCCCCACGTGCTTTATTTATCTCCGATTGGTGCCAGCTGGTAGTGTTCCGTTCGGCCCAGTTCGCTGCCAGCAGCGACGATACTTGCCCGAAATAACGGGTGAATTACTTGAACAGGGTCGCGAGCACGTGTGTTGGGTTCAAAACACGGAAGAACGCGTCACCGGTCACTAGTGGGCTCTATCCGATCCAGACGGTGGTCTTGGACAAGCAGACAGCGACGCATTGACATTACGCATCTATCATTCTGTCAACACTGTTACGAGACGGTTGATTGAAAGAAAAAGCCAAAAATTTGTCTTGGTTTGGTGGTTGTAGGGTTTTAGGGAGCTAGGGACCGCCCACCAGGACGCAAGGTCTGCCCAACCGGGGTTCAAGAACCGCCCGCTAAGGTCTACCCGCCGCGTCGCGCCAGTTGCAACGCTGCACACCGGCGCGTAGGTTCCACCCACTTGCGCGTAGGGCCGGCTACCGGCGAATGGCGCCGCCTACTGCTGCCCTAGGGAGCAAACGCGTTCACTCGACGCCGCAACCGCGCTGAAGCCGGAGCACTGCGATAGTTTCCGCGTCTCGCACACCACCGGCTCGGCTCCGCTAGCCGAACTATGGCCCTGGTCGGCTTCACTAGCGGCTCTATCTACGGCGCCGAGAGCTGCGGCGCAGAAAATCGCGGAGCGCTGCCAAATCTTTCGGCAACGTCCCGAGGACGGGTTCTTTATATACCGACACGACTACGAAAATAGGAAGAGCAAATAGACGCGAGCGGCTCTCACGTGAATCGTGTGAGCCATGCTGCTGTTGTGCTGACTAGCCGACCGCTAACCAGGCTTAATCGAATCCCCTCGGCGACGCGCGACAGATGGACGGGCGTCACCTTGCGCCGAGATTGCACGCCGTGTTAGAGGATGATAATTGACGCGCGCACGTATTTTCCGAAGAAAATCATATCGCGTGCTCTTCGCGACTTCTTTTTTTTAGACTTGTCGGTTGGATCTGTGACTGCGGGAGCGGCTGAACACGGTAGCTTTGTGTTTGTGTTGTGAGAGATCTTTGAGAGCTGAAAGTGACAGGGTGGAGCATGTTCGTGGCAGAAGAGCTGCTCTGAATAGTTTTCTGACATAACGAATTGGAGTTCGAAGTTTTAACGAGTATCAGGTGATTTTTGCGAGGCTCCGTTTCGTTTGAGAGATTCTGGGTGGAGTCGATTTCAATTTTTGCATCGAAGCATGCCTTCTGGTTTTTTACTTGTTTACCTCTTCAGGACGAGGGGCAGAATCCGTCAACATTGATAGTCATAATATCACGCCCACTGAGTGCAGTGTGTACAAAAGTAGCACAAACCATGCCCTTTCGAAACACTCTGCACACCAAGGACGATAATACCACGCCCATTTAAATACCTTTGCAAGTCACGCCCTATTCCAGTCTTTCGTATACAGTGATCATCGAAACCATGCCCATTCAGTGCGCGTTACACCAGACTGTTCAAAGTTGTCTTTCGGGAGGCGAACGCCATCGCTAGAGACGTGTCCCTAATCAATTTCGTTGCTTCTGTCGAGAGGGAACACAATGAAACCACGCCCACTGAAGTCATCCTTGAAGACTTTTACAAGATTGATCCTAGGTTCTTGCTTATCGCTGTCTTCTAACAGAATATTTCTTGGGGGGCGTGGCTTCGTTGCTCTCACGTTCTTCACGGAAAGATTTTCACTAGTTTGAAACAATGTAGAAGAAAATGGATCTCAAAAGCTGAAGTTCTAATAGAAGACTGGTCCTATCTTCTTCTAGACAGTTCCAAATTGTGAAAAAAAATTTCCCTGTGAGACACTTGAGAGCAACAAAGCCACGCCCTTTCGAAGTTCCCTGCTACGAGTGGCAACAAAACCACGCCCACCCAACGCACTGTAGAAGACCAGATCTTCCGCAAATCTGAAATTCAAAGTGTCCCCAGTAAAAAACCGTAGGAACTTTCGAATTTTAACATGTACGGGTGTATACACATGGCAGTGGGAAAATCCTACTCTAAAATTTCACTTGAGCTTCAGTCTTGAAGATTGGCTCAACCCGAGAGTGCACAGGTTGTAGACGGAAACGGTGCCAAGCATAGTTATCGTGCATTATGGCAGCAAGTCTGATATACGGTTCGCGAGTGTAGAATGCCTTTCACGATTCGTTCAGAACGAATTCAATTGGCAAGAGCACGGAACAGTATTTTGACGCGAGTGTTGTCCGGCGTCGTGCCTGATTCTAACCATGCGCTATTTTGAGTGAGACACCGTATAGACGCGTCCAAAAATATTGTCCGTTCGGTAAAAGCGCCTCCTTCGATCACTACTTTGCATAATATTATAAATAAATATACGCTTTCTCGTATTTCGTCCGGATATGCCAATAGGAATAAATAAATAGAAATAATTATGCAATATTGTTGAAAATTCAGTATTCGAAAAAAGTGAATGTTAACCATTTTTTTTTTCTGGCAGAAAACCGTTTTTTATCGTTACGTACTTTTTGAACTATTGGCTATCAACTACCAATTTGACGTTTTGCGTTGCAAAACAAATTGTTAAAATTTCAGATACGACAATGGAATCCGCGGGACTAACTAAGAACTATTAGAACTGGTATTAATTGTATCTACTCGTCTTCGAAAATAGAAATTGCATGAAAACTGCATGATTTTTGAAGATTTAAAAAATTCATTACAGCTGTAGAAACCTTAATACAAGTTGATGGTTGCAAAACTATCATAATTGTAATAATAATTGAATCTTCCAGCAGACGCAGATATTGTTGCATATATTACAGTAAATTCCAAGTATACGAGATTAAATTGGAAACATTTTATGATTTGTTACTAGACAGCGGGCATTTATGCAAATTTCCAGCTAGCATAACTTGTTCGTTCTAATAGGAATTTAAGCATTGAATAAAAACCTCGAAATCCCCATTGAGATTTTATGTTCTCTGTCATAAATTTCGCAGGTTACTTGTCAGTATTTCATATCAGAACGTGTTATGGTTATTTCAGGAAACCTGCTCCGGTTAGCGGTTTCCGTTAAGAAGTAGAGAAACCGTAGAAACAATCAACAAATCTGCCGGACTTTTCAAATATTTCAAACTGAAACGAATCTAAACAGCAAAAAAAAAATATTTCATCGAAAACAATGAAAAAAGAATTATTTTAATATTCCACAAGTTTGCCGAGGGCAATATACCGATTGTGTGAAAGAATAATACACATGTACTATAGTAAATTTCTTTCAATTTTCGATTTTTATTTTCCTCTAATTTTAACATCAAGGAAAAAGGAAATATGTGGAGAGAAATAATAATATTGTTTTCTTTTTCTATGATAAATCAAGATCAACTTCGTTGATATCTTTTTTTTGTCGCAAATTTTTTTTGATTTTACTTTAATTTCAATTTTCAACCAAGAAGAATTGGAGAATGAGAGTTTATTTACAATTTAAACAGAACAAGATTGTTTGAAGGAAGAAATTGTAGAATTATTTTCATCGAGAGTTGGGAATGCCGCGTTTCAAAGGTATTCGAGGAAGCTTCGTACCGAGGCGGCACAGAAATAGAATTTCCATCGTAGCTACAGCCCACGTTGAGTCTGTTCGGCTGGATCCACAAAACTTCGAGTAGCCACAATTTGTCTTAAGGGATCATGCAGTGCCATACACAGTCTCATAAAAACTCCAATTTCATCGTAAAATCACGTTAAAGACAATTGTCTGTTTTGATGATCTTTTCATGACGAATTGATAAATGATATCAAAATAATTTTGGTCGCATCTAATTGTTGAACCGTGGAACTATAGTTTAATAATCTTTCGAGCATGAAGAATGTGAAAGTTGTTTAAAAAAATGGCATTAAAAGCTATTCGTTTCAAACATCGGAGTTTATAATTTCCAAAATTTTTCTATCAATATAAAGACAACAAATTTAATTGTAAAAAAGTATAAAAAATTGTACAAATTTAATTGTCCGGTAGATCTAGTGTTGAGTGATAATAAAATAGAAGGGACATCAGACGAATTTAATATTACCGATAAATTATTCGCAACATATTCAAATTATTACGAGAGGAAATCAATGTTTTCTGGAACTACCTATTCTCGTAGTCGATACAGCCATTTTTTATTTTGCATACAGATCCATCATTCTGGTCATTAGAAATTCAATTATCTCCTAGCAAACAATTACGGGAAACTGTTTTTACAAAATCTATTTCGGCAAATCAGCTTATGCAATCGATGGTTTGAAGAAACGTGCACGGACTGATGATTGTTTAACGCGTTAATATGTTGTTTAATGACAATTCCGAGCGAAGCTATTTTCGAAAACGCACGCATTATTGTCGGAACCAGTTATTATGTACTTAGCGAACTCGTTTATCATCGGTCCGGGTTTTGTAAATATTTCACGGCGAGGATCGGTGTCATTCTGTTACACCTTTAGCGTTTCGAGATTCGATTACGTCGGGAGAATCACTGGCACGCATCCCCCGGCTATTTCCGTTGCGGCGCCTCGGCGAAAGCTTCGCGACCCGCCATCGTGCATCATCTTGGAGTAGAGTCGCCAGATTAAGACTTGTCCCCGCACTCTATCGTTCCCCTTCTACAACTCTCTCCCCCACGCTTGCGCCGTGGCCCGGTCACGTGACGCGTTCAGCCTCGTGCGTGTCACAATGTCACGTGACCAATCCAGACAGACAAGGTGTAACTTTTTTCCCCTCAATTGGAATCAGTTCCCCTGATCTCGCGACTCTGGGGCCACAATTATTCCAATTATTCTGAAAATCTTGCAAATTAACCAGTTAACTACGTCGAATATACTCGTCATGAAAGGATGGCAATTTTCGTTTAATCGTCATGTGGGGCAAAAATTGCATTTGCTATTAAATCAAATTTAAGAGATCGTAGTATGAAAAAAGCTAATGTTGGCTTAATGATAATTGCTCTATTTATTAGAATTTAGCTCTAACAGCCATCGTCGAATTACAAAACGTCTTCAATGTTGAAAAAATAATATATAGTATCTTAAATGTCTCGCGGCGAGAATTGACCGTAACCAGTTCCTGTTCCAGACGCGAATAGTAAAAATGGGTTCAACCATGCTGGCCCGTGCAGTGTGGCCAGATGAGGGGAGGGAGCACGAATTGAGGGGAAAAGAATATCCTCTCTCTGCCAGAGAACTGGACACATGCACGACAGAGACGGGGAAAGCGTCACGTGACCAGGCCGCGGCGAAAGCGTGGGGAGCAGCGTCGTGGAAGGGAAACGGTAGAGTGGGGACACGAATCTTAATTTGGCGTGTCTGGCCCCGTGGCGGGGACAATTAGGAGTATATTGAAATCGTTGCGGAGTGTTTAGCATTGCAGGCACGCACCGTTAAGTCGACGGAAACGTGGCGGGCAATTCAGCGATCATGCGTTCAAGTGGCTCCAATAGGTGGAGACTTACGCGAAATCGTTTAGGGTATTACGGTGCAGGAAGCGAAAGATCACCGACGGGAAGCATCGAAATGTTGATCGAGAAGGGTGTTGTTAGCTTAATGACCATCTATGGAGATACAGACTATAGGAGATACTAACTGGCCAGCCTATTCAACCGTCGCGAGATTTGCGGGCCAGGGGTCCGATGTCTGGCCAAGGCCTTGAAGCCTAATCAACTACGGCCATTCTGTCGTTAACATTAGACTATGCACCGCGCGACAAGTACTGTCACGATAACTTCAGGTAAAGTGGTTTCAACATCACCGGAAGCCTGTTAATCGCTTTTCTCGATAACTATACCGCGGATGTTTATGCAAAATAAAATCATTCTTCGATAAATTCCTTGCGCCACAATATCAAGTCGGGCTCTAGAAATAAATAACATTCGATTTTGTTGTAGTCGATATACTACAGTTCTCCGTCGATATAAGACGACGGGCTCGGGGCGGCTTGCGACGTATTACGGATGAGGGTACCTGCTCGTCATGACGTTCCTCTTGAGAGTCGTCCGAGAGTTTTCTCAATTCTCATACTGCAGTATTCTCTAACGGAGCTGCGTAGTTTGTCACTTCAAAAAATAGACTGAAGATAGATTATTTTTCACTTCAAAAATACTAGTCGAATGACAATTGTCCATAAAATATTCAAATTATTTCGAAATATTGCAAGCTTTTCTGGTAATTATTAATTAATTTTTGGAGAAATTATAGTTACGTTAATTAACGAAACTTAACCGATTATCTGTGCAAACTTATTGTAGCATAATCGCACGAATTGCGGGCTGCGAGTGATTAGGGGTTTCCGTGCTGCACGCCACATCTGTTTACACGGAAGTGTCAGCGGTCACGCTGCATTATGTTCGCTATTAAACCAGCGTTGAATTCTGTCACTCGGTGTTTAGATATTTTTGTTTTCGTGACACGTAAAAATATTTCAAAAATAACATTTGGCACAGGCTCGTTTTCCGAAATTTTCCACTCGTTAAAATATTTTCGCAGGAAGGGAACTCAATTCTCTCGTCGCAATTAACTCGTTAACAACTTATATGCAACAGTCATTAAGATCAAATCATTGTAAAACTTTCAGTAAAAATTTAATCTTTTAATGAAATGGCCTGTAGTTAAATTTTGTCGTAATTTCAGTGAAAAATTTGAATAACAAAGTTTTTGAAAACAATCTATTTATAGGTATATTATTTTAATGTATTTCTGCTTTCAATTTACATTTGATTTTAATTGATTTGCAGCTGTAATTTATTTATAAGTTTTATTTAATTACAATTGTATTATATTTATAATTTGAGTTTATTTTAGTTGGAACGTTATTACTAATTATTATTTTCCAACAGTTCATTTCGCACAATACTCATGCTAACATACTGAACACTGACATTTACGAGCCCGGTGATCGAGAAAGTACAACCGACCAAAAAATCAAACAATCAACTGTGGTTCATTGAAGACCAACTCGTCTCGTGCCGTTTATTTAAACAAATTCCCGATTAGGCGCATAATAGCACACATACCAACCAATTACAGTGAAAGGGATGCCGGCATTCTAAGGCCTGACTTACGCTAACGATTCTGCGGCGGCAGCAATATGCTCATGGCCCAATCATATTAATTATTGAAATTTATTCACTGTTCTGGAGCGTGGGCAATTCAGTACTACTTACTTTACGAGCGCTACGCTAACATTTAGCAATAATGTAACTAAAACGGTGTGTGAGGCTGTTATTCTGGCGATTAAATCTTGCAACTTTCTATCGTTAAATAGATAACGACGTCCGACAAAAAATTAATTTGGTGTCTTAAAATAGGAAATTGACCTTAACAAGTGAAGCAGAAATCTAAGCAAGGCTAGAATCATGGTTGGAATACTAATTATTGGTTTTAACAGAAGGGTTGTTTTCACTCCTCTAGGATGAACCCTAATACAATCTATACTGATAAAATGGAAAAATTTTCAATAATTTTAACATTGTTTTAAAATCAAAAATTGCAATCTTTTACTTCGCTCGTGTTAGTGTGAGTCGTAGGTGGGGATAAAATAAAACGTTGCAATTACGGTAGAGCCCCTTTGCGACAGTTACGGAGATAACACGAAGATAAAAGGCAAGAGCTACTCTAGAGGAACGAGTAGGCTTTCTTCCAGAGCATTGGCAGAAGACTTTGTTCGATGAACGAAAATGTTTGTTAATATTTTATAGAAATATTTTGATTCTACAAGAAAACAACGACAGAACCCTCCCTTACAGCCTAATAGATACTCGAGATCGTGGCACAATCTCTCCTGGATCCCACGCAAGGTTCTTGAATGCGCGAATCAACGGGTGCCAGCGCAATAGCAAATTAACAAATCTGAGAGAGTCACGTCACATCCTCATCTCGAGTCTCGCAGTGCGTAACACGCACACCCGGCACGCGTGGATCCTGCGTGGGAGGGCTGTATCAGCTTCTGCCCCTGAATTGCCACCGGTTTCGTTACGCGTAACAGTATTGACCTTCATTTGACCGCGCGGATTCCCCGGCAGCTATTGTTCACTTTTATTTCACCGGACACTGCTGAATATTCAGTGCCTTGTCGATATCTTTCTACAGTGGCTTCAAAATGTATTTAAACACCAAATTACTGGAACAATTGTCTACATTCAACCTGTGGTAGTTTCACATTTGAAGAAAAATCGAAAAAAAAGAAAAACATTAACAATCACGACGAGACGCAACTAATGTAATGATATAAACACGGCACTCTGAAAACTTCGATAAAAATCGGCAATTTTATGCTTCCGGATTTTTTTAAATAATCGATTTCGCAAACTAAAATCCTGAAATAATTCATTGTCCTGCGTGCTATTAGGTAGAATGCTCACGAATTTTTTCGTAATTTTTTGTTGAGCAGAACAGAAGAAATAATTCATTAAACCGTGCTCACTCTAGAATTACCTTTGTGGAACAGGTACCGATCAGACCCTTGTCACAAAGGGTTTTCTTTGGGAGCCCTATCGAATAGTGTGATAAAAAATCAATGTAAATTGATTGTAAATGGTTAACAATATCCTTTGAAAATTTAGTTATTTAGTAATTTTTCTCATAACTTGCAAATCATAATTGTTCGAACGATAAAAGTTGAAAATAAAATTTTTGACTCTTCTGCAGTTTCTTTTCTGATCAAAAGGAATAACTTTCTGACACATTAGCATTAATTAGAAAAAAATGAAAAAATTCCTATGGAATCCAAGTAATATGACGAAGTGTTTTCCTGACAGCAACAAGAGCGTTGTTTATTGCGTCAGAATACGACATTAAGATCTGCCGCACTCTATAACATGATTATGTAACTGTTGCACATCTGTTGTACAAGTGCTTGCGATTTTAAAATACGCGGAATTGCCTGTAAAATACAAACTGCAAGATAACGTGTGTCACCATCAGTTGAAGTTGCGCATTTCACAGAATTTTCCCGCTAAGCAAAAATTCCAAAGAAACATTTTACACGGAGCCATGCAATTAGCATGCTTAATTAACAAACGTCTATTCTGAGAATTACAGAAAATTGCTACAAAAAAAGAACTAAACGGAACATTTTTTTTTCTAATTCAGCGTCTACAAACGTTGCGAAAATATTCGAAAGATCGTCGAAGTATGGTTTCCACTTGAGAAGTATATCAGAAGAGCCGAGCAAAAATGAAACAAATGAGTTTTTTAAATATATTTTAATTTTCCGAATATTATGGAATTTTAAATGAAAATTGCAAGACGGTAATTTTTTTATCATTTTTAATTTTTTTCCAGAAATTAGAAAAGAAATAGAACAGTGAAATGAAAAGTGAGTTTCATGTAATGGTAATAGCGATTTATCGGAGACCAATAGATCGCACGAATTTGTTGCGAAATTATTAATGTCAAACCACCCGGGAACACGCGTTTCACGGCGACGAATCGAGTGTGTGAGTAAGTGATAACGCTCGAACTTATCTGTCATGGGAAAACGAACTTATCTAATCACGAATAAACTATAACACAAGCCCGTGTGTCTGACTTCTATAAATCTTTTGTCATTTTCCCCAACGGCAGCATCTTTTTTACCTAGCACAGTGATCTAGGAACGGGTACAACTGTCTCTCTTATCTGAAAATAATACATATTTTACATTATGAGCGATAGTCATTTCTGTGTCACTGCCAGTCACACAGAACGATCTATAGACTATAAATCACTTTACAAGTAAAACTACGTCACAGGGAAATATTATAAGAATATTCCAGTACTAATTAGAATGTTATTTTACTTCTTATTTTTAACCCATTTGCATCCTTAGCGTATATATATATACGCTCAATTTTCCTGGTCACTATCACCGGACCCGTATGCATACGCTCAACTTTGTTGATCACTATCATTACTCATTAGCTAAAAAACAGAAATGGAGGGTGCTGTTTGCGATGAAAGTAGTAATTCTGATTACTATAGTGAAGAAGAAATTAGGTCACTTAAACGAAGACGAATTATTGAAATAATTTAAAATAATTTTTAAATTTCTTTTTTCTTATAATGCTGAAATATGAAGTTCTTTTACTTGTAGTAATTTTTGTACTTAAATATAATAAAAAAAATTTGGTGATAAAGACCTCCTTTCCATATTTCCTTATGACGTAAATGGGTTAAAACTATATATTTCTAGTGAATATTCACAATTTTATTTTCAATAACATATCGTAAAACAGGCCTGTCCCACTCGCGGCCCACGAGTCACATTTGATCCGTTCCCCCACTTCTTCATTCCGTTAAAGTGGGTGGTGACGTTCCCCCACTCTTTGGCACGGTACCACCAGAAGTGCACGGCATTGGTGGAAGGCTTAGTAGTGGGGGAACGGACAGATTGATGTCGTGTGGCTCGCGACGAATATGTTTGGACAGGTCTGTGATAAATAATTTATTTATTATATTATTATTAGACTGATTTACATCTTCATCAAAAATTTTCTGAATTCATTGTAAGAAACACAAGATAAACGAAAATCTATTTCCTCTATGATTTAATATTCCGAAATCCTTTTATCGTTTTTATATTTGAAATTAATACGAAATTTGCTATTTTGCCCAGTTACTTTTGTCATGGAAGCATACAATGCGCAGTCTAGTTACCAGTTATTATACCGTCTCGTTAGTTACTTTTTTTTTGTTGGCACAATTCTGTACGTGTCGGCCAGATTTCCCTGAAAGCGAAAAAATTTATCCGCCGGCAAGGATAACGCGTACAGCTCCCTGCAACGGTCGATTGTGCACAGAATGTGGTAATAATAAACGCTATCTGATACAACACGGTTTTTGTTGCGGTCTGAAAATGATCTAAACCAGTATCAACGTTACATGGTTGACTTTTTTGCGCGAAGACTAGGTATGCGTGAAAATACTTTGTCGGAGCCGAGATAATACGCCTTGAACAATGCGGTCAGCTACCAAACATGAAGCCGCAGATGCGAATCGGATCTGCCATTAATTTGCATCCTTCCTTTCCACGATGCCCAGACGGAAATCTTATTTATATCACCATGCCGGTAAGTTTTGCGAAAATGTCCAACGTCTTTATTGAACTAAAAGATTCCAACTTCCACGTGCACGAGAAAATGTTTGAATGAACAACTAAAAATAAGTATTTGGGTCATGTATTCATTATTGTATGTAGTCATTCATTATTAAAATGCTGAAACTGCAAACGGAATTTTTCTGTCGATTGCAAAAGTTCATGCCCAATTTTCAGGGAGCTTAAAACAAAACGAATACTTCCTTATAAAATATTGCGATAGAATTGCAGAAAATTCTGGTGACTATACAGGGTGTTACAAAAATAATCAGGGAACATACGTTTGTTTTTTTTAAATATGGGGCAGGAAATTTAGCTATCACCTAGAGCAAGTATATTTTTCGAGCAGCAAAGAAAACATTATGTTTCCTTTTTGCATCTCGAGTTTTCTTCGAGAAAGGTACGTAGATAAATTTGGTTTAGAGAAATCGAGTTATTTTTTTCATAGAAATTTTGAAAATAGAAAATAAAGCTAATGCGAATAGTGTTAATGGTGGTCTGTTGGCTCGTTGCAAATTAATCGTAACAATGTAATTTGCCGTTTTGCGAAGACTGACTCTCTACTTAGGAACAGTGCCTATGGTGATTTCAATGGAAATACGCCTCGATCGTAGAGAATCAAACGGTGAGCTATTTATGGAAACCAAAGTTCCGCAAACCGGTGACTCACGAAGCTAAAGGTTTCGATCGCTTCTTCCCACCATCTCGAAGAGAGAGTATTAAACAAGCGTTAGTGTGCGTTCATCTTCGTATTTAAAACTCACTCCCTCCACACGAAGTCGTTTCGAACCGTCCGATTGTGAGCCAGACTTGGCGATGAATTTTATTACAGTCGCTATCACGCGTTTTTCTTTTGCCTAATCATTTTAGACTGGAATTTGAAAGTTTCCATTCTGTACTTGTTTTGGACTGCGTTCGAAAAGACCGCGAAATTTAAAATAGATTCCGGAGACACAGCGAATATTCACTGGAAATAAGTGGTAATATGGGGATAAATTTTTGCATTATTTTTTTGTACCACGTAAAATTTTTACAATATTCAATTTTCGCGGCATTTAAAAATAAAATGTAAATACTATTTTTAAATATAGTTATCACGTGATTTTAAAATGAGTATAGATTGGAAATAGTGAATATTCATTAGATTACGTATGTATAGACTAGATATTTATATTTACGTAGATAATGTTTACATATTAGCTCTAGATCCAGCAGTATCGCGGAATTAAAAATCAGTAAATAACGGAGACAGTAAATACTAGACAGTTCACTAGTGACAATAATTACAGGTCAATTAATTTTTCAACTGCCCATTTAGATTTGGATCATAGAGAACTTAATAAAACCAACATAAACTAATTACCTGTTTAGGTCTACACCATTTCTAGTGAATTTTCTCTGTGCATCCAATACTCGTTTCAAATTTCGCGGTTTTTCTGGGTGTAAAGTTACCATGTAAAAATGCCGCGAAATTTGAAACAAATATAAGGCAGACGTACAGTAGATTTACAGTAAATCTGTTAATATTAGTTTTATACCATAGTTAATATTACTGTAAAACAGACAGTTCGCTAAAGATGGCATTTATACTATAATAAACATTGTCCAATAAAATTGTCTAATAAACCTTTCTAAAAAAAAAAACATCGATAATGTACACGCAACAAAAGAGTTAAGAGCCGGCATCAACAGCATCGAAACTCGAACCGAAACATGCAATTCCGTTTTTCCTATCGACAGCAGAGCCGAGCCACGTGACGAGGTAAGTATAGCGCTCGTTATCGATCTAAGACGGTTCAGTTGGCAACGGGAAACAACCGGCTGAATCGACGATATTTACGGAGCCACTGTATATGTAAAGCGGCAAGGATATCCGAACGGTCTCGAGACACGTTCGCGTGACTTCTACTTCTAGGAGACCAGTGAACTCGGTGGCCGGCGATCGAACAGTCTGCCGGTGATTACCCGGCCTCGGGTTCAGCCGGCGGCGCATGCGCATAACCTCTTCCCCGAACCTCCTCTCTCGCCAGACCGCTCTCTTGCTCGCTCTCTCTCTCTTTCTCGCGCCGTCGCTGCTCCTATTCACACAGTCCGCGTGTAGACTGGTTAGCATTGAACTTTTCAACTTGATTTCACCGCGAGATAATCCTCGCTGGACCCGTGCATTCGCCGAGACTGTATCCAGAGTGCATTATAAGACGATTGCAAGCGTCATTCATCTTCCTCGATCCATGAAAGACTTTCGTTTTCATGACGTGTATCGGTGTCACCTAGTCTAGACTTTTCAATTGTTTCTAATTGAAAGGGATTTTAATCATTGAGTGGGCGGAAATTGCCCCGTGGGGCCATGCATTGGCTCCGACAAAAGCAACGAGGCCGTACGGTAATTCTGCCTTATTTCGATCCATACTTCAGATGGGAAGTTGAAGATAGAATTTTAGAGGACGTTGTAGAATAGAGATACTGGCCTGACTATGAAAAAATGAAGGGCAACAACGCCACGCCCCTAAAGTTAGACATGTTTGGGATTAAGAAATATTGGAACAGTATTTTCACCTGGAAATCTCATAAAAGAGCTAGCGTTAGTACAGATTGTCCTCTATTGCAATGTTTTGGCTATGGAGATACCGAGGGCCATCAAACCACACCCACTTTGGAGCATTCTACGTATAGGAAAGATATTGTGGTCCACAGGACCAGATTTTTAGAAGATATATATTAAGTCTAAGTTGATATGGACATGAATTGTCCTTAAGATTGTTAAACCACGCCCATTTGAACACTATACGTAGAAATACTAATTGTAAGATCGGTTCTTCTAGATTACTTTGAATTAGATACAAATGGGGATTGTTTTGTGGCGCATTTGAGAGCAATGAAGCCACGCCTATTTAAAGCTTTCTGCGAAGAGGGGGTTAACGAAACCACGTCCATCCTGATATTCTGCACAAGCAGATCAATAATCTTCATAGGCAGGCGTTGTGGAATAAAAATTTCTTTATGAAATATAAAATCTAAATTGGCCATGGACACATACTATTCTGCGGAGTATTCCCCTCGGTCCGTCGAGATGGAGAGCAACGAAATCACGCCCACTAAAACAATTTATAGAGGAAGGACAAGGTAGATAACCTTGTCTTAGTAATCAACCAGACCAAATAATCTTTCCAGACCAAAGGACAAAATGGTAAATTAATTTATATGGTAAACAAAAATCCCGAATTATTCATTCTTCATCCCTACTCATGGGCATGAGTAAATTGCCCAAAATTAAAAAACAATGAAACCACATCTACATTTCGAACTGGAATTTTGAAGTAAAAAAATTGATGCTAGATTTTTCAGAAGTATAAATGCAATATTGCAAAATAAAATGAAAAATTATCTTTAGTTATCGACCGTCACACCCCTGTTTACCTGACATTTACCGCTATCCGAACAACAATATTCCTGTTCTACGCCGCACGTCAATCATTGGTGACTCAATCAGAAGATTAAATTACGAGTCTAATGGACTATCAAATCCAGCTGTTATATCATCGCTTCATTACACCAGCACGATACCGTTTGCATTTCAAGCATTTCTCGTTCGGTTTCCTAATAATTGACGATGAAATTGGCGTTCGGAATTGCGAGGGCTGGTAGACCTTGGACCAATCGATTGCTAATACATTTTTTCAAGGGACCTGATAATTTCATTGCCAAACAAGTCTTTAGCAATCTATACTTATTGTTACACACTAGCCAATTTTTCGTATGCAGATCGTCCACATATCAAGTATTTCCATCAAAATAGCCTACGAGATGATATTCTTTTCGAAAAAATAGATTGAAAATAGCTAGCACAGTTCGAAATTTGATTTTTGCTGGATCTAGCAGAAATTTTCTAGACATCCGGTACATGTCTCGTCGCTGGTCTGCTAGGCTGCTAGACGAACGAACTCCAGACGTGTTCGCGTGACTTCGACTACTTTGCGACCGCTGACCTCTCCCCAATCCTGGATCGAAATCCTTCTTTCCCTGCCTAACAGCCAACGCGATATTTTCCACCCTTTACACAAGCCAGACTTGGGAATTATCCAAATAAATTATCCGCTGTCCTAATAAATTATTTCTTATTCGAGCAAACATTAAATCGTTCAAATAAGATTATCAAATCATTCGACGTAAGAGATTGCAACAATATTACTTGTGATTTCCTTTGAATGACTTTATTTATCGTTAATCGTAATCTTGTTGTTAATAGAGTCGTGTTCAGAAATGTTTGTCCAGTTCTCAAGCTTTCTATCTTGTTGCTCTTTTATCGCACGTGTCGGCTGACAATTTCTCTTTGTTCTTCGTATCCGGATGTAACAGTCCCGTGTACCGTTGCGTGTCACGGTTCTCCTTTTTTTTCTAGCTAGTCGTACTTTTACTCGATCTATTTTTTCGCTTCTATTTTCATTCGAATTTTATTTTCGTTATAATTTATTTCAAAATACATAAAAAATTTGAGCATCTTTCTGTTAATCGCTTTCAAGAATTAAACACTTTTTTATACTTTTCATTTTTGTCGACACGACTAGATCAGTGCGAAAGTCATTGCCATTTAGGATTTTATTTTCGTTATAATTTATTTCGAAATATATACAAAATTTGAGCATCTTTCTGTTAATCGTTTTCAAGAATTGAACACTTTTTTACACCTTTTATTTTTGTCGACACTACTAGATCAGTGCGAAAGTCATTGCTATTTAGGATTTTATTTTTCTTATAATTTATTTCGAAATATATACAAAATTTGAGCATCTTTCTGTTAATCGTTTTCAAGAATTGAACACTTTTTTACACCTTTTATTTTTGTCGACACGACTAGATCAGTGCGAAAGTCATTGCCATTTAGGATTTTATTTTTGTTATAATTTATTTCGAAATATATACAAAATTTGAGCATCTTTCTGTTAATCGCTTTCAAGAATTAAACACTTTTTTATACTTTTCATTTTTGTCGACACGACTAGATCAGTGCGAAAGTCATTGCCATTTAGGATTTTATTTTCGTTATAATTTATTTCGAAATATATACAAAATTTGAGCATCTTTCTGTTAATCGTTTTCAAGAATTGAACACTTTTTTACGCCTTTTATTTTTGTTCGACACTACTAGATCAGTGCGAAAGTCATTGCTATTGAGGCTCTCTGAAGCGCAAACAAATCGGCGAGCAATAAGCCACACCTTCTCTGGCAACAGTGCGTGTTTCTACAGGCATTTCTTCCCTCATTCCGCTTCATGAATGGTGACATCACTATAGCCTGCAACTTTGCCCCCACGGGCATCGGCGAGTGCCCATGGCCAGCGTCGCCAGATTAAGACTTGTCTTCTACTCTACCGTTCCTCTTCTACGACGCTATCCCTCCACGCTTTCGTCATGACAGGATCACGTGACGCGTTTCGTCACTGTCGTGCATGTGTCACGTGACTAAGCCCGTAGTAGCAGAGAGAGGGTAACTTTTCCCCCTCGATTCGAGCCAATTCCCCTGATCTGAACGCCGCTAATCTAGATAATCCTTTAGCAGTTTCTAATCTAAATGACTTGCAAGGTGTATCATACTAAACGCATTCTGAGATTAACTGGTTTTTTCATTTGCTATTATCTAATATCCCATTCGGATTCCAAGAAGATAATATTCTACGATTTCATAGAGGAAACACATTTTCCTCGTAATTTTTTCCTTAGGATTTACATATGAACAATGACGCTTGTGTTCAATGTCCTTCCATCTCCATAAATTAGATATACGTAAACGCGTGCTAAGCACTGACATGACCGTCTGAGTCACTTGCCGCCATTAATGTACGTTACAACGAAGTAAAAAAACGTTAATCATTTTTAGCACTAAATATCTGGACCACTAACAACTGTCAGCACTAGCTATACAAATGTCATATATCAATATTATATAACATTCTTTTTAATACCTTACAATAGACTATTATACAACGTGATCATTCAATTGTTTGCGAAGACTGTGTACATATGTATCCTCTGTGACGTCAGTTACAGTCTTTTTAAACAATTTCTGGGGCATTTGCCATAAATTCACTGCCATATAAAAATGTAAACAGCCTTTTTAAACGACTTTTTGATCGTGTTGTACGGGAGCCTATTGTACTCAATAAAATTCAATATTAACACCGAAACTACTGGGTGAGTCAGAATCACTTGGATCTGATTTTTCAATCGTAATTATCGAAATCAGAAGAATTTGTTTATGAGAGATTCTTTAATAAATTTTTTTAGTCCAACACAAGGTGCAAGAAGATTACAACAATCATAGTTATAATAAACTTGGTCATTTCTACTTTTGTATTATTAAATAAGTTGTTTCGATTTTACGTGAACTTCAAGGACAGTACTTTGATCGTATTTAAATTTTTTTTACAAAATCTCCACGAACGCAGCAGTACTATTTTAAAGAGCAAGTAATACGAATCGTTTCTAACGCCCAGTAGATTGTTCCCCTATAGTTCAACGTCGCAGAACTTTGCCGCCGAAATAATCCTGCTCCAATCCTGCCCAACAAGTAACCCGCGTCTGTAAGCAATTTCCGACGACTATGGATGTCGCTACGTCATGGAAATTTCCTCGTTCAACACCTTTCCTCTACCCCCACCAGTGGGGCTCGTGTTCTTTTTTGTCTTGGTCCCTCCTCCTTTCCTCTCTCTCCTCTCCTATAATCGAACGCATGGTGCCCCCACAACGCCGACTACCACCACCACGAACCCTTTTTCTACTGATCCCGAGCGCTGAATGGCGGTTTAACACTAGACTACACGTGCACAGTTCTCTCCCACCTAAACGCACACGGTGGACATACAGTTCCGTACAAAAGTATTAGGTCGACCACGTTGTGCCGACTATCGGAACAAATTTTTTGTTAATTCTATCAGGCGAATTTTACAAAAATAGTAGAACCGCGTTTAAACTGCAATTTTTTAATAAAACATATTTAAAACTTCCCTTTAATATATCGGAATTGTCGATTTTTTTACCGGTATAATCTGCGTATTTTTGTTAACTCGTCTAATTTGTGTTCTTTTTTCATATACAGAGTGGTATGAAAGTCGTTGGAGATTACAAAATTACTTTTAAATAGAAGGGTTTTAAAATGGTCTAGTGCCTTTTTGACCACCCTGTATTTCAGTCGTATGCTATTATGTCTTTTATGCTTTTAAAAAATAACTAGAAAATTTCATCGATGTATATTGACAGTTCTATTGTCGGAAAAATTTATATGGGAGATTTGTTTGAAAATTTTTAAAAATGTTTTTCTCTCCAGATTTGCCGGCGTGGCTGTTTTCCGGAAACGTGATTACCAAAGATACACACAAAACGCACGTGTACTGGCGCGAGACCGTTCGTTTCTGTCCTCTCGAGACAGGAAACGCTCGCGAGCGTAACGTCCTTGCATCGAGGACCTTCATGGGAGGAGTTCAACGGCAATCGTGCCGATTGCGTGCGAATATCGAGGCAAAGTACCGTTTTCGAGGACAGACTGTTGAAACGTAATCCGTTTTATCGTAATTCGAAAATTACAATAATATTAAATGCAGCCGACGATTGAATTGGAAGTTTCAATTATCATTAAAAACGATCTACGAACGTGAACAACAATAAATTATTAAAAGTGATGCAATACAAATATTTATAAAATGTTAATTTATTTTCAATTGATTTTTATTAAATTAAACAGTTATATCGATGAAAAAAATTAACACTACTTAATCATCACTAGACATTTTTAGGGACAGCCTACTTATTCATATATTTAAATGATGGTAATAGATTATTATATAACAGATAGCCTCCAAAAATTAAATAATAAAAATTGATGGATAATGTCAGAGAAAGTCAAATCTGAATTTCCATTAAGAATGATTAAAAAAATCGAGTTTCACTTTATAATTATCAAAACACCGCCAATGTTGCCAATGATACTAAGCGGAAGTTTC
Source organism: Lasioglossum leucozonium (assembly GCA_028454225.1). Taxonomy (NCBI): domain Eukaryota; kingdom Metazoa; phylum Arthropoda; class Insecta; order Hymenoptera; family Halictidae; genus Lasioglossum; species Lasioglossum leucozonium. Next base: position 13,320,979 of record CM052218.1, on the reverse strand, counting down.
TCAACAAAATCATCCGGTAGACCTCACGACAGTTTCGGTTGCGAAAGAAAAATGTCCGCTACGATCATCGTTCGATTTTGCGAAAGTTCGGGTGTGGGGAGGAATCGCCGCATCGAACAAGGAAAAAACTGGCTCGAATAGGGGGCCCCCTCTGAAAGGCTGTTTTGAGTGCTGCCGGTTTCTCCAAACTTCACTAGAGAAATCTCTCCACACAAGGTCCTTTGTCCCGCCCCTTCGTTCGCTATTACATAGGAAGTGTAACCGGCTACAGGCTTTGGCGAATTCGTCCCCCTTCCCCCCACCGCCACCGCCGCCTCAAAACCTGAAAATTTCTGGTGCGACTACCTTCCATTGTCAACGTCTGTAATGGGGAGATTCGCTCCTTTCTAGGTCTCTGCGTCTCATTCGTGGACTATCTATGGGGTGTCCCGTTTGTAACCGATCAACTATCACGAATATCTGCGAAACTATTGCTGATAGCGACGAAAGTTCTAAATGAAAGATCAGGTCTTGTAGGTATCATAATTTCCGCGATCTCTCGCGAACGTCATTCGATGTTTGAACTAGAGTACCTCCAAAATTAATCATTTCTAACGATAAAAGAGTAGTTGTTTTTTTATTCCATAGAAAAAATCTAAAATATAAATGTTTAAACGAAAAGTGAATTCTTTCCGTGTCGATACAAAATGTTCATGAATAATTTCTAAGATTCGATACTGCGAGTAACCCTCACCATAAAATAATATATTTATTGCACGATTCTTATATGATTAATTAACGAATCTGATAAATAAAAGATCGATGTACCTAACCCTGACCTAAACCGTACACTCTATCCCTGCAGTTTCTCAAGCACATTGTGTTCTGATAAGAGAGAACGATTAATCGTACAGATAACATCACGATTTTCCACTTTTTTTTCGCCAATCAATGACTTGCAGAGATTCTTGAACAGACGACTCATGAAAATGAAGTCATCATTGACACCAGCAAGGCTGACTCCTGGGTACTGAGAGTCATTCAAGTGGCGCGATTGTGACAAGTACAACTTGTTGCATTGGAACGGATTCGATCGTTTTTATCACGATTACTTATCAAATGTATCGTCTTCGCCACGAATGAACTAGTCATCTTTAACCTATGCGAGTTAAGAAACCATTTCCTGTGCGTTCAACGTAAATTAAACAGTTTATTGACTTGGAAACGTGTTTTTTTTTTACCGAACATATCAAAATTTTTCATTTCTAGAAAAAAATATTAAAAAATCATTGACTTATAAGAATGTCTCGAAAATTATAAGAACGTTTCAAGTCTACACGACTGATGATTATTAGACATTGCATGTATTAGAAATTTACTTTTAAAACATAAATATTACAATTTTCAATTAAAAAAATTTGGATTATAGATTTTACGAACTTATGATAAAAATCAGGTGAAACATAGAATAGAAAAGTGATCGTAGATTTAATAACACAAGTTATAAATGATAGAAATCGAAATCGCCAGATTAAGACTCGTACCCCCACTCTACCGTCCCCCTCCACAACGCTATTTCCCCTTGCATCCACCGTGACCCGATCACGTGACGTAAACAATTTTCCATGAAGACCCACAGTCGACTATTAATTACAATTTTTTAAAAATTCTGGCAATTTGCAATCGCTGATCCCCAAAAGTTCTTACACGTTGTGCAAAACTTTATGTCGTCAAAAATTACGTAGTTTTGCAGGCGAAGTGCATGTAGCTAATTCTAGGATGCTCAAAAAATTTCAATTTGGATCAAAAGTGGTCGCTCAACGGCCGGTTCAGTTGACAACGCGCCACAATTGAGTAACAATGCAAAGCAGCCGAAGCACATGTGGCGAAAAGGAATGAAAAAGCGATAACAACGACAAGATAGCGCAACGCTCAGCGACACGCGTCGAAACGCGCTTTTCGCGGCTGCTTTCGCATCATGACCTCGTTTTATCAATTCCACGTAACATTTAATTCAGGTTGGAATGACTCCTTGCTGAGTCAACGCTCGATGCGCGTCGCGATTGCGGCGCGGCGTTTGGTACATGCATCGGCCGTAACCAGCGTCCAGGTACCATAAAGACCAAAATTTCAATGGAAAATTTGAATCCACATTTAACTATAAATTAACATTTAATAACGCGGAAATTCGCAAGAATGTTTTATCTTTTAGCAGATCGTTTTAAAAAATCTATTTACACGGGCAAATTTCGGGACTAGAAAATACAAAAATTTATAATTTTCAAGAATTTTTTTTTATCTGCGATAGTGATCGATACACCGCAGGGTGTAAGTATTAGAAAAATATAAAAATTATTAATAGAAAAAATAAATTTCTATTCAGCTTCCATTTCCTGCAAACGACGTAAATGTATTAAATATTGTTTAATCATTCATATAATGCCATGCATAAATATCAATATCGCTCTTTCTTGGTTCTGATTTAGCATTTAATATTTTGCTGATTATTGATAAAGAAGCTATTAAGAAATAATGCAAATTGGTCAATTATTCATTTTCATATAAACATAAATAATCTGTTATTATTACTATATATTTTCAAATGACTTTTATCGACAAAATGTCTACCAACATGATGAAATAAATTAGCCAATCTTGCATTTACGCAATAAACTTTTGACCCGTGCTGTACATGCAAATGTTGAGCGCGTGCTCTTCAAACATGGCGATATGTAAAACATGCATGAATTGTGCGTCGGTTCCCAGGCTTTCTAGAGTTTGCACCCGAAAGTGCAACAGCCATTAAAAAAAAACGCAACATTTACAACACTCAACAATTGTTTAACTGTGCCGCGATGGGTCTGGCCGACGGAGTTTGCAAGACGAGATACGCTCGCAACGTAAATATTTAGTTCTGCAATTGCTCTTTGCTTCTCAGGTAGTTTACGTAACCTTCGAGCACACGTATTTCATTATTTGCGATAACGTATGCATGATCGGACGTATCCTCTAAAATGAAAGCGTTAACGCGGTCGAGCAGCTACGTATTACGATAAATGCAGTATACTTGTTCCGATAAAATAACAATTTTTTGTTCTTAATAGTTCAGTATAAAAATGTGATCCATTAAGATAGCATTTATGACCTCGGGCTTCTTTTTGAACCGAGCCACAAGACGATAATATGCAATAATTTTTAGTGCATAATTACAGTTATAATTTTGGAGCGTGTCATGGAACTTCAATTTTTTAAACAGTCGGTATAGAAATCATTCTGTATACTATCTCGCAAATATTGAAAGAAGGTTTAACAAAAATTATTTAATATAATGATTATCGATTATTGTTGAAAAGCAGTATTTAGATTTAGAAGGATTGAATAATCGTGTCGACCTCTATAGACAACGCACTTCGTTGGTACACTCCCGGCAAAATGTGAACGTTTTCTAAGGTTTTCAAAAAGGATATATATCTAATAGTAAATATTTAAAATTTAGGTGCGGAATTAGCCGCTACTAATAGAAATAAATAACCAAGGAACAAATAATTTGAAAGAGTTCGAAACTTTTTGAAGAGACTGTACATCGTGCGATAACTGCAAGCCTACGCGAATTCGTTATAATCCTATTTACGAACGGATTAGAACCTGGAATTAATTATCGCTGAAAAAAAATTAGGAAACGAATGATTAATTTAAAAGGTCGACGCTTTTGTATAATACTGTACACGGTCGCGTGATAATTGCAAATCTATTCGAACTCGTTACAATCATATTTAAAAGAGCATATCGTAGATGAAAATAGTCACGAACGGAAAAAGCAAGCGTGACGGTTTGAAATTTCCAGAAAACAGTTTAAAATCATAATTCCGAATCTATTTAAGCACAATTCTAACAAACCAACAAGGACCGAATAGTAAAAATAAATTAGAATTCTATTATTCCGATTTACGGGTACCAATAAAAATCATACTAATCGCGGTTTGGTACGTCCATAAATCCTGTTAAACCATCCTCGAGCAGTGACTCTACCCGCGTTCGCCAGCCACAAGTCCAAAACTCACTGAATCTTCGTTACACCCTGAAAGCGCGCGCGCGCGAAAAAAATTTCAAATTCTAACGTTTGGCCCCGAATATGAGGAAAAGAAAAAAACGCGCGTTCCATTAAAAGAAACCCACCCCTCCCTCCAGCCCCCACAGCGTTTCCGAGAACCGACTACGACAGCTCGTACCGATAACGATATTCCAATTCGCTCGGTTCTGCTCGCGCACCGTCTATGCAACCGTTAATCCGCGGCGGACCTGTTCCGTCAGCGTTTCGCCGCGAATTTTTAAGAAGACGTCGCGACGTCGCGTCGTTACGCAACGCGCGCGCGCGGCAATTTTGCGCGATCTACGACGAGCATAAAGAAGCTCCAAAGGTGGGTGGGGGGAAAAAGAGAAACGTGAACTCACCTGAAATTTGCCCCCGTGAACCGGCGGCGCTCCTTGGTCGAGCATCTTATGCGACATTCTCGACAGCGTGTACCTTTATAGCAAGTCTGCTCTCCGATTCACTTTTGCCAGAAGGCAAAGGGATAGAAAGAGAAACAGAGAGAGAGAGAGATAGAAAGTATCGAAAAGAGAAAGAAAAAAAATATTATGGATACACACGCGAGCACACACGAATATATGTTTTCGACGAAACTTTTCAATGAACCGGCTCGCTCAATGGACACGCTCGCACTGATCCTTCTGCTTTCCTTCCTCGCGACTTTCTTCCGCGCTTTCTCCCTGCCCGCCTCGCAGAAACCGTTTGGTGGGAGCTTGTGTACGTCCGGGGAGTGGGGACAGCGGCCGAAGGGAAGGGGCAGAATTTAGGGATAACCTGCGTTGTACTTACGCAGGGCAACGTACACGGAAGAAAGAGAAAGAAGAGGAGCGAGTCTCTGGAGTGGCGCTGCGAGCGTCGGTGAGACTCGACTAGGAATGACGGGCCTCGTGTGCGAGGTTCGCTACACTCTTACCCCCACCCCGCGCAGCTTTGTCCCTTTCCGAGAGACTCTGACAGACAGTAGGCTCGTAGGCTGCTCGCTCTGCTCCCCCACAAAGTGGCAGACAACCTCGAACCCCCACTTGCAACCCGATCACGGTCAACGCTCAATACGATGGGTTTTCGGACGATGCTCGACACCTCTTGCTTACACACACAGACATACAAGCGCACACAACTACCATACGACTTTAAGGGGCTATTCTGGTTTCCGACTTTCAAAAAGTCGATTGTTTTTTCGCTGTTTCTTTATTCTCAGGCCACGTGGCAGAGTCAACGCTCCAGACATCCTTAAATGTTCATAAGGTTTTTTTTAATATGTTATACAGTTATTTAGTAGTTTTAGATGATACAGGTTTCGGAGTGATATGTATAATCTAGAGGTTAGACGAGGATCGTTCATTTAAAAGTTATTGTCAAGAAAAGTTTTTGGACCACTTTAAAATGGAGTAACTTTTTTTATTTTTCAATAATCCACGTTTTTAATTTTACAAGCGAATTCGAAATTTCTATGGTTTAGCGATTTTTGGGCCACCCTGTATATTATTTCCTGCATGTTCGATGTTATGTATCATGGACATATGCGTATGTATGTATTATGAAGGAAAAGCGTGGGTGGCGGAAGGGCACGGCTCTTCCCCTTGCACTTCTACCCCATGCAAAATACAACCCGAATCAAACTCGTTCCTGATTAAATTAGATTTAGTTTGTTTTTTAGTTAAACAATTATCTGTTTTTACAAAAAAATAAACAGTTACGATCTCGTGGAGGTTACTCGGAATAATGTCCTTGGCAACATGTGTGAAGTTCAAGGTCAACCCCTCCCCTAAACAACAGTTTTCCCAAAAATAAATTCAACAGGAACTGTTTAACACGTTGCCGGCCATTTTACCTTTAACCATGGATTATTTCTATTTTATCCCAAGGTTATCCCAAGGTTACGAACGTGCCATATAAATTATAATTTGCTAGCAGCCGGTTCAACCATCAGCCATTTATAAATACTACTATGAAGCAAGATAACATGTTATTTCAAATAATATTTCAAATAATATTTCAGAAGTGTCAAGGTCTGGTGCTACTCTGACTAGTCTCGTTGGATCGAGTACAGATTAATCAATGTTTGAAAAACATTTAAACAAAGAATAATTTTTCTCTGCGGTTATTCAATAGCAATAGATAACGTTTGTTTGATAACAATTGAGTGTTTGTAACAGTATGTTTTGTCCGTCTCGCGTCACAGTTGTGTCGTCAGCAACGAGCGTCGCCTCGCTCGTAATCTTCTACTTCTCCGTAATCGTCCCCCTCGTTTTCAGCTTTCTCTGTCCCCTTGGAGCCTCGCTTGCTCTCAGGCGTAGCCATCTTCCTCTCCCTTTCTCAGCGGACTGTCCTTTTCCAACGGGCAGACACTCGCCGCTCCCATCGCACATGCCAAATCCATTTACGTCGAACGCGTTTCTGCATCGTTATCCAGCTATGTGTCGGGTTTATAATCGTCTTGCGTCGACGCTCGTCGCAGGATCAAGGTTAGCACCGTTAGCCTCCGGCGCTGCGCCGGTTCCTAGCGATTCATGATTTTTCTGCCATCAGGAGAAACGCACCCTGATCTCGGCTAATATCGTTTGGCATCCGAGTTTTTCGAAACCGTAGGGGACCCGTTCTAAGGGGACGGTGTCCTACAGCATGTGACAATTGACTTCTCAACAAATGTTTCTGGGTCCCTCTGTGATCTGCGAAGATCTACAGATCACTGTAGATCGTTTGAATCACATGTAATTATTAGACTGCGGATTTTATACTATTATGCCAAACATGAATAGATTAAATACAAAATAGTACAAACATTTAGAGAATTTGAAAATACTATTCATAGTGCACTACACGTTAAAAGTAATGTTATGTTTATTACTAAAACTGTCGTCATTGTTATGTAGAATTTTTATATCTACAAAAGTTACAATTACGTCACTGTAAGTGGATGACCATTTGTCGGTTATGCAACCGTATTGTAATAAGTATGACTTTTATCAAACATATAGTTAAGTTAAATACATTTTATTATCTAGCTGCAATTGCATAACGCACAATAAAAGTTTACAAATGAACATTACGTAATTACAAATAATTACACAGTTTATATGCACGTGTAGATACCAGGCTATTGCAATTTCCATGAATTCATGGTATGTTCTGGCAGAATTGTAAGAATGTTTTAATTCCTCCTGCGATTTCTATGAACATATCCTCTACTGTGTGAACAATTTTCAACATTGAAAATTGAACTCGGTCAAAGTTTGATTTTTTCAGCGCACTAAAATCCACAAGAACTAATTAATTTTCACAATTTTTCCAGTTTTTTCTCGTAGTTCAGTTATTTTAATTGCTTCAATTCTTTAAATTCCCACAATATCTTCAATTATTTCAAGTACATAAATTTTTCAATTGTGTAAATTTCTTCAACTTTTTCGGTGCTATCAGCTCCAAAAAATTTTCAGTTCATTCAAGTCTTTTATTCCCATCGATTCCACTAATTCTTTCAACTATTCAGAAGAATTGAAGCGATTGATCAGCGGAATTGCGACCGTCATTACAGATTGCGGCATTATCTCGTGCAATTAAGCTCATTTATAAATCGGTATGGAGTTTCGTTTCAGCAAACAATAGTTCATTATCGAAATTTTTCAGCGTGACTCACGTATTGCGCAACCGCCATTACTCTTCTAATCATTTTCTAAGATTTACTGATTAAATTGGTAACGCGACAATTACAATCAGCGTAACGTGTGCGCGCAAGTGCGATAACTTTCGATAACATTGGTTGATTAAAAATGCCCGTTCCACTGCAGCGAAGCGGGACACCATTGTTCAGATGTGCGTGTCACTTCGAGATCACATATGCAGTCGGTTCTGAATAATTGCACAATAATTGAACACGACATATTTCTGTGAAGTGCAATAGCATTGTTTATGTTTGCATTAGGGTATAGAAAAGTGGGGGAGAATGTTGCAGATCGTCGTTCTATCGAGAAAAATTAATTTTATCGAAACACCGTTACTTAAGTAGGTACAAATTAAGTAGGTAAACTTAAATAATAGACTGCCGCTAATGAAAAAACAAAAAACAGTAGGTTGAACTGTGACAAAATTTGTTTGCATTTGGAAATATATAATAATTAATATACATCATAAACTGTGTGTATGCTTTTGACTATACAGAGTGTTCCAAAATTGTTGTACTTCCTTGAAGGAGGTGATTCCTAAGGTGATCTGAAGTAACTTTTTCCTTTGCGAAAATGTTCTTCGTGGCTTTGTTAAGGAGTTATCAACGAAAAACATAGACCAATCAGAGCGCGGCTACAGCTGAAGGATTTCGGCTCACCCAATGCCAACGCTATGCTCGGCGGGGGCGTGTCGCCGAGTCGGCATCGGTCTGCTGTAGCAGCGCTCTGATTGGTCCGTGTATTTCGTTAATAACTCCTTAATAAAGCTACGGATAACATTTTCGCAAACGAGAAAATTACTAGAAATAACCTGAAGAGTCACCCCTTTCAAGGACGTACAACATTTTTTAGATACATACCCTGTATAGTCTGTGAGTTTACTGTGAAATTCGTAACGTAGGAAGTATCTTTCCCCGAAATATTATTGCACATATCTAAAACCCTGTTCGTCTGTAAAATATGTTAATCTATTTCGAACATTCGAAAAATTGAGTATGCAAAATAAATAAGTTGTAAAATTGCGTATGGGAAACTTTGACGTTCTGTTTCACTGGAAAATATTAACATTTTATGCATTTATGTGTATTTATGTGCATTTATGTGCATTTGAAACTGTATAGTTTCCTATATTTTTCGCCCATTTGAATTGTAGTGTTTGTAAATTTTCATATTCTATTGCTAATAAATCAAACAGATACGAGCTGCAAATATACGGGTGCATTATTATTATCATTTTTTAACATACGCAACAAAGAAGTGTACTAGTAAATAATAATGTATAAAATTCCAAAAACTCTGTTGTAAAATTTGACAAAAAAATGTTGCTACATTATTAGTTTATTTATTGAAAAATATAAAGATTGATGACGTTCCTCCCTCCCCCTCTATTTTAATGTTTGATCGTTCAGATATCATGCATATCAATTACAGATACGAGAAGTATAATATAATATCAAAACTCGTCATGAATATTTTTAGAAACACGCTAGATGGATATTTATTTATTATCCACTTGTGATTCTATTGTATCGAAAGTCTGAAAATTGACTTAAGAGTTAAGCCTCGAGTCTTTTTTTGATATAGATTAAACATCGGTATTATTATCAAAGACCGCAACGTCGATATGTAGTCTGAAAAATCGTCGTGTTCAACGTAAATCATATATTAAATAGAAGCTACAAATTTTTACAGGAAAATATAAAATTAATTTAGTAGCATATTAAAGGAGTATAAGGAAGAGGGAAAAGCATTTATGCAAATCGATACTGATCGATACCGAGAGTTAGAATTAAAACGGGAAAGTTATCCTACGTAGATTACAATATGGTAACGACTAGCGGAATGATTCATTCTGCTAGAAAAATGTGATTGCTCGAGGAAATACAGATTTCATATTTTCCTGATAGATCATCTCTATGGAATCTGATTGAAGATATAACACAGCTTTCAATTTCGAAATCGTTTTCACTGAATACATTCGGTTCTCCCACTTCCTCATTCTGCTGAGGTGGGAGGTGACGTTCTCCCACCATTCGACACCTGATTCGACCGTGGTGGCAGCGTGGGGAGTACCGTCGTAGAAGGGGAAGGTAGAGTGGGGACACAAGTCTTGATCCGGCGATTCTAGTAGGGAACGTGTGGCTCGCGACGAAGAAGAAGATGGACAGGCCTGGTATCGGGTACTTGGATAAGTTTCTGTCGCGTACTAATAGATGTCGGGACCAATAGCACCTGCATGTAATTCCAGATAGCGAATAAGTACCCTTATCAGCAATACGTCGAAAGCTCGCGATGGAAAGTACTTTGAATAAAATATTTTTAAATTTTTTTATTCAAATAAATGACTTTTATTTACGAGAAGAGCGACAGAAATGTATGCAGATGGCTAATACATCAAGGTACACTCTCTGAAGAATGGTTCATGTAACGTGTTATCAACTTCCCGTTTCGTTGACACCGTCGAGTCAGTATGTACTCATGCGTCGCGAGACAAGATTACACGATTTCATGATCTCATCGGTATTTATTTCCAGCCTATTACAATTGGTTCAGGATCAGGGTTAATAACATCGTTGATACTTTGTCGCATCGAAATGCACGTCACTTCTAATTTTCTACCCTCTTCTCTTCGTCCTAGTCATCGTCCCGAAGCTGACGAGACGCGTTTTTTTCCTCGCTTGGATCGGTTCAGCATTGTTTTACGCATAATAAGCAGCTCCTCGTCAACGATATTGATAAACGGATCGTATTGTCAGCGATATCGTATCGTCCCGCTTTTATAACGCGGATTAAAATCGATCGAGCGACGCTGAAATCTTTAACAGTTTTTTTTATCTTTCTATCTTATTTATTTTTTTGTGATTTGTAAATCCCCGGAGATCTATGAACGTATTTGACTTAGGCTCACGTTTCCTTGGTTTGGCGGGCAACCATTCTGGAGGCGTTGAAACGGACACGATTGAGAAATCCATTTCAATGGTATTTCGAAAATGTGAACATGTATTTAACGGTGCATTTTGTGTGTTTTCTATAGTGTAGTTGCACTGTCTATACAGAGTGTCTAAAAACTCCTTCGTCACCCTGAAACGGACGTTTCCTGTGGTCATTTGAAGCGACATTTTCCTTTTGCAAAATGTCTGCCGGAGCTTCGTTTAGGAGTTATTAATGAAAAACACGGACCAATCAGAGCTCGGCTACAGCGGACGGATTCTGGCTTGTCCAATGGCAACGTGACGCTCAAGCGGAACTTGTCGCCGAGCCGGAATCCGTTGACTATAGCTGCGCTCTGATTGGTCCGTATTTTTCGTTAATAACTCCTAAACGAAGCCCAGGCGGACATTTTGCGAAAGGAAAATGTCGTTTCAAATGACCTCAGCAACGGCCCATTTCCGGATGTTGAAGGAGTTTCGAGACACGTTGTATAATCAAAACAAAATTGGTACGTTATTTTATGACTATGATGCACACTATCAAGTAATTTGAGAAATACATGAACACTAATATGTGAATACTGTAAAAATATAAATAATTATTGCTCTTAAACTGCAATATGAAAATTGTATTTTTGCAAGTTTTCCGCATTTTAATTATTATATATAATTTAAGTATTATTTGACATGTATTTAATTTTTTCGGAATTTGCGAAAAGCACCAGGATACCTGATTTCAAAAAGGAAACATGTAATTTTAATCTTCAACCTAAAAATGGTAACATGCAAGCAGAAATAATTTTTTTACACATTGTTCGAAACAAAGATCAATTACTGAAACCGTTATGGTTAATTAAATTTAATTAATCTTACCAACAATCGATACAATCGTTATGTAAGATCGGTAGCAGTGGCGCACACAAACCCTTCAGAAAAATCAATTGTCGCGACACGGTGTCACTTTCTGCAGCCACCCTCGTGACACAGTTAACCCTGCTCGACACTGCCAATTCCAGTCCCATAAAAACTTCTCTGTGATCGTTGCGACCTTGGTTACGTAACGGTGTAATAATTTATTATCCATTCCTGGCCATTCTCAGAATCCGAATCTCGATCTAGGAGATTAATCTGAATCTTATCGCTAGACAGCGAATATCGTGTAGACATAATATGTAGGCATACAATATAAGACGAAGAAGCGGAGGTGTAATCGAAGATAGTTGATACATTAAAAGAATTTCAAAACACAGTTACAGTAGAGTGTCAATTACTCGTGCGTCAATTATCTCGAGAAGACTTCGATGGTTAGAAAAGAAAATTAAAGATTACTTTAACAAGTAAGTTTTGCTAACAATATTATTATTTTTTATTTAATTAAAAGGCAAAAGAATTCACCATTTTATTAGCATGTTTCTAGATTTTACCATATTTGTCTAATATACTGGGTGTCTCAAAATTTCTGTTACACGGAATATCTCTTTATTCATCGTATTTAAAAAAAATACTTCCAATGAAATTTGGATGGTTTTCAAAGCTCTACAGAATAGTGTATTTTTAAAATATTTTATTTCATGCTTTGAAAGTTATTATAAGGTCAAGTTCACTCTTTTAAATGGAAACATAATTTTTTTATTACACCTACTCATTCTATGAGAAAAACATGTAAGTTTTTTAATTCGACCACAACTTTTTAAGTAATTCAATGATAAAGACATAAGAAGAAGTGGCTAATAGGCCAGCGCGCTTTCCTGACTTGACGCCATTATACTACTTTTTATGTTTTTAGCATTGAATAACTTAAAAAGTTGTTCTCAAATTAAAAAACGTTTCGAATAAAATTTACTTGTTTTTCCTCATAGAGTAAGTTGGTATAATAAAAAAATTGTGTTTCCATTTAAAAAAGTGAACTTAACCTTAAAATGACCTTCAACGCCTCAAATAAACTATTTAAAAAGTGCATCATTCTGTAGAACTTTGAAAACTATACAAATTTCATTTGAAGTATTTTTTTCTAAATACGATGGATAAAGAGATAACAGAAATTTTGAGACACATTGTTGCAGTTGTTACCCTCCTTGATTTCTGCATAGTATTAATATTTTCTGCAAGGGGTAGTACTTAAGGGTTGAAGGATAGAATGTTGAATGTAAATATGCAGAGAGATCATTGAAATATTATTTAGTTACGTTTACCCAACCTCTTTTGTCAGGAACGTATCAGCCCACGCCAGCCTCCCCTATCCCTAAAAAAGTATTTGTTTATTGGGATTCCTCAGCAGAAAGACATTGTTTGGAGTCTTCGAGGCGCCACGCCGTCGCAATCGATGTTTGTGGCGTGTCTATATAGGTCACAACAAGATGGATGAACGAGGATGACGCAGATGCATGCAAAAAGTCCCAGTTGTATTGGTTCGGCACCCACGCGCGCACTGACGGGAAGCTGTAAGCGTGCATCCTTCGGCACAGATTCGGTTGAATTGTAATCCAAGGGTAGCAGGACGGTTAGGGGAGCGCCGGAGAAGGTTAGAGAGGGTTGGAGCTACCTCCCTCCGGCCCCCACCGGTTGTCCTTGAGCCATGAACTTTGTTTTCGTGACCGATCCGAGCGAAGTATGCCATTCAGTTCGGTGTTTGTCACTGGTGTTTGCGTCGCCGGAAATATTTTCGCGACTTTCACGGAGGGGATGATGGTACCGACGACGTAACCTTGCAAGTTTATCGATAAGTTGTAGGACAAACATCCTCGACACGATCTCACGGCCCGGTATAATGAGCTAGTAAACCCAGTTTGGCTATAAATAGGGGATCTCGGGGACCGACCCAACCGAGGACCTTGTGCCCAGGACCTACGTAACCGTTGATGGTAGCGAAAAATACGTCAGAGAAAAGTTGTAGTCGGATTGGGATGGTTCGAACCTTTTGCGCTGGTAAAAAGTTTTTGGAGTCGAAATAGATTTTTTTGTTCTTTTTAACGAAATTATCGTCGTTCAAATACTTTTTGAATTCACCTCCTAGTTTTTTGTTGAAATAGTGAGTGGCGTAAGAATGGTATGTAACTTGGAGGACCTCTTTTTTCCACTAAAACTTCACTAATTCTGTTCATTCCTTCGAGAAAACTGTAGATATCGAAATTTCGAGACAAGAGGTTCACTAGTTCAAAAGTTATAAGCTCTAAAATTCACTATTTAACCCAGACCTAACGCCATTCTGTGTTTACCTCTGCGCTTACCTCTACACAGTCAAGTACGCCCATAGCTGACACAACGAACATGGCGGTATTCTCATCTGTCAGAATCAGTGTTAAAGCCTCTCAGAAAAATATTAAATAGTAAATTTTAGCGCTTACAACTTTTGAACCAGTGAACCTCTTGCCTCGAAATTTTGATGTCTACAGTTTCCTCGAAGAAATGAACAGAATTATTGAAGTTTTAGTGGCAAAGAGAGGTCCCCCAAGTTACAGAGCAGCCGTGGCGTAGTGTATACATTTTTGTAAAAAACTCGAAAACTGAATCGATCGGTACATTTACATTGTGAAATATATGATTCGATCTAAGTGAATACATTTTCTCTTCGTTCGACGCAAAAGCCTGGAACACCTTCTGCAGGAGTGTAAACATGTGTTACGCTGCTGCGAGGTGTCGGCAATTAATCATCTATGTCCCTGATGGACTGCAGAAAATACATAACTCCTGCTGCCGAATGTTCGTTCCAAGCAAACTTCTATTTCAAAAGCTAATTCTTGCATCGGTTCGTCATAGACTTGTCACTGTGTTCGGGCGAAAGCATTCGCCCATAGAATTTGTACCCAAAAAGATTTACGACACGAACGGCCGAAATCCGCTATTTTCGTGGAGCTTTAGTACACACGGTATTTTCAGCTTCCTTTTTAATTAGCATTGGAGTCAGGCCGCTGGAAATTGTGAACACGTGCACTTTCAGGGCCCGGCTTTCAACTCAATAGCGATTGAGGGTTAGGTAGGTAAGCTTAGGGGTGCGACCGTCCTCGGGCCCAGTGTAGCACACGGCCACTTTCTTTGAGTTAGTTTCGATCACACTACACCATAGCAAGAAGGGCGGTAATCCTATTTCTAGAAATAACCGGCCTCAAGCAAAAAAAAAAAATGGAATAAGTGACTGACAATGTTGCTGCACCATAAATTAATTTCTATACAGTACAATTTGAAAAATCTAAGGAGGCGCGAGCACAGTATTTTCTCCGTAACTGTCGCATCTTCGGGTCGACAGACAGTTATAGAAGAGGTGGACTGATGGGCGTTGCGAGTACAGTATTCTCTCCATAGCTGTCGTTCGGGACTGTCGAACGACAGTTATCGAAGAGATACTACTCCGTAGAACTTACCATTGAGAACAATTTGTCCTGCACCCTTTAATATCTGATATATCTCAAAAAATGTGTTCCCTAGCCATGAGGGCTCCTTCCATCCCTTCAGCGTGGAAAATTGCCACTAAAAAAGAATTAGAATATTATTTTGAGACGTATTTCCTCGCATAAGTTTCATAAAAATCGACTTGTGTAACCTAAATATCCTTTTAAGTAGTTCTAATATTAAACTCAACAAGATCGACGCATTTGTGTCCATCGTTTCGAACAAGGTATTTACCGAACAACGTTACGTTCACAACTGCAGTCTAAGCACGTGCACTGCGACGCGTGCTGATAACGCGCAAAGTTACGCGGATACAACGCCGAACTAACCAGTTGTTACAATAACGAGTTGGATAATAATTTTGTGGTACGTACTTGGTAACTTTTTAAAAAATTTATTTTTTTCGGAACCGTTTTTCATCTCTCGGGGCTAGATGTTTTTGTTTAAAATTTTTTAAATTTTTATCAAATAAAACCCAACTGCTACTGTGGTTTTCAGCCATTTTTCGATTTTACACACGACTCACGAATAAAGTTATAAAATGGTAATGACCTATTTATTGATTGTGCTGTAAATGAATGTGCTCCAAGGTCGAACAGATGCTAATGTACTTCTGTTCTTCGAAGCTGAACCATATTATTCATCAAGCATGATAATAATAGGCATTATTGGCCATGCTTAATGGCATGCACGTTCCAATGACATATTCATTAATTCTATTGCGGTTCAATAGTATCTCCGGCCGTTAAAAGTGTCACTCCAATACATTAATATATTTTGATAAGTCAACACAAATTAGGGTGACTGGCTCGAGCGCATTTCGTTTGGAATAAATGAACTAATAAATTGTTTCTAGTAATTTATTATAACATAGGGAAAGTAAGTATTTTTTTTTATAGAATTGAAATAATTTCACTGTCCAACAAATCAGAACTTTTTTGTAGACATTGTCGTCCTAAAACCGAATCCGAAAGCAGAATTGCTCTATCACGCAACGTTTTCGAGAAACATTGATTTTTGTAAAAATGCATGATTCCGATAAAAAACGAAATGTTACGCAAAAACTAAACATGCGAGGAAGTTCAGGTTTGAGTCAAAAGTAAGACGGGATTCTTCTCTACATGTCCGTATGGTCATTTATATTTTTATGAACTTTCTAATTGTTGTAAATGCTTGTTGAAGTTTGAAAAAGAGCTGACGCGGGGACTTTATACGCTCTATTTTTGTATTTGTGAGAAAAATCCTTTATCTAGCAGGAATTTACTATACAGCATTGAGTTCTACAGACATTTCTGGTAAAGAAACCATTTACAATAATTATCTGGTTCGGTTAGTATACGAGCAGGTCAAGAAAATGTTCGTTGATAGCTTGTGTGCGACGCGTTCGCGCCACGCGGCCATTGTAGCCTCTTCTGGACTCGCCAGGGCCACCGTTATGCGTAGTCGACATTTGTACCACGCACATATGTCTTTCCATACTATTTTATGTAATATGCATTATATTTTTGGGTACCGATCATTGCACAAAATTATAAAAATACTTAATTAATACTATTAATAAAGAAAATAAATACAAAAGAACAGCTTACAATTTCATTACATTTCTTCATCAAGATATGTCAAGAATAGAAAAACGTTCCCAAGGAAAAGACATATGTGCGATGCTCACAGACTACTGTTGGACACTTATGACTGAAAATCGGAATACCAAGTACAAGCGTCAAGCTAGGCGAAACCGTTTTTAAATTTATTTACGTCAAAAATGGGTGAGTTTTTCTTTTGTATTTATTTTTCTTTATTAATAGTCTTAAATAAGTATTTTTATAATTTTGTACAATCGGTACCCAAAAACGCAAAACAATTTATGTAATTGAAGCATAGTATGCAAAGACATATGTGCGTGGTACAAATGTCGACTACGCATAGCAACGGCCCTGGCGAGTCGAGAAGAGGCTACAATGGCCGCGTGGCGCGAACGCGTCGCACACAAGCCGTCAACGAACATTTTCTTGACCTGCTCGTATACTAACCGGACCAAATAATTATTGTGAATGGTTTCTTTACCAGAAATGTCTGTAGAATTCAATGCTGTACAGTAAATTCCTGCTAGATAAAGGATTTTTCTCGTAAATACAAAAATAGAGCGTATAAAGTCCCCGCGTCAGCTCTTTTTCAAACTTCAACAAGCATTTACAACAATTAGAAAGTTCATAAAAATATAAATGACCATACGGACATGTAGAGAAGAGTCTCCTCTTTCTTTCGACTCAAACCTGAACTTCCTCGCATGTTTAGTTTTTGCGTAACATTTCGTTTTTTATCGAAATCATGCATTTTTACAAAAAGCAATGTTTCTCGAAAACGTTGCGTGATGGAGCAATTCTGCTTTCGGATTCGGTTTTAGGACGACAATGTCTACAAGAATCACCCAACAGTAATTGGAGCACATTTTTCGTGTTGTACGGTGATTTTCAAACAATTCCATATTTCAGTAGATCGAGTCATTCAGATAAAATAGATGTTGATGCGATATGAATTAATAAAATTAACAATAATGACGATCACGTGATTTTTGGCAATGAGCAGCGTTCATTACCATTAGAAGATAATGAAGAGCGTGTACTTACATTGTCGTCTTCACCGACCGCTGCGAACCAGTATCGATTTATTTTCCCAGGTTAATGGTATCGTTGACTTCCCGATTTGATTGATCTGCCGCCGACCGACATCTCACCTCCGTCAATTGCTCGAACAGCTACCGACATTCTTCAAACCGATGAACGCATTAACGACATTATCGAACTACGTAAAGTTAAACTATAAATGATTTCGTGTTATTTTTCTGTGAATGAAAATTTTGTTTGAAAAATTCTTCATAATCTTTAAAAATTTTGCTGCCGTGAAAAGTCACACTGTCGCTTCGTGGCATTTATATAATAACTGTTGGCGCATGCAAAAATGTAGAAAACTTTTCACACAAAAGTTGCTCAACTTCGAGACTAGATTTCTTGTGAAAATTTAAACAAAATATCCTCGATACCATCGTTTGGGACACCTTGTACATTACATTTACCATACCCTCATGTGTTGGTATTGCGACAGCGCTACACAAGCTAGAAAATGGCCCCTTCATATGCAAAAAGCGCCACCATTCTTCTAAAAGAGACAATTGCAGGCCATTGATGTACCGGTGCGACGTATTTTATACGGGATCACTGACAGATGTACGTGTTCGTCTGTGTTCCATACTACAAACGCGCTTTTTGTGTTTCGTTTATTCGTATGCAAATTAGGAGATGAATTGCATTGACCTTGCTCACCTCGTTTGACATTTCATTATCTATTGTTTTATTAATACGTCGACTTTAGTTTTGATTTCATGTATAATTATTAATTATTATAATATCGACATCAGTCTTTTGAGTTATTTATATACGATCTTTTAAATCCTCATTTCGATTATTCTACTACTTCATTTTTCGATTTCAACTTGTAGTTTGAAGGCAAAAAAACATAAACATCAAATTTTTTTCATCTCCGAGATATGAATAATTTGACACTTCAATTTTGATTTTTAACTTTGATTCAACCATTTATTTATTTAATATTTACTCCATTCCAGTGTCCAACAAACGAAGGTGAAAAAATATCTATTTAATATTAAAAACATGTCACAAAATAGTAATTGTAATGATCGTACATACGTATAATAAGCTAGATCAATTAATCTAACGTGACCTAGTGTATTTACGGTGGTAAAAATATTTATTGTTGCAGAGATAATGTTCTCATAAAATAGTAAAATATTATTTCATATTGTAAATTAATTGGGCTCATAAAAATTTAAGAATTCGTCACCTTAGTTCGATTCTAGATGGTAATATTTCATAAAAGTTATAGGGATCGAGAAATTGAAAGAATTTATAAGACGATCTAACAGACTTATGTAAGTGCGCAGTTCCGTAAAATTCCTCTAGATCGACTATGAATGGCAAGGTTTCTCTTGTGTCAATACGTTGCAAAACGGAGCCAACTGAGTTTAATGTTACCTACGATATCAGCGTCGCGAACTTCGAGTTTTCAACCCAATATCGTATTGCCGTGACAAGCTGTGCTACACCAATATAACGGGTGACTATCATCTAACTTTATCATTTCAAACATTTCACTGTTGTCGATACCAAAAAATGTTAAAGGAGAACAACTACTACACTGTAGATCTTTATGCAAATCAAAAATTTTCTGCAAATCCCATCTCTCGAGACTTTACGTCAAAATGACTTCAACGACCCTCATCTACATGACTTCTGTGTAACCTTGAGTATAAAAAATAAATGGAAGTAGTATAACTAATTATTATGCTAATTTTTATGCTGTACAATATTGTATTATACTGAATGATATTACTGTACTAAGGTTACATAGACTATACTGTACTATAGTGTACTATATTGTGCTATGCTGTACTATGCTGTACTGTACTATACTGTAGAGTCTTATTCACCCTTTTGCAAATCAAATTCATTATTTACAAAAGGATTAAACAAAATTATTAATGTTGAAATTAATATTGAACACTTTAAACATAATTCTGTTTTCCTCCGACATTTTTTTCTACTGTTCATAGTGATGAGTCAAGTTAATTAAACTCAAGATAATTGGAACACCCAGTATATTAGAAGTTTGGTATCTCGGGGCGGCTTTTGTGTGGTGTCACGCGAAAATGTGCGTCGCCCGAACATTATATTTCCTACGATGACGCGTAGACGTTGACTTATTGTCCTTTACAGCTGCCACGTCTTTCAGTGTTTCAATTGTACAAATTATTCATTGTTCACAAAATATTGCAACATTCTGTAAAGTACCAGTCGGCTGAGTATTCAGTCTATGCTCAAACATATATTAAGCCATTTATCGCTAGAGCCTATTAGACAAGAAGATATTTAAGTTTGAACATCAACACTACCGGGTGTCCCATTTGTATCGAATCAACTACATATTTTGTACATCTACGAAATCGTTGACGGTAATAAAAAATGTTTCGAATGGACGTCGAACGATTTCATGGTAAATGTGACTTGGCGTAACTATTTTTTCCATAAATGGACGCGCAGGGGACACACGAAGGTCAACGAGGTTTACCGAAATGGGAGGGTGTATCGAATGCACCGGTTGATACAGTTTATGATTCTCTGTTGAAAAAAAAAAGTATTAAGATACGTCGAATTAAATGATGTCGGTTCGTGGTATCGCTTAGATATCTATTATAAATAATGTCTTATAAATAAATTTTTTTTGCATTTTCTTTAAATGTATATATAACTCACGTGATTTTGTTTATCTTCGCTTTGAAAAAAGAATGCGTGTACCGCTTAAAGACCCGTAAATGCGTGCGCAGAATCCCAATGCAAAAAGTTTGACGGTTCCTCCGAAAGAAATTCCTAAAAATCGGTAACAAGATGGCGTTCGAAGTCAGAATATATCCGGTGAAAAAGTGGTCGGAACTTTTGCCGCGTTTGATTGAACGGGGCGCAGGCACACGCACACATTCTAACAGCAGGAGATGCGCGTAAGTCCTGCAAATGCTATGGCAAACGTCCAACAAGGGCCCTCAAGCCTTCTTATCTTGGGAGAGGACCAGGCCACGTGAGGCCCCTCGATCCCCGATGTACATTTCCTTTCAAAAGTATTGGGTGTCCTGCGGTGCCCACTCAGGCGAATTATTTTCCGATCCTCGAGGCCGAGCTAGAACGGAAAATTTTCTGAAGTCCTTTGAATAAACAACACCCCATTTACTTACTAATTACTGTAGTTAATGTTATTGCAGCTACAACTGACTCCGGTGTTATTCAACCAATATTCCCAGCTGTTAACGCACAGGATTTATGAGCCATTCAAACTGACTATTTTGCATTACTTCGGGAAGTTTTATTGTAATATACAGTAGAACCTGGATCATTCGAACCCTCTATTACCCCAACAAGCTTCAATCTATAGCGATTCGTATGCAACACTATTTGTAACACTATAATTAACAATTAATTATAGATTAATTACACATAACAATTAATTAATCCCGTTTAACTCTTTTATTAACTATTATATACATTGAAATCATGGAGAAAATAGTGGTAGTTGTTTTTTATCAATTTTTGTATCTGCTGTACGTATGCGCAAACACATACGTACGCAATATAATGTATACAATAACGTTGGATTATTTGGCAATTATTTTTCACAACATTGTTACTACGGTGCACTAATTAGTTTGATGGTACTCAATCAAAATTTATTTTATTATTTTATTGTTGCAAATTATTGCTATGGTGTACTTTGAATAGAGAAAGTAAATTCTTTTCTGGTGAAAGCAAGCAACTTTGTAGCTCGAGTATATCGACCTTAATACTTTTATTTTGTTTGCAATTCCAATGTTCAATGGAATTTTCAATCGAGTTTCCAATGCAATTATATTCTTAGTATGTTCAACTATTTTAGGTTACGCCTTGTGTCATTTATAATAATTTTCTAAAACTTATAGAAAAATTCAGTTTCAATCGTTTATTTACTTCCTACTTAACAAATATTAAACTTTTGCTGTAATGACTACATAATTCGAAAAAAATTTCAGAAATTATTGTCTCACAATTTCAATTCGATCTGAACAGAATTTCGATCTACAATCAAGACTGCCACTTATGTGTAATTTACATAATCGGAACAATCGACAATTATCAAACGACGCGTCGGAAATCACTGAAGCGGCAAATATAGGTATGCTACAAAACAAAATGGCCGCCACTTCTTTCGAGTACTATTCAGTGCTTGGTTCCCCAAGATGGCTGATAAAATTTTGCCACGACCGTTAATCCGCTGTTATCATTATGCAATACTACCATTTGTGGAATTTTTCATTGTTCCCATTACTGTTATCATTGTTCTTTTCAGTATTGTTATAATCTTTTTCTGGAAGAATGGATCAGAATGGATTAGTACCCCCCCTACTTCTAAGGATTGTTACGATGGTATAATATAGTCTTGTTATAAAAAGAATTTGTATGACATTCAGATTCTGAAAAAATTATTAACAGTTTATTTAGTTGAATTAGTATTAAATAACAAACGATGAAATAGCATTAAATAACAAAATTGGTTGTATTAGTTGTACTAGTGCTTTGTTAGTTGTGTGTGCGATACAACTATTCAACAATTTGAAAAAAATGTTAATTAGATTGACAATTCTACAAAATTTTTAAAAAATTCGGCATATCTAATTCCATCGATGTTTTGAAAAACATTTCTAATAATAAACAATAGTAGTATACACCCATGTTGTAACAAAGGTAATTGCATCATTATTGTAAAATGAAATAATTTTGCTTTTTGTACTATTATAATTCTCTTACTTTTCAATGTTTTCATTGGACATGCACTTCTCAGAAACCGATTCTGAATAATGTAAACACAACTGCACCGTTAGATTAACTCTAATATTAGCACGGAATCTTGTCCGCATAATTTAGTTGGGGAATTAATTTGTCCGAGATAAACTCACATGACGCTCGTTGTATTTTTGTGACATATAATTATAGACATCAATCACGATTGTGTAATGCAAATGCGCATTCCGAAGAAAATCTACCGCGGCGATTTAAACAGAATGTACCGAGTCACTAATACGACCGAGCCAGTGATAGCCGAAGCAAAAATTATTTTATGCTTTTGTGCGATGCTGTGGCGCGCCGTTTCGATACGTGGTTTGTCCACTTAACATTTTTCGATTCTGTCACATGTTTGTAATTTTATGCGATTTGATAGACAGTTTATGTCCCTTTTTATGAATATGACATTTGTATTCCACAACAAATATGTGCGCGTTTGAATTTCCCGCGTGCATAACGGGTGACAGGTGACGCCCACTTTAGTGTAATGACGTTTGAATATTTGAAAATCGATATTACGGTGTCAAAGTTAAAACAACAACAATTAGCATAAAATAATGATTTAGTACACAGCATTGATATTGTGGCAAAAAATTTCACGTAATCATAATTGGCATAAAATAATGACTCGGCATGCAGTATTAATTCATAGTATAAAATTACATGCATAATTAATATACATACACATGGTAATATAAAATTGTATGCGCATACATGTAATTTCCATTTTAATTATTATAAAAAATTTTGTAATTCTGAAAAGTGACCATCGTAACCCGAGATAAATAAATAAATTGCGAGTAGCGATAGTCGAGTCCGGCGATGAATAAAGTGATTTTTAAGAATGGCGGCCAAGTCCAAAGATCGATGGGGAATTTCGAAAAATTTATAAGTGGGGGAGATCAATTAAAATGACCGGGTGACCCGGAAAATTTAACCAAAGCGGACCGACTGAAAAGGGCAGGAATGGCCTTCGATTTAGCCTCCTGGTGGACGCAACCTGGTTTTTAGGCGCGGCTACGAAGCGTCTACAAGACGGTGGCAACCGATTGCTTCAGTGGAAATTTCCATTGCAGTTGGCATGCCGTGTGGTATGACTGTACAGTCCACCATAAAAGTACCGACGCGTTTATTCTCGTTTTAACAACCGGTAAACGAAACTTGCCCGTAATTACCATAATTGTTAATCGCGATTACAACTAAGAACCGAACATGAAATAACTCAAATAAACAACAATAAAATATATAATTTAATTTTTATTGACAAGTGTATATGCAATTACGGGCATCATGCGTTGCCGTGGTTTAAATAGAAATTAATGAGAAAAAGGATGATGTATTTAAAAAATTATTTAAAGATTAGATTTAGTTAAATATTTAGTATACAATGTTCTGATTACCTTTTTTCCTCTTTGAAAAGTAGCGTGAGGATCACGTGGTAGATCACGTGTCACGGTTACATAAGAGGCAATTTATATGTAATGATCAATCAAAAGTTTGATTGTTGTATCAGCTTCAATTATCTCTTCAATTACATTGGCCATCTCATCCCCACCAGTGTGCTTCACGTTCCAATTTTCTGTGTCACAATGGAATTGAATTAATTAATACAATTGGAATGCAGTAATGGCCCTAATTACTTGCACGTAAAGGATTGTTGGCTAAATATTTTAAATAATATTTATTCTGTGCTATCCAATGTTTCAGTTAGATAAATACTTGAAAATTGATGCTATATGGTGACTAACTATCAATAAAAAATGCAACATGAAATAATTTGAATAAATAAAGAAACTTATGACTTAAATACAAATTAGTCAATAATATTTTAATCATTATGGATGTTAGTAATATTTGTCTGTTAATGTATATTGTATAGTTTTCAACAAAATAAAAATGTTTCCAACAAGTAGTATAATGAACTAAGAAATTCATGGAACAAAAAGTAGGGAAATTAGTGACGAAAATTATAATTCAAAATTTCTATCGCCTGCTATGTTCGCGCTATTACTCGGTAAGTAAAGTCAATAGAAAGTGCTTGAAACGCCACCTATGGGAAAATACCTAAATTATTCGATAAAATGCATTTCCAGCCTACGATCAGAAGCCAGATATCACATCTCATGGGCTTTTCGATACTTCGACACTTCGATATTTATGGGCAGAAGATTACTTTTTGCTTGAGATAATGTTAAAGACTGCCAACATTACGGGACATCATGCACACAGACTTAGGACACAGACGAGGTATAAGGATAGACCTATCATCTTATGGGATTTTGTGTCACATGTTCTGAAATACCGACTGTTCAAAAAATCAGATGTTTTGGTCTGCCCTCTACGATTTGGAGTGGTGAGTTTAGAAATTATATTGACTTTCAGAACTGACGAGATATCCTTATCGATGTTGTCAGGTTAAATTCACTAAACGAAAAATGAATTAGAAGAATGAAGAGAGACGCGTTGGACTGTAACCTTCCAGAATATGTATAAAAATCTTTTTTTTACTCACACATTCAACTGTTACACACTTCCGCTACCACCTACTGAAAAACTGAAAAACGCTACGAACATTCTTTCCAATCCAATATAATAATACGTGGTGATAGCTCAATTTGTAATTTAAAAATATTTCATGAACCAGCATTATTTCCTTACACTTGTTCTTATACATAATTGTTCCAAGAATCGATCTGTGGAAACAGAAATATCTTGAAGAATAAAAAACCAGAATAAAAAATTAGATGGCAAGATGGTCAAGGGACTGCTTGTCCATATAGTTGGAAAAGGGAATTGTTATAAATATTAACCAGTTCGAAATAATAAAAAATCAGTGTATTGTGTTCAATAAATTAATGCATGCGGATGTTCATGATTTAAAAGTGATTCTGTATCTCGAGTTCTATTAAAAATTTGTACTAAAAAATTAGATGGCCAGGTGGTCAAGGGAGTGTTTCTCGGCATCGTTGGCAAAAGGAATTGTTATAAATATTAAACAGCCATAGATAATAAATTTATCAATAATTACTATCACGGCGATCGAAATCGAGCGATGTTAGATGGAGTGGGGAGAGTTCCGCGTCGCTGCGCAGCTGCGCCTGAACTCGGCAAGCACTCTCAGTCAGTCAGTCAGTCGGGCCGCGGACGGCGGCGGGAGTAGTCCGGTTCTGGGACCAGGGGACCAGGGGACCAGGGGCTAGCAGGGACTGACCGGGGAGCAACCAGTGGCTGTCTAGTAGCTGTCCAGTGGCTGACTATCCGGTCCAGTTTTGGTGAGTTTGGCCATTTTTTTTTTTTTATTTCTGATGGTTTACTTTGTGAGGATTTATTTTCTGCTTTGCAGCACAGGGTGGGCCAAGGGTTTTACAATGGTTTTGATGATTACCCTTGGCCCACCTTCAACGATTCTTCAACTGTTAATTCAACGGACATCGACATTTAGCGCCTATAGGTCGCACTCGTGTGCGGGGTTAGCTTGGTTCTCGTGAGCTGGTGTTAGGTTGGCTCTCGTGAGCTGGTTATATTCG